>WBMW01002381.1:8759-373048 GCA_013396635.1 Penelope pileata | reverse complement strand
TTTTTTTTTTTAAATTGCTACAACTTCCTCTAGCACAAAGAACCTCTCTTATTCATGAGACAGCCTATGGGTCACAACCCTCCTGTTGCACTACAGAGGATATGAGGATGAAAAATTGGTCTCCAATTTTATCCATCAATTTTTTTCATTCTGATTTTACAAAAAGGGGAATCAAACAAATAGGGGCAAAAGCATAAATTCTCTGTATGGTATTATGCACCTAGTGTCCACTATACCACCATATGCATATATAAGTATACATATGTGTGTATGCACAAATATACACAAAATACAAACTGAAAAAAGAGACAATTTTTCTTTTAAACTCCAGAAAATTCGTATTTGGATACTGTGACAAAATTATAGGGTAGTTAGTCCAAAAAATCAAACCAAAACAAAACTCAAAAAAATTCAAACCCAAAAAAACCAAGCATTCTACTCACAAGATGAAAGATTTACAGAACATATCCATTCACCGAGCAGACTTTGCATTGAGTTCCCAGACAAGCACACGGTCATCACAACAACTATCTGCCTTACCATACAAGAAACTGACGTGGCACTGGAACAGCCAAACAGAGTAGATATTTATACCAACCATCAGCATTTTTGGATTGTGATGTTACTAGAAACGAGACTTAAAATTGGTGATTTTATAAACACTAAAAGATTTTATTTAACTTATAGTGAACTTGCCTAGAGGCTCACGACCTTTTAATTTTTAATGCAGTAGAATGATGAAATGATTGAAGATGCTAGGCTTTAAAAAGGATCTTGTGACCATTATGTAGCACAATCACAAAGAAAAATAAATGAAAGGAATGCTTTTATGTGGTTAAGTTCTTTCCAATACGGTATACTCAGGAAAGAAAGTGGTAAAATATACTTACTTTTTTTTTTTTCCTTCCTCTCAATTTCCAATGGAGGAAACAACATTCTTCAACACACACGAAACCTATGAGGTCATTTGTGTTAAGGTATCAAAATTCAAAACAAAGAGTATTTACGTTATAATTTTTGAAAATGATAGTGCTGACTCCCCAGTGAAGTCCCTTAGGTCAGATGAATATCAATTTGTTTGCATTCTTATCTTGTGGCAGCCACTTTTTTTAAGAACACCCGTTAAACTTTCTTTTTGGCACTGCTTCAAGTCCAAAGTCCACAACAGGATGCTACAAGTTTATTTTCAACACATAAAAAAGAGCAACTAAAAATCAAGGAAGTGTGAATTTGCTTTAGTGAGCTCATATAAAACCTGAGAAATCAAAGCACTGCAATCAGAATGAGTACAGCATCACAACACAGACACACCTAAAAACAATGAAATCATGAGGTAGGAACATTCTGGAAAACCTTCAAGTACCCATCACTGAAGGGATACTACAACAAGTCTGAACAGGGAAGTACAAGACTTCAGACTACACGAAGTTATCACAGAATGCAAAATAAGGAGTTTTCCAAAGTCCTTTTTTGAAGGTGAATGAGTAAGCCCCAGTGTTTTTGATGACTAGATTAGGTAGGAAACAGGACCAGGCCTCAGAATCCCTCATTCAAAATCCGCCATGCAGGGATAAACAAGATCTAAGGGCTCAGCCTCTGTGGTAAGGCTACAGCGCATGTAATCTAAATTTGATGCAAATTAAGTAAACACTTTGGATCCTGACAAAACGTTTACACAACCAGTTCTTTGCATAAAGCTTAGGAGCAGGCATAGATAGCAACATGTTTGCACAATTTCATTTTAAAAACAGATTTGTGTCTGTAGCTCCACAAAGTATGATTGGATTAATAACAGTTATCATCACAGCGAAATATCTAACAGGAGTAGGGGATCTTGCTTTTCAAATGTTTTGCACTTCAAGACAGTTTTAAAAATGAAGTATGCCAAAGGTCTACACAGCAATCAGACATTCATGAATATCAAACTCCAGTAACAACAATCATTCGATGGGTTTATTGACATGTGGAGGCCATATTAAACACAAATTTAACTACAAAGTGGTACAAGATGGGATGTTTCTCATTTGGAGTATTTGATAAAATATAGAACAGACTTAAACTGACATTGTGACTTTGAAAATGCACTGTGGTTTTTCAGAAATACCAAGTTAAAAAGAATCTTTAAGGGAGCTGCCTAATAAAAAGCAAAGACACAGCTGAACTCCAACAATCCGGATGACTTACGTGGAAAGGCTCAATTAATGAAAACCACTCTAGAAATAATACCTTCATTGTCAAAGGAAGAATTTCATATTCTTCAGTGCAGAAAAAGGAATCCTCTTTTAGTCTCTTACACATACTCCACTGCCATGACTCCAGAACAAAACCTTCAACCAGTGCTCTAGTCCTCTAATCTCCATAACAAAAGATTACTGAAATATCAGAGGTGGTCTTTAGAAACCTCTAATGACAATTTGCCAAAGTCATAGAAACATAGACATACAAAAATATTCTACGTACTTATACAGGAGAGTCTGAATTAGGAGTTAAATTTTCCATAGGCTGGAGATAAAAAGTTACAGACAGCACAGTACACTGACACTCAGCATGCAGCAATGAAGTTTTAATGGCCAGAATTCTTACACTAATTCATGAAAACATTTTTCTGTATGCTTTTTTTCTCCTGGATGAAAAATAAACTGATTTTGGACAATTGATGGTTGTAGTTAATCACCTCAGGAACATAATTTCATTTCCCCCTCTGTCCACAACCAAGAGGGACCAGAGATTCCTCAGATCTACTGAGGCCCATTTAGCAGGGCAAACTCACACTTACAGGGTTAAGCAAACAAATTTCATTTATTTGTTTCTACATTAAGCCATGCCAGTATCCAAATCATTTCTCTTCGATAGCTGTTATATGAATTAACACTTATATTAAAGCAAAACTCTGCATGCACTGCTTGCTAGGACATGTCTGGGCAACACACGCTGATCTGTCTCCAATGTGCTGAGTAAGGCAGACAGGAGAGCTGATGCAAATTAACCAAGGAGAAACAAAGATTACTCAAGCTCTACATGATGAAGATCTTAATCAAGTTTACATCCAAAATAAAAGCATTTATCACAGAACAATCTCCTAAACTATCTGCAACAAGTGGAAGATGAAACAATTAAAGGGAGACTGGTAAAACCTGGACTTCGGTAGAAGAGACGACACAATGAGAGATTACCAACAACCATTAACGTGTTAGACACAGAAGGATGGAATTTAAATAGAGGGACTTTTCCGTAACACCAGAGAGGCAGTATTTCAACATGATGTAATTATGTTTAAGGACAGTTCAGTGAAGCTTCACATACACTTATTATCTTTTCACACCTGCAAAATCGCACCAAAGATCCTACTTACTTCTTTTTATAGTCCAGACTAAAACACTAAGTAAAGAAAAGGCAGCGATCCCTCAAGAACAAAGGCTCAGACATAGGGAAAATGGCAAAGCCACTCTGGAGACAAATCTGCATCTTCTTTTTCCTGACTGCCCCCAGCACGAGGAGGATGCAGAGCTGCTAGAGTGGTCCACAGGAGGGGCGCAAAGATGGTCAGAGGGCTGGGGCACCTCTGCTACAAGGAAAGATTGAGGGAGGTGGCAGTGTTCAGGCTGGAGAAGGCTCTGGGGAGGCCTCACTGCAGCCTTCCTGTACTTCAAGGGGGCTTAGAGGCAGCAGGGGACCAACTTTCTAAATGATCTAATAATGTCAGGACAAGTGAGAATGCCTTTAAACCTAAAGAGGAGAAATTTAGGTTAGATGTTAGGAAGAAATTCTTTACTCAGAGGGTGGTGAGGCACTGGAACAGGTTGCCCAAAGAAGCTGTGGATGCCCCATGCCTGGAGGTGTCAGGGGCCAGGTTGGATGGGGCCCTGGGCAGCCTGAGCTGGGGGGGGGAAACCAACCCACAGCAGGGGGCTGGAGCTGGATGGTCTTTAAGGTCCCTTCCAACCTAAGCCATTCTATGATTCTATGATCGAGTGAAAAAAAAAATAAAAATAAAAATCTGCTGATGTTCCAGGCTGACTAGAAGCTGTGAAGCTGCTGTGAGAGCAGATATAAGCACTGCTGGTGCTGCTGTAATGCAGGAAATATCAGCTTGGGTTCAGCACTGCTCTAGCCATAGTTATAGAGTTCTTATCTGGGGAAAGCTTCTGTCTGCTAAACTCTCCCCACAAAGATTTACCACCAATACAGCACTTATTTTCACTGTGTAGTGTCATACTCTGATCCAAATAAACCAAACAGTTCACGAACACTGGTAGACTTCAGGTCACTTCCTGATGAGTTCACTACAGAACTGTAACTCCAGTGGAGCAGCAAACCAATTCTACATTTTCATAGTTTTCATTTTAGGGGGAAAAAAACTACAAGCTGCTATTATACGAAAATCCATACAAGATACAGAGCTTTTCAATTCCAATTGGTACTAGATAACAGAAAACTGTTTTAAGAATAAGCCATCAGTATGGGATACATGCATTACCTCAATTCTGCCAGCTCTAGCCACACAAACAAGGCTATCTTGTCCATCAGAGCAAATCCTTGTCTAAGTGCAATGTAATTATCAGACTGCATAACAACCATTTTGACTCCCCAGAGAAAGTACACAGATGAGGCACAGCATGTGGTCTGAAGGGCAATCTGTCATTTTCAGGACCACTCCAGCATTAGACTAATAAGAAGACACAGCAAACAAAAAGCTTTAAGATCTTGCAGAGGTGACCAAACTCTGTTGGTATGTGGAATGTAATCACTACACACTGGGGACTGCCAGTATTCCCAAACTGCTACTGTTGACTGCCAGTGCATAAGGTGGCCTCCCTCTTTATTTTTCTTCCCAATTTTTTTCTTATCCCATTCACTCCTTTCATCATGAAGCAGCCTGGCCTGGCACAAAATATATAAAACAATCTCCTGCCTTTATTCCAGACTTGTGATAATAAGCAGGAACAAGAAAGCCCCATTAATTTGATATATTATGGCACAGCTGCTCAATAAAATGCTACAGTGAAAAATTTCTACTGAACAAGGCAGTGTTCTAAGGAGTGATGCTGCACTAGAATTCTATCACAAGAACTTCTACATGTGTAATTACACCTGAGATAAGATAGATGAGAACACTTCTTCACTATTCAGCAAAGCAAGTCACTTAGAACACACTATTTACATACGGCATTCTTTTTGTATACAAAACAATCAGAGCACACTCTGATTTAAAGACTGCTCTGGTGTTCAAGATTGTATATGGAAACTGATTCAGACAACCTAGAAGTACCACCCTCCTGCCAAGGACAAGAGCTAGATCTACAACATGGAACTCACTGACAGGTTATGTAAGAATGCCTATTAATCTTCTTGCAATTAGAACAAAACAATGCTCAGTATTTTTTAAGCCATTCCCAGGGCTCTCATGGATTAACATCTAAAAATCCCGTCCCTTACCAATGCAGAAATAGTTGAAACATTGTAATCCTTTAAGTATTTTGAAAAAGAATCAAATCTCATTATCATAACAACCATATAAACAAACAGAATGCTCATCTTAGAAGTTTTGTTTCACATTAACATCTACCACTAAAACAAATCATTTTAATCATACTTGAAAGATGATCCACTCATTTTACTGGACACTTTTTCTCTTGCTACTAAGAAAATTCCGCAATTTCAAATATCGGTTTAAATGATAAGGTGGAAGCTAAAAGGACTGACACAATCAGTGGAATCAGATCCTTTTAGTTATCAAAAAAAAAGAAAAAAAAGAAAAAGAAATGATTGTTCTTGCAGTAGAGAAAAAAAAAAATCCAAGTTAGTGACCTGTAGCCAGATGCATGCTGCTAAATAAGGAATAGGTAAAGAAAATGGAGAAAGGAAAAAAATCCAGTCTTTCTAACACGTACCAGAAAAGTGCAACAGGCCTAGGCAAGTAGAATGCATAATAATGATAAAAAAAACCTCATCTATTAGCATATCTTTCAGTATCAAGAAATGTATGCATCCAAACCAAAGAAAAAAAGAAAAAAAAACAATAAAAGAAAAAAAGACTTAATTTCTAAGTTTAGTTAATTTTAATCAGCTAGTGAAAAGAAAAGGAAGTAACTTTATTTCCTTTGCCCACATTGTGATGCCAACTGTTGAGAAGAGATGGGAGGCAGCGAGGAAGAGCACAGTCATACTGTGTGGGTACACACATACTCAAATAAAACATTGGTGAGAGAAGAGTAAGGTCAACACCTCCCCATGCTGAGAAGACAATATAGGGTTTGAAAAACTATTCAGTATGGCTCTAAGACAGATCAGTGGATTTTGAGTGTGAACCATACACCTCATTTTAGCATCCTTTCACTCCTTCCACTATATGGAATCCTTCAGAAAATCAAAACAGTGAGAGTTCTCCAAGTGACACAGTAGCTTGGCAAAGTGCTGCCACGCGCCTATGCATCCCATGGATGAGGAACTTTCTAGAAAGCTTCTTTAAAACTATTTGAGCTCTCCAAGAATGTACTCACACCACATCCATCTGCGTTATCTTAGCACGCCCATAGCAGGTCCAGATATAAGCACTCTGGAACAAGACAGCCTGAGAGCAGATGTAGCTAACAATCTCATCTGTCCTTGAAACAAAAAGCCCTGGGAATTCTTAAAGGGTACTACTCTGCCTATATTCAATAACAGAATAAATGTGGGTTGGAAGTGTGAAAAACTGAGTCCCTTATATCTATATGCATGTGTGCGTGGTTTGGGCAAACATACTGGAAGAGAACATTTCTTGGCCTACTCCAAACTCAGAAGCCTTTTTTAATAGACCAGTAGTATATACACAAAGCTGGACTTTATCCAGAAGAACACAAGTGTAAGTAAAATAGGATATAAAGGCTTGAATTTCTCAGAACCAGGGGAAATGTGATTTGAATCTTCTCACTCATTGGTTACCAACAAAGCATACGTGATTGGTGATTGGTAATCCTGGATAAAAGGAATAAGGTCAATAAATGGAATAGATGCTGTTTCTAGGGGTAAACAAAACCTTGTGTCAGAAATCTTAGTAACACAATCATTCATTATCTAGTAACAAAACAATTCATAATCTGATAAGAGCATAAGCAATTTAAAGGCACATGCATATGCTGCATAACCAAAGTGCACATGTGCACTAGACAGGCAGTGCCAAGAAGCTGGCAGCTGTTGTATTATCAGTAGCCAGTATAATGCCCTTTAGCTGCCAACCTGCAAAAGGTGGGTATTTATTCTGAGCCTGAAGAGATTAAGACTTTGTAGCAAAAACATGCAAAGTCTCAAAAACTTGTATCCTCTGAGAGTGTTCTGTTTATAGAAACCCTGTCAACAGGACTCTGACATAATGTAATATATTCATACATTCGCCAGAGGTCAGGATGATAGCAGTTCTGGAAAGTTGCATTTTATAAAATCACAATGTATTAGTAATTCACATTTTCAGATCCAAAATCCTCCACTGTAAACAGTTCCAACAACAGGAGAGCTCTGTCCTACAGGATTTTATTTTTTTGAAGTCCTTAAGATAAGAAAAGTTTAAGAGAGACAAATTTTTGTTCTGTCTTTTTAAAAGCATGATTAAGTAGTCTACAATACAGGAAATGAGACTGATAAAGCCAGAGGCTGCTGCAGTGTTACTCCACTACCTGATCCTGGAGGCAAGCCAAGAGACACCGCTTTCTTTGAAGAAAACTGGCTGCCAAGTTATGCAAAGGCATCTGATATCTTTGGTGCCACTGTTTATTGACCAGACTTCAAGTCAGGGTAAGGCAGTCTACAATTGAGAGTAATACAGAAGAAGGAAGAACCTCAGGGGTTAGTTAGGTTCTGGGAGAAACTTGCTTCTGGTCAAGAAAGCTGGAGATTCTTCTTACCTGTAGATCTATAGGAGTAACAACAGTAGACTGAAACCTACAATATCAGAGCCTACTGGGAATACTAGTCTCCAAATCTGGCTCTTAGTAAAAACGGGCAAGGCTAGGATTAGGAACAAAATTAAATCAAAACCAAACTTTAAATCCAGGTCAGGAGAAGTTGCAAAACACTGGAAAGTTCAAGCCTGCAAATTAGAATTTCAGGAACAAACTAAAAAAGCTCACTGCTTTACAGGCATTTCTAAAGCTTCTGCTTTCCACTGCCCCTCCACCCCCCCCACACTAACGTCCGAACTTCAAAAACAGAACAGAACCTTATTCAAACCTCCTCAAACACCTTCGAAGGCCAGAATATTCAACAGTGAGATGATTCTGAAGGCAGGAGAGAGATCATTCTGTGAACAGCAGCAGTCCACCCTGACATTGGTCAGTATATATGTGGATAGAAGATTCTCACTTCTTTTCTCTAAATAGCTGAAGCTACGTCAGAGCTATTGGGGTCTCTGGACCAAACTGGAGATGCTCCCACTTCTCCTTTCAAATCTTTGAATTAGAATTCTGGAGAACACAGTATTAACCCAGAAGGTGTACTTCACATAGGCATTACTAACATTTTCTATACCTGTAAGATAGCAAATATGTACCATGCAATTCAAACAGATTTGTTTTTGCTGTCAAGAACACAAAGCAGGAAAATCTTTACATCTAAAGACAACATAAGACATGAAATTACTGAAAATAAGAAACAATAAAAGTTTAAAGAACAAATGTTATTACCAAAAAGCTGCAAGGAAATCCTCTGATTCAGTAGAAAGTTGAGAGAGAATGGCCCAAGACAGGCTCTTCCTACATGTCCTGTCTGTCATATAAGGAACATGCATGTCTTACAATTTATTAAGGTTTAAGATCTCAGGCCTCTCTCTCCATTCATTTCTGAGAATTATTTACATTTCCCTGAACTGCAGATTTTTATGCACTACTATGTCAGACAACTGAAAGATGGAAACCCCAATTTCCATGCTGAACCACTGACTTCACACAGTTTTATTTAGTGGAGTGCAAAGCCCAAGTTAAGCTTTGCAAATTGACAAATGGTACCATCCTAAAACAGGACCACAACTTCAGATTAGCTGAGAGCATGCGAAGAACAAGTGTGTGTTGGTTAGAATATATCATAGAATCATAGAATCATAGAATCATAGAATCATAGAATGGTTCAGGTTGGAAGGGACCTTAGAGATCATCTTGTTCCAACCCCCCTGCCATGGGCAAGGACACCTCCCACTAGACCAGGTTGCCCAAAGCCCCATCCAGCCTGGCTTTGAATACTTCCAGGGAGGGAGCATCAACGACTTCCCTGGGCAACCTGTTCCAGTGTCTCACCACCCTCACAGTGAAGAATTTCTTCCTTATATCCAGCCTAAATCTACCCTCTTCCAGTTTATAACCATTACCCCTTGTTCTGTCATTATCTATCCTTCTAAAAAGCCCCTCCCCAGCTTTCCTGTAGGCCCCCTTCAGGTACTGGAAGGCTGCTATCAGGTCCCCCCGCAGCCTTCTCTTCTCCAGGCTGAAGAGTCCCAACTCTCTCAGCCTGTCCTCGTAGGGGAGGTGCTCCAGCCCTCTGATCATCCTCGTGGCCCTCCTCTGGACCCGCTCCAACAGCTCCACATCCTTCTTGTGTTGGGGGCCCCAGAACTGGACACAATACTCCAGGTGAGGTCTCACGAGAGCAGAGTAGAGGGGCAGAATCACCTCCCTCGACCTGCTGGCCACACTTCTCTTGATGCAGCCCAGGATGCGGTTGGCCTTCTGGGCTGCAAGCGCACACTGCCGGCTCATGTTGAGTTTCTCGTCAACACACACCCCCAAGTCCCTCTCCTCAGGGCTACTCTCAAGCCATTCTCCGCCCAGCCTGTATGTGTACTTGGGATTGCTCCGACCCAGGTGCAGGACCTTGCACTTGGCTTTGTTGAATTTCATGAGGTTGGCATGGGCCCACCTCTCAAGCCTGTCCAGGTCCCTCTGGATGGCATCCCTTCCCTCTGGCGTGTCGACTGCACCACACAGCTTGGCATCATCTGCAAACTTGCTGAGGGTGCATTCGATCCCACTGTCCATGTCACCGACAAAGATGTTAAACAGCACTGGTCCCAGTACCGATCCCTGAGGAACACCACTCGTCACTGGTCTCCATTCAGACACTGAGCCATTGACCGCCACTCTCTGAGTGCGGCCATCCAGCCAGTTCCTTATCCAGCGAGTGGTTCGTCCATCAAACCCATATTTATCCAGTTTATCAACCAGGATGCTGTGCGGGACAGTGTCAAACGCCTTGCACAAGTCCAGGTAGATGACGTCGGTTGCCCTCCCTTTATCCACTGTTGCTGTGACTCCATCATAGAAGGCCACCAGGTTTGTCAGGCACGATTTGCCCTTGGTGAAGCCATGTTGGTTGCCGCCAATCACCTCCTCTCGATTTTCCATGTGCCTTAGTAGAGCCTTCAGGAGGATCTGCTCCATGATCTTGCCAGGCACAGAGGTGAGACTGACCGGCCTGTAGTTTCCAGGATCATCTTTTTTCCCCTTCTTGAAAATGGGGGTTATGTTCCCCCTTTTCCAGTCAGTGGGAACTTCACCAGACTGCCATGACCTTTCAAATATGATGGATAGTGGCTTGGCAACCTCATCCGCCAGTTCCTTCAGGACCCGTGGATGAATCTCATCAGGCCCCATGGACTTGTATACCTTCAGGTTCTTCAGGTGGTCTCCAACCTGATCTTCACTTACAGTGGGCAGTTCTTCCTTCTCCCAGTTCTTACCTTCTCTTTCTGCAGTTTGGGTGCTGTGTCTAGAGCCTTTGCCAGGGAAGACTGAGGCAAAGAAATCATTGAGCACCTCAGCCTTCTCCACATCCCTCGTGACCAGGTCTCCAGTTTCCTTCCGGAGAGGGCCCACATTCTCCCTAGTCCTCCTTCTGTCATTGATATACCTATATCATGCAGACATACTCTTCAGTCTAGTCATGCACTCATTTACTATTTGATTGCCATTTAATAGCTCATACTGAATGTTGCTAGGTACTAAAACACAACAATACAAACAGAACAGTTGGAAGTGTTTTCTAAATAGACCACAAACTGTCTAGCTGAAATTAGTGTAATTAAACAAGTCTCAATATACAGGTACAGAAGTCATAGAAGCAAGAAAGACGATAGCTCTTAACACACGTTTCCGCAGAACAAGCTTACCGGATCAACTTGTCTCTCCGGTTTCTTGGCGTTTTACTACAGAATTAAATTAACTGATTCATATCAGAACAAAAACAACTTTTCATGTATCTTTTTATTATGTTCGTAGTATGAACTAGGTTAACTGCTACTCAGGTGCTACTAAAACTATAATTTCATAAATTACATTGTAAGGATTATCAGATTTCATAAGAGACCTAACGCAGGTGTTGCGATGAGCAGGTACACATCCCACCACTAAGCAGCAGGTTGTTTGGCAGGCATTCCTTACCTGAAACAACCGCAGTCATCTCTACTTTGAAGTGTGTGAGAGAAAAAGTTTGGAAGCTGTTTAATTCCCAGACAGTGCTAATCTGAAAGCTGTCTATTTTGTTCCTAAAGCTGCAAAAAATACCTTTTTGACAGAAATCAATTCACTTTTCTTTACCAGAAGCCTCTTCCATACTGCTTTAACATCTCTGACATCTTCTCAGGAGACTTATTTCACTTACACCTATGTTTGCCAAACATTGTTGATAGGAGTACAAACTCAGTTTTCAAGTTTAAAAAGGAATATTTATGTCAGTAGCATTGACAAATAAAGTAATTGTCATAAAAATTTATTTTAGTTTATTATTTTCAGGTGAGGAGAACATATACACTAATTCTTTCCAAAAGTCCTTGATTTAACATCACAAACATACAGACCATAAGCTAATTATCTCAGACCACTTTTGAGAGTTCATTTCACAAGAATAAATAATGATATTCTACCTCATGTTTTCTTTAGCAGAAAGAAAAAACATCAATTTAACTGTAGGCTAGCTTATTAATGATAACAACCCATGCATTCCTCACAGTTTGTTAAATATTTAAAGTAGTTAAACCATAGCTGTAGCAAATCTTTTGCAGCTTTTCACATTACCTAAATAGGGTGATATTAAAAAAAGGCACTCTTCTTTAATTTACAATACCTAGGGAAACCTGTCTATTTGAAAAAGAATATCACTGCCATAATGACACTTGGTTTACTAAACAGCAAAAATAAACAGAAGAAAAGTTCAAAGTTGTGATTCAGTGGAAGGATTAAAAATTAAGGAAAAGAATACACTGGGTATTGCTTTGCCTCCACTAGTCCTACTGTGAAATTTTCATATCCTTTTAAAGATGTATCCGGCATTCTGTAAAAGAGAAGCACAAAAACACACAAAAAAGTACTCACACTGTTTGGGTGTTGAATGGCAGCTTCGTGCTGCAGCCTAACCCGCTGTGGCATCATCACATCATCCTGAAATAAACAGCACACTGTTACTGAATATAAAAAGGGTCACAGTACAGTATTCAGACACACATTAGAATATGCTGTTAAGTTAACATCATTTTACTGGCTTGTACTCAGGTATACGAATGGAACAAATATGAAAGTCACTGTGACCATTGCCCGCTTTCTTTCCAACAGACGGACAGAATGCATTTGCATCTAACTTCATCAATGCCTGCGAGCAAGTGGAGCTAAAAACGAAAAAGAACATTTTTAAAATGCATTCTTATTTTCATCTGCTATTTTGCTTCAATCTCAACAGATTTAAATATACAGAAAAACATTCCCCTAAAGTTTCTCCAAGTAAGCTTTCAGAGCCTTCTTCAAAATACAAGTACATATGCATGTGGGAAAGAAGAGAGCCAACCGAGGAGTATATGGCAGGACAACAGTCACCAACAAGAAGTAAAACCATTCATAAAGTACACATACCAATAAAACAGATATAGCTCATAACATCTGCAATTCAAAAAGTTCTTCAGTTAAAAGCCTTCGTTTCACATGCAACCTAGGATACTTGCTTTCTAGTACAGATTTCCATTCAAAGCCCACAGTCTTACTGAGTGAGTAGATGAACACTTTTGCGCACGTCGGCAGAATAAGGAGACAAGTCTAAAATAGTCTGGAATATCTGTGAAAGTACAGCAGTGTTAAATCTGAAGATGCTAAATGATCTTGTCACCTTATAGAAGGCACAATGAGAGATGAAAGCTGAAAGATTCACCAGAATATTTCACAGTCATAGCTGTTTATAGGTTGAGTTCTTGAACTTTATGCAACATGAAAGACTTCAGTAAAAATCCACACTTAAAATCTCCTGGTTTTCCAACTAATACTTGCATATACGTCAACAAAGCCTGCGGCAAACTTAGCTCTCCCACTTTTTCACAACACAATTCAACCTCCAGGCAGCTAAGAATCACCAGCAGTACAATACAAAAGAACAAGGCTTTTCTTCTTTAGGTTTATTCCTTCATTGACTTCTGAGCTAGTATTACAGGAAACTCATTTATCAACAGAAACTACAAGACCAATGCATCCCTCCCATCAGCGATAGCAATACAGACTGCCTGCCATCAAAGGAGGGATATCCTTGAACACTGCAACGATCCTGATACAAAAACTGAAGAGGTAACAGAACTTCAAGCCTGCAGTACCCAAAACACAGTAAAGAAACACAATCCCACAAGCAACTGATAATGAGACTCGTGACTTCACATTCTGTGGATTAAACTCAATCCTGTTCAAAGCACAAGTGACTGAACGACTACACAGCAGACACGGTGTTCTCAATGCCTTTCTCACAGGCACCCACACGTTTTACACTTCTAAAGATACTCGCTACCTCCTCAACCACAAGCTCCAATAGCCCTATGCTGCCAGGCAGTGCATGTGGACAGGAAACTAACCTTGCTTAAATGGCAGATTTGAGACATGCTGGCAATATGAGGAAACGTTCTTTGCAGTCTGTGCTGTACATAGTTTCATTGTTAAGTATAGGCCCCCTGTCTCTAGATCTACCAATACAACATATTTTATGAGTACAAAAAATAGTACTTGTGAAACGATAAAATTCTAGAAAAACAGAAACCCAGTGATACGCACACAAAATGCATCAGAATTGACACTGGCTCTAAACCACTATCTAGATGTATATGCTTCTTTCACCTGTAGCATAAAGGTCTGCTTTATGGACACACAAGATGGGTTGTCCTGAAAGAAGTTAATAAATCTGCTATCCTTCCTTGAACAGATAGGAGACATCCCTTTTGCTCTTTAAAATTACATATTTTCTGGACTACCTTCCCACAGTCTATTAAAATGACCAATTTTAGCACAAATTTCCCTCCCTAAATTTTATCTCCTGAGTATTCTACCTATATTCTTTTCCATTTTGGCCCCATATTTCTCCAATTTTATAGAGTCAACTCAGTCTTTCTTATATGCTGGTTAAAGCCAACACAACCTATTTTTCCTCAGACTATTTCCAAGCAGTTCCACCTTACCAGGCAAACAAGTCAGAGCTGGTTCCTGTTCCCGAGTTCCTGTTCTACATCCATTCTATTAACAGTTCCTCTCAATAAAATTATTTTACGGAGATTCCTGTTAAAGCCAGAATACAAGCACTGAATTTCCAACAACTTTCACATTAAAACTTTCAGTCAAATCAACAGCAACAGAAATACATTAGTGCTTAAATACCTAGTGCTTAGCAGGCTGAATGACCTTGATAGAAAGGTGACACCGTAGTTTTATCAAAGTCAACAGGAGGATGAAAAGTCTTTTAGAAGTAGATCCAACTATTTAATACAAATCAAGGTTAAAGATAAAACAATGGAATAATGAAAGTGACTCTTGTGGCATGCAAGTTCCTAACAGAAGGAAGGCATACATTGTCAAAAGCATTTTTTTGTTTGCTGTATTTAGGATATGCTTAATAATAAATATGAGAGATGTTAACCATTTTCAAAGCCAACAGAGTGAAAAAAAAGTCTGATTTTTCAACCTTTATAACAAAGGGAAAAGAAAGCTCTCTACATCAGTTACTGCAAAATTTTGACAATAATGTTCGCCATCTAATCTACTTTATCAAGTAATAATCAAGTAAAGGTTACATCAAAACATCCTATTGCCTGTAAGAATAATAATAATCATATTTCTTTGTACACTAAGCATAGAGCTTTTTTTTTTTTAATTAAAATTTGGTTTTCAGACAAAATGTAGGAGTTATATTTTAACTGAACTTTGTTTACTCCATTAAGATTTATTTTGAACTCTTAGATGCTGTCTTTTTAAATCCCTACAAAACAAGAACGCAAAAGAAATCCACCAAAAAGCATGAAATTAGAAAGCTTAGAACAAAGTCACCTTTATCTCTTACAATACACAACATGGTCTCTCATGCTAAAAGATCCCAATGTTTATGATTGTGCCAAACAGATAGATTTAAACAATTCATACATTCACAAAGATTAAAAAGAATTCACTTGTTTTAAATCATTCAAACCAAATTCAAATATTCTCGTCAACAAATGGGTCAATGTTACATTTTTCTAAGCAGAGAACTTGACAGCAGAGGCCTAGCTCCCCCGAACAAAACACGAGGTCACTCGGACACGAGCAGCAAAGCTAACAAGACTACAGGTTTAGGTCACTGGCTATCATCAAGACCATCAGTATTCTGTAAAACCCAGCTTAAGAATGAGCACTATGACCACAAAGACTGAAAAATGCATTTTGTTTTCCTCCCATCAATAGATACATTTTTGTTCTCTAATGCTTTAAAACTATGAACTCCCACCCTGGATGACCTTTACCCTTTTGTATGTGTGTGTGTGTATTTTATTTAAAACAAACCAAACAAACAACAAAAAAAACCCACAACATTCTGTCTCTGCATTTATTTATTCATCAACAGTTTTACACATATGATGCACTGCTGTTTAGTTCTGTGATACTTCCTGACTTCATGGAAAAAAAAAGAAAAAGAAAAAGAAAAGGAACATAGTACTTTAAGACTGTACTGGTAAGAGCTTGTGGAGTTTCAACAACTTGAATATTATACAATCAAATGTTCAAATATTTTATCCAGTTGTACATTATGCAATCACAAATTTCCTACTAAAAATGTGGATTTACGATCCTGAACTCAGCAACTGTTGACTGACTCTGGTTTCTAGAGTCAGCAGAGTTTGGTCTTTTTTTGTTTATAACTGGGAACAGATGTAAGCAGAGAGGATGAAGAGAGATTTCCCCTCACTGAAAAAACTGACAAAAGAACAGATTTAAAACAACATTAGATAAATGTATGTTTTCACTAAGTATGTCCTTGCAATAGCATAAGGAAATTAAAAATAGTTTGTAAGTAAATATGCTTTCATGTGACTTTCTTCACCAAACTTTGTAGAAAAATTTTTAAACGTAATGTAATAGCTGGTTTACTGCCAGCTAAATAGGTACACAGATGCACACAATGCAAACAATGCCAAACAGGTAAAGAACAAGAATTAAAGCAATACAAATAGAAGCCAATGTTAGGCACTGAAAATAACCCGGAATTTGTAGGAACTTTGTTGGTTACACACACGTTTCCTGTGCTCCAATGTCCATTCTAAGGAGGGAAACAATTTGCTGAAAGATGAGAGAATGAAAAGGACTTTAGTTCACATGAAAAGCCAGCAGGGATTTCTAAACAAGCCCAGATGTGTTTCTGCCAGTGGGAGGCCGTGATCCCCATCACCTTTCAGTCAGACAGGCATTCTGCCTGCTCACCTTCCTATCAAACACATCCCTTCTGCAGAAAGCTGGCTCGCTCCTGTCAAGTTCCACACCACCTGCAGATGCTGCAGGATCAGAAAAGCTCATTACAAGCTATCAGCTGGGCTGTTCTCCCTCCAACCAGAGGCTGCCATTCTTTATAAACACGCACAATTTACACTGAGCTAGTTGTTTTGTTTTACTTTACTCATATGTTTAGTGGAAGAAAAGGAAATCTAAGTCAATAATCCAAGCTAAAGGATATTACTCAAAGCCGCTGTTGCTTCAGTATGTCTTTCTTATATCATTCTGGGTAAATTCAAAGGACAAACATTCTCTGGCTCCTTCAGCCAGGCAGGCTGTCTAGACCACACTGAACTCCAGTGATAACACGATGATTTCCCCTTGAAAGTCTTTTTTATTCCACTGCAGAAAGTAAAATAAAACATACAACTCAACGTACATTACGTACTTCCTATTTAAAACCAAGGACAAGCCCACATAAAGCAATCCACTAATTTGAACTCAGTTCTCAAGTGCTTACTTCAGCTCATGTTATAGAAGACTGCATCATATGCTTTTGTAAATTCCTTTGTTTGGCTGTTCAAAAAAAAGAGCTGACACACTGCACCCCAACAATAATAGCACCTTCCTTCCACTGCAGCTACTGCATGCAAAACACAACCTGCAGTAACACCCCCAGGGATGTTTGATTCCCTGACAAACACTATGGCATCCCCAAAGTCTTTCAGTGCACCCAACAGACATTCATTTCTCCTGCACCTGCTCAGGCTATAGCTTCAATCTTTCTGTGCTATTGTTCAGCATCACTCCTTGAACTAGGGAAGCAAAAGGCCTGTGACCTCCAAGAACTGCCCTGTCAACAGCACTACCAGTGCAAAAGCACTCATCACAGGCAATTTTCCGGAGGCAAGTTTAAAAGAAGCCCCACGCTACCAAACACATTAAAATTGTGCACTGGAATGGCCACAGATGTATCACCTGAGCAGAACACACCCCAATGACCTGCCAGTACTTGCAAGACCATAGGAAAAAAAAAGAAAAAAACAGCAGCCCTACTTTTCTGTTTGTGCTTCTGAATTAAATTGCGAAAGAAAGCGACAACAAAGGAAAAACAAGTTTAAGAAGCTGACTTTATGGTGTACTGTTTTTTTCTTGATCATAGCAACAAGAAGGCCTACATGGGAGGACATACTTGGTGATCTTAGGCACCTGATGGACTAGCACATTCTGTCAGTATAAAATTAATTAAAATCTTCCTATGAGGACTCGAGTGAATATGACTACACCACAGGTTAAAAAAAAGACACATTCTTATTTCTTCTTTAACAGTCAGGAATCCTCCAACATTGAATAAACCTGAAATAATGGGAAGCTACACAGATTTCTTAGGATGAAATGAAAGTATGCTCTTTTTAAAGAAATATGCTTTTATAGAAGGTATGTTCAAGTAAGTGTCAATGAACACAGAAGTTCAAGGCAACAAAAAAAAAGAATTTTAAAATTTTTAGTATAACACTCTTGCTGTGCTAAAACAGAGTAACTGGTTATAGCAAAGACAGTAACCACCCCAGAGAGCAGAGAAACTAAGATCACAATAAAATGCAACTGCCAGATAAAAGTAACCGCAGATGATTTGAAAAGCAGGAAAAGTGACTGTGAAATGTATTAGCATAATTAGTGAATTCTGTCATTATGACCAAGATTTTCTGAGAATACAATAAGAACAATTTGTTAAGTATCTTCGCATTTTCTACTTCTGCTGGTGGGAAAAAATGCCTCAGTAGCTTAGAGGTGAAATCTGTAACAACAGCTACAGCAAAGAAACTCCATAATAGCTATTAGTCAAACAGCTGCCACTTCATACTAGAATAGGCTGATCAAATTCTGACAGTTCTGAGCTCTGTAACCTTTTTTTCTCCACATTTCTTCCCAATTTGTTGTCCTCACAAATCTGTGTTGAGAGACATAACACAAGCAGCTTGACTCCAGCTGGAATGGCAAGCAGAACAGTCTCTCTGGAGCCAAGACGCCTCAGTGAAATGAATGCACAAGGAGGCACAATACATTTCTCCACCTATACAAAATGTACACGGACTCTGGATACAGCCCCTTTCTTTCCACGTCCACCTGTAGCAAACCTGCAACTGCAGCTGCATCTGAAGGTCAATTAGTTGGCATTATTGCAGCACATTCCAAACAGCTGATATCAACATTCCTCCCTGTGAGCCTGACGCTGGATTGGTGACTGAAATAAAGAAGGTAGGTGGCGTGTAAAAGCAGAGCTATGAAACAGCTGGCAACATCTGTGTTTCAGCTATGATCACACGTTTTCTGACTATGGCCAAATATTGAGCAATTTAGACTTGCAGCAGTTTCCACATTAATTTCCCCCAAACTGTTTTCAGCAAACAATGGTCACCACAAGGAGAGACAGTGGAAAATACATTCAGGTAACATCAATCATTTAGTATTTCTTTGTATCAAGATTAGGCTTCTGGTAGTCCAGAATGACTTCTATTTTGAAGCAGCTAGCTCAACAGCAGGAATAGAAACGCATAATACAAAGTCTTGGTAGCTTCTTCCAAGCTTATCCATACTGGAAATCATAAAATGCTCAATCAAATCACTTTGAGTAGGTCCTAACTGTATGAAATATAAATTTATGCTAATAACAATCCCGCAGAAATTCAAAACCATCACTGACTACATTCTGTAGTCGTCGTCATAGATTTTCTTACGCTGCACAGCTAGTCAGAAAAAACAAACAAAAAAAAAAACAAAAAAAAAGCACAAAGGTGCATCCTGTATAAACACTATAAGGTAAATAAATGAAGAATTCTGATGAGATCTCTATAGAAATCATTTAAAGAATTTTCTAGCTTACTGGTAGTGATTTACAAACATCTCTCTGGATTGAAAAGAAAGAATAATCAAAAATTTACCTTAGTAAGTTATTTTGCACAATTTTGTGACAAAAGATATGAAGCTGCATGGGACAAGAAAACAGTATGCTCATTTCTGACTCGTGCATACGTGGACTCCACCTAACTTCAGCCAACGCATGCATGTACACAACTCATCCCCTGTACTTCCTAGAACATCCCATGCAATGTGGTATCTGTCCAAGCCTGGAATACCCGAACTTCAAATCATAAGATCTATCTTTTTCTCATTTTACAGATATAAATAGTCTCACTGACTCACAATACAGGAGAGTTAAATCCATGGGATCATCCGTGTAAACTGAACTGGCACTGGGATCTGTCCCTACCTGAAGCAAAACAAAAAAAAACTGGATCCCAAGTTCATTCACATCAAAACTGCTATCAAATAAATTATTCCATGGTGTAATTTATGATACCACACAGTCTTACTATCTGGTGAATCAGGTGATCAAAAACAGATCAGTGGATTTCAGGCTCAGACTTCCTCAAACTAATATATCTATGAAACAGACAGTGACACTCAGTGCTGAACATGAAACACTTCTCTTTGATTTGTGAGAAATCGACCTATCCAAACACCCATTAATTTGTATATGTGATTGTGAGTTCCATGTGTTCAATGAATTCTCAAATTTTGTTTTTTAACATACCGGTATATATACATATGTATCAGTCACAGCATTTCAAAGCTTCACTCTCCATGAACTTGTAAACAAAGATTTATATGAAATACACTTTGTAAAAAGCTAGGATAAATTCAAATAAATTCTTTTAAAAAAGCAAACTGAGTAGATAAATGAAGCAATAGTTTAATAACTGCAAGAATAAAGGTGCTATTTAAATAAATAGCACCTTTTTAGAATAAAAGCCAACTGCAAAGCTTGATTTCTTAAGAAGTAAGAAAAGAAACTTCTGCTGCATTGCCTTGGGTCAAAAGAAACACACCAGTGATTAGCCATGTCTTGCAGCAGTACATTAATTCACAAAGTTTCAACAATCAAAAAATCCCTTCCACTTAGCTGGTACAACAAATGGAGTTTGCAGACTGAAAGAGTACCCAAATTAAAACCTGAGTGGTTATAAGGCTGTAGAATTTGCATCCCTGCTCTCATGAAAAAGACCACGAGCTTTCCAATGAGCACAGACAATCGTAACGTTAACTCGTACCCTACCTGAAAACCTACAGTTCCAGCAGCCGTTCCCTCCTAACCCATAGTCAATTCAGAGGAAAGAATCACTCTTCAGGTGAAATTACAGGAGATCAGTGAGCCTTAAAGGTCTTGCTCTTCTTGCCTGATCCTAGCCACATGGCACCATTCCTCAGATCAGCTATGTATATTTGTGAAACCCTTCACTGCATATTAAGCTGCATAAAGTCAGATAGCTATCTGCAGGTTAGCGAGCTGAATGGGTTCACAGAAGGCATCCAACAAAGGACAGGAAAAAAATATTTGAGATGGGAGGCAAGGCATCTCCTATTTTGCATCAAAAAGCCAGTAGATTAGCTCTTAGTTTCTCATCTATAACATTTTCTGAAGCATGTGGGAAAGAAAAAAATCCTAAAAACGCCTAAATAGCAACCTTGTTCAACTCTGCTCACAACTGCTTGTGAAATCCTCTGAGATCAAACAATGATGTAAGGCTGTGGGCTTTCTACAGGTTGGAAGACAACTTCAGGGCTATAAATAGTACCCATCATTTTTAAACACCCAAACACCTTTAAAGAGCTTGTCTTTGTGGCAAACCAACCACTACACTAAAAGCAAGGAAAGAATCTTATTGAGGAAGCTGAATTAAACAAAATGTAACAACTTACTGAATCCAGAAAGCAGAGATAGGTTCCTGTGCTCTGCATTACTGCTTGATTTTTAGCAAATCCAACTGGTGAGAAAACAAATACAAAATTATGTGGTAGCTTTTGGCTTTGAATTTTTTTTCTAAATTACTGCAGCCAGAAACATTAAAAGAAAACACAAAAATCAGTATCAGGTAAAATACAGATTTTTTTCGATATTTAAAACCAGGTAACTTTTAAACAGTTAAATCATATGCTCATTTCAGTACTGTCCTCTGCATGGTTATCAGCTGTATGTGTTAAAACTCTACCACCAAGCAGAAGTAGACCATCACTACCCCTCCCAAAAGATATAATACATAATATTTATCCTGAAGAGTGCAGCTACCTAGACCTCATATCCAGTACTTCAGATGCTGAAAAAGATCAGCTATACATACATATATTCAAATCTGACCATAACAAATAGGACACAAAAAGTTCTGTTCCATTCTGCTTGTTACATAGAGAATATGTAAATACAGAAACTTATTTAAAAAACAAACAGAAAACTCGTCTCACCAGGAAGACAGAGGATAATCAATGTTATGCAATGGCACATGCAATGCTGAGGGGAGCAGGAGACAAAGGAGAAGACTCTGTGTGCAAGGAGCACAAACTTGTCCTGCTCATACCACAACATGTTATAACATCTGTGCAAGACCGCACTGAAATATGAATTCATTCAAATTACAATGCAGGGTCTTTTAGCTTTTACTGAATCTTTTACCAAGCCGTTTCAGAAAGCTGAGCCAGAAGAAAGCTTTCTCATCAGCTTAATTTCTGAAGCAATGACAGCACTGAAAGGTCAAACAAGTGGCAAAGCCAGAAGGAAAAAAAAAAAAAAAAGCAGCAGCAGGAATACCCAGCCAACAGTAAGGATGGGACTAGCAACCAGCAGCGAGAGGAACTCAGCTTACCACTGAAACACATCTGCAAGGTAGAACTGTAAACTGGTTTACCTGGGATAATTTTTTTATTTTATTTTTTTAAATGTAGACAAGGCCTCCCTAAGATCATTCTGGTCTTTGAGTGGTCACAGACACTATATGAAAAGTACATACTATGTCAAGTGTTATTCTGAAAAACTCTGTATGAATTCCACTTGGTCATATATACACGACATTTGAGCTTCATGCAAAGTATTTAGGGATCCAAGTCAGAGAATCTAGCAAAAGACTGCTCTGATATGCTAACCAAGTGATGTGAAGATACGTAATATTGCTGTGGGTGCTTTTTTTCTTTTTTTTCTTTTTCCTTTCTTTTTAGTGGAAAAACTGGAAAGATAAAGGCAGAAAGTCTCACCATGTTTTAGAGAAGGGTAATTTTAAATATTATTATTATTATTCCTAAAGTGCCTGATTTTGCATTTGAAAGAAAAAAGCAGTTTTCTGCAATTTGAATGAGACATCTAAGTTTGATCAGGAAACAAACTGAGCTGGCCTCAAAGGTTCATTTAGTTTAATGCACATGCTCCTTGGCTATTTTGCTGAGTTAACCAAGTAAAGAAAAAGACTTCTGACTGCATTTCTTACTGCCTCAAAGGAACATTGTATCAACTGCCCACGCAACAGTACTGATAAAGGCACTTCCTTATAATCGTTTTATTCTCATGTATTTTAATTATTATTTTAATCTTTACCTTGAGGAGAGTCTTTGAATCACCTTAACTTCTCTCCTTCATAGATTTCTTGGATTTATTATCTCACAGTATATTTACAAACAACTTTTTATACATGTATGAATATCTAATCCTACATATACAGTTATTCTCTTTTCTTTTGGCAGTAAAAAAGCAGCTGGCAAAGTCAGTACCTAGCACAACAGCAAAGCTGAATCTTGGCACGAGCAGGTTTAGTAGGAAACAACTGATGCAAGTTAGCAGGTCTCAACATGCCAAACAAGCAAAACCCTAATACTGCAGAGGTTCTTACTAAAGCAAGAGGAAAAAGTACAGGATATAACTAAATTCACTCAACATCAATCAAATCAATTCTCAGATACACCATTACCAGCTGTAAAACAGCCTGTATTTACATTTAAATCCTGCAGTCCAAAATACCCTAATATTTCAACAATCTTCAATATAAACTAATGAATTCCTAGGAGTCAATAATGAAAAAAGCAAAGCAGACTCAAAGGCAACTACAATATGCCCATTGTACTACTGAAATACCTCAAATCTTGATTTCAAATAAAATACTTGAAATAAAATCAAGTAATACTAAATACTTGTTAGGAGAAAATGTTGGAAAATATTTATTAAGATGAAGACAAATCATCATAAAGCTTTTCTTATACTAGCTAGTTTTTCCTATGGGAAGGAGGAGAAAATATGCATATTTTAAAAATTATTAAAATGAGTGATATAACTCCCTGTAGAAGAAACTATATATTAAAAAGTTTTCTCTACAATGAACCCTATGTTTGGCATGAGTTAAAGAATTTCTTTAATATTACTCTACTGAAGAAAATCAAATGTTTGTGCCAGGTCTCTGAGTTTTGTAAGGCCTGCTTACTTGGTGAAAAGAGCCTGTTACCATGGTTACAACCGTAAAAACTTAAGCCTCAGTGAGATATTAACATTCCTTGCTCTTGGAAAGAAAAAGGTTTCCTTTTTTTAGGCAAGTGACCCTTTCTTTTTTTCTAGGTCCCCCCTTTTCTTTTACATGTTCGAAAAGAATCAGAAATAAATCCTAATCTTGTGTAAATAGTTGAAGATGTGAAGCCTGACTAGTACATTGTTTCTGTACTAAAGCATCTTCTATTAAAGGAAAGACTCCTTACAGTTGTAACTAGTCCTTAACATAATAAAAGTAAATCACTGAAAGCAAACAAATACTATGGATTTCAAGTAACCTGCTCCTAAAATGTAACAACCATGAAGAAAAGATGTCCTCATTCTAATGGTGACCTGAGAATGACTTCCACATGAATAAGCTTGTTTTTTTTTTAAAAAAAAAAAGAGCTATGCATTTCATACTATTATTTAAAACAATGCTCACAGCTGTGCCCTTCCCCCCACCCAACAATTTCTTAAAGATTTGTTCAGGTTTCAGCTCTGCTAACACTGGCAAATACATGTTAAAACCAAAATTAATCTGACATCTCTCTTGAATGGCACAAGATGCTCATTGTAGTTCACAACTCCAACTTAGTTTCAGTTCCCTAGAGTGCAAAGGTGAACTGACTTCAGAGTATTACCACAAATTATTGTCAAAATATTGCACCTGTGTATTCGTGCTAACTAAAAACTAGTTTAAACACATCATTAATACAATAGTCTATTTGGAACAAGACTTTATACATAGAATATGTTTTAATAAAATGGAAAATATTTATAACAAGATAGTATTAACAAAAACATTGCTCAGACTTCCTAAGCACCATAATTAAGAAACTCTGGTATTATTCTTTGACTTTTCTGCTGAATAATCACAATCTTTTTATCTTTCTAGATCATCAGCTCTGTATTTGGCTCGGATCACAAATTTAACCCTGTTTTAAATCAACAGTTTTGTAATGACAACAGTAAGAAACCTGCAATCTTCACATCATGTAACATGGCTGTCATTAATAAAAGGAAGAAATCTACAACTTGGAATTAAATTTCCTTGTTTATAATGATTGGAGCATGACTTGGGAAAGGGGGAAATGGTTCAAGTGATTAGGAATGAGGATTGAGATTCAGGAGGAAAATAAATCTTTTCACATAATTTTGCTCTTGGGGTTCTTTATTTCATATTTTCAGGGTTTGTTCTATAATATTGAAGAATATGCATTTACTTTGTAAAAGATTATGTAAAAAATCTTGTATTTCTTTTTTCTTAAAACACTTCTTTTGAAGATAAATCAGATATCAGAAAGCCACAGTAAAACTGTAAGCATTAACAACATTGTGTACACTACAATTAAACAAAATTCTTTTGCTAAGTAGAGCACAAGTATCAAGCCAAGTTCTTCTTTCCTGGATGTATAAACAAACCCTACAGAGCCAAAAATGACAGGGCCAAATTCTAAATTAGAATGAGCTTTTGAACATGGAGGTCTGGAAAACTGTGGGTTTTTTTCACCACCACAAAGCAAGTGGGCTACTGAAGACACTCTTCAAAAACAGATGTCTGCCATAACAACCTAATTCTTGAAAAAAAAAATTTAAAAATCACTATTAAGTTACATACCTCCTCGAGGCTGAGATGAATCATTACTACCAATGATCACTGGAACACCAGCATCTTCCAACTTGATCTTCCACTTTGCAATGATTTCAGCTGAACTGTCCTAGAAAAAATGATGACTCAGATGCAGCTATTTTAACTTGTATGGTGAGCCAACCACAATCCAAAATAAAAATTCCTATTGCAGACAGTATTGACTTGGTCAGTATTTTAAATAAGGTCTGAAACATACCTTACTGGCATCGTTAAAAATTGACAGCTCCATGGTTTGTTTAAAATCTTGTTCCCAAACTGACTTCAAGCATTCGTCTAGCCAGCACTCGCCGTTGTGAACAGGCATGATGACNAAAAAAAAAAAAACCACAAATATGTCAATAAGTACTACTTTTTAATCTACTTATAGTACAAGAATATTCATTAAAAAAGGGGAAGTGTCAGATCCGTCTGAAACTAAGTGCATCTTAAGAATACAGAAGTAAGCTAGGTACCTTTGTTTTCATTATAAATACATGCTTTGCATTCTTCTCTATCAAACCTGAGCATTTTTTGAGTTCTACAAGATGGCTTTTGGTAGACCACCAAAGAAACAAAAGAGACTATTGAACCAAAAATGCTAACAAAACATGTATAACACCACACTAACTTGTTTCTAGTATTCCTTCACTCTTTACTTCTGTCTTCCATGATTTATATCTTACTCATTAATTTTTCATTAAGCTTACTACCTAATTGAAGATGCTTACATACGCAGCCTGTATCCCTGGGCTCTACCCACGTTTTTAAAACTGGCTCTTAAAACTGTTATCAAGCACATCAGAAGATGACCTATGACCCAGTTCCTTAGACCACCACTTCAACCACAGCCTTTCCTCTTACAGCCTCTGTTCTTTCAGCCACATACACATGAAACATGAAAACTTACCTGAAATATTTTAAAATTGGTTAGAAATCACACTTGAGGGATTCCTCTGTTTCGATACTCATCATTATTCTCATTTTTAACCCTCAAAATTCTTTCTGCATCTCAAAGTAGAACATCTTACATTCACAGCATGCAAGTCCTAAGAAATCCATCTCAGCAATAACACACCGGCTGTGTTTGTAAAGGGAGAGTCCAAATCGGTACCTGTTAAGACAGCTTATAACAGATGGGGAACTGAAGGCCAAGAGCCTAGGTAACTTGTAAAAGGTCTCATGGAACATTTTAAGAAGTTTCTAGAAACAGAACTCAAACTCCTTATCGTGTGGTGTGCAACCATAAACACAGTTTGAAGGAACAGAGGATTAGTTCTTATTGCGAGCATGTGAAAACCTTAAAAAAAGAAAATCAGAAGAGCACTGAAAAGGACTTGTTAAAGATTTGGTGCACATCTGAATACACATACATCATGCAAACACATGCACATGCATACGTGAGCAGGCAGATATATTGTGTGCACATTTTATTTTGCCATTTTTGTTTTTTCTTCTTACAGAGTACAATGTATGTACAATCAGATATTACTTGGTACAATACACAGTACAATGATTAAATCAAAAAAACATAACATTGCACAGATAAATAAAAAAACTGTACCAGTCTGAAATGAATGAGCATCCTGATGTTGCAGCAGGATGCTGTAGCAGGCAAAAGGGGTATTTAAGACAAGCAGAGGGAAAGCTATCTAAATGTTTAAGCAAAGAAAGTCTTTGACCTCTGTTCTGAAGAGATAAGCAAGGAAAATATGAAGAAGTTAAAGAAAGAAGTAAAACCGAATACAGAATAATGACAACATATAGAGAAAAAAGATTATTTCAGAACTGTGTCTCAGATTAGTACACTGAGACCATCAAAAAACAAGCAGGTCTGACATTCTAAACCAATATAGTCAAATTACTCAGGATTTTAATATCCCTTATGTCTAGATGGCAATTAAACTAAGACTCTAAATGTTCATGCTAATCAGTCTAACTTATTCGTTCAGAAAGAAAAGTATTCTCCAATTTTTCCAATGCAGTTTTGGGCATCCAGAATAATTCTCCGTCTTTCTTCCTCATTAACTAACTCAGTAAAACTGTTGACTATGCCACCATGAACTGGCTTGATACTGACTTGAAAACAGTAAAATTGAAACTTCTTCGCTTTTTTCATAGTGAGACCCTGGTTTTAGTCGGCAGCAGTGCAAATTATCATGTTAGGACATTTCTGCTTAGCTAGAACTGAAAATAGCAAAAGCAGTACTTCAATGGCAGCACAGAGATGCCATAACACCTGATGTCACTAAGGGACTCAGACCTCAGCACAGCAACACATGACAGATCAACACAATCCTGAACGCATTACTGCAAGCAAGTTCTAATTCCACACAACTATCACAACAATGGGAAGCTCGATGCCTGTCAAAATAACACACAAAGCTGAATTGCTGCTGACTCTTCTGGGTAAAACCTGAAAAATTAACACATAACCAGACACAGCAACCTAACTCAAATACCAGAGTACTGCTAACACAGCAGACTAAAGCAATTCCTTGGGTTCTATCACTCTTAATCAGTTTACTGCTTGTCTGCATTTATATTCTTTTGTTGTACTTAAGCCAAAGAAAAATCAAAAATACCACAGAGCTAAACCTTCACGTCTCTCTAGCTCATTTCTATACACGTAGCCTGGCTTAAAACTTGCAGCTGGCACCTGTGAATTGGCCTTTACCATTGTGCACCTGTATCAGAACACACCAATCTCCCTGGCTTATCTGAAGAGGGATAAACCTCAACTAGGACTCTAGATTTCACTTACAAGTGTAGATTAGTAGGAAAAAAGTCAGCTGGTAGTAACCTCAAGAGATCCTGTCTAGTTGCTCTGTCCCAAGACAAGATCAACACCAGCTCTGTCACTGCGGAGGTGTCACAGTCTGCAGCCACAGAAACACCAGCCTTGCTAAGATGGTCTCTAAATGTCGGCAAAAAGGAGACCTGGGACACAGTTTTCCTGATGTTTTAAATCCTTTTGCTGCACTTTATGCTAACTGCTACTTCCCACTCTCATTACAGATGATTATTTGAGTTCTCTTGGCACCAGCCATTTCTGTATTTGAAAATTATTACAACAGAGAACTAGAAATATGAATAATGCACTTTCAAGTATTTCTAAGTCAACACAGCGACATAAATTGCAAATAACCAAAATAACCAAATAAATTGCAAATAACCGCTGTATTTTTGTCATTACAAGGCCAACTGAGTGAGAATTACCCTTTCCATTACCTGAGGCTGGCTTACAGCAAACTCCAACAGAGCAGCCTGTAAGCTAAGCACAACAATTAAGATACAGAATTATGAATCCGATCTGGATTTGAGCATTGTGACACTACCTGATTTCTCCTGGGCATGAGAAGTTCTAGAATGAGGCCTGAAGCGATTTTAGACATTTTTACCACAGTAGTTTTGCCCTGACTAAGCTGAAGATAACAATTCTTGATTCTTCTGCTAAATGAGTTTTGATGTATGGTGAAAATGGCAATGCTCAGCAATTAACAGGCAGTGCAGTTCCCTTCCTTCTACAAACGTATTATTCAACAGAAAAATCCTCCCTTCCTCCCTCAGCTACACTACTGAAAAACAACGTATCAATCACTGCACTGAAGTGGAGAAATGATTTTAAAACCATAAAAGTGTCAGAACTTGTGCAACGGAATGCTTTATGCCCAAGAAATCTCTTTCTTTGTGCATTGCCACCACCCTCCGCTGAGGGCATCCACAACGAAGAACTCCAAAGCGAAACGTTATTTTCAGTTTCAGCGAATTTTGCTTCGTAGTGGCTCCTACCTACCTCCATATCTGAACACAGAAAATGACTTTAAACAGGAGAGTTTACAGAAGTCAGAAACTGTTTCCCTTCAATGAAGCTTTCCTATCAGTCCCTATTCCGAACTGCTCGAAGATTCGCGGCTGCTGGCAAAAGCAGAGCTGTCATCTCTCACTCCAGGGCTGCTGTGAGGGGACGCTGCAGGACGATGGCCACGGCTGTGAGGGGACACTGCAGGACACCGCAGGACGATGGCCACGGCTGTGAGGGGACACTGCAGGACACTGCAGGACACTGCAGGACGATGGCCACGGCTGTGAGGGGACACTGCAGGACACTGCAGGACGATGGCCACAGCTGTGAGGGGACACTGCAGGACACTGCAGGACACTGCAGGACGCTGCCCACGACACAGCTCGAGGCCGCGGGGCTGCGGTCACCATCTCCACCTGCCCAGCACTGCGCTGCTCTGCTTTCCAGGATCAGTGTATTTGCTTTGCTAACTGCAGACGTAAACCGTTGTCAAACTGTATCAGCGGTATGTATATGAACTTGGGTATATGTATACGTTTGGAGAAGAAAAACTGATTTTAAAAACGCATTCTACGGAGTAACAGGAGGACCGCCTTTAGCACAGCACGTTGACACTATCTTTTTGAGCTCCACGGAAACAGCCCCGCCCGCCTCTCGCTCCGAAGGGCCCAGCCACCCAAAGGGCAGGGAAATGGCGAAAAAATAGCACCGCAGCACNTCCGCCATGGCCGCCTCCGCCCCTCAGGGCCCCCTTTTCTCTTCAGGAACCGCCTCAGGGCCGCGCTGCTCCCCGCCTCGGAGCCGCGCATCCGGCCCGGCCTGGCCCCAGCGCCGCCGCCGCTTCGCTCCCTCAGCCGCTTCCCGCCCGCAGCAGCGGCGCGTGCCCCGCGCCGGCGGAACAACGATAGAGGCGGCGGTTGCAGAGAGGCCGGAAGCGGTGTTGGCGGCGGTCTAGGCCGGCGGAGGGCAGCGAGGCGCTGAGGAGAGGGCCGTGCAGGCTGCCGGGGCGCGAGGCGGCTCTCCGTCGTCTTAAAGCTTTAAAATGGTGCTGCCCGCTGCCAACACAGGGCCTCCCACGCTCAGCCAGCGTGTCCCGGGCTGCTCCGGCCCTGCTACAGCATGGCTGAAGGGCCTGTCTGTAGAAACACCGCTTTCTTTAATAAATGTGTCCTGCATCTGTCCCGTTAGCACATCCTATGGCTAAGGCTGGCCTGTGCAGTGCTACCAGCATTTTTTAATTCATATACTTGTTGCTGGTGGTGATGTCATTATTGACCATATGCTTACAGAAGCTGTGGTCATGCGAGCGCTTACTTCCTTGAAAGCATTCACAACTAAACAGGATTGCAAGACCAGGCCCCGTACAACAACCTATTCAGAATTTTTAAAAATTGCACAAAGCAATCTTTGTTGAGCAAAATCCTGAGATTATCCCTCGTTTATCTGGAGAGCCTGTTAAACAGCTAGACAATTCAAGGAGCGAACAGAGCAGAGTTATCTTAAAATGTTTGTTGGCACACAAATCTGAGAACCGAGGTGAGGAAGACAGCCAAGCAGTAATTCACCCTAGGAATTTATTTCAAATTATCTACACAGCTTCTCTCCATCCAGCCTTGGTTTAATCTCTCTGTGAACAGCGCTGATAAATGTGATCATTTCTCTTCCTGGCGATGAGGACTGCTCGTGCTTTCACATTGCCCGCATGCCTTGCTTTATCTGAGAAAGCGTAGAAGAGTATTGCTTTACTGACACCAAACCACACAAAAGTTCCAGTCAGAGGCCTCATTATGCAGAGCAGCCTACAAGACCCAGAGCAAACCCCTTGCTGCCTTCCCCAAGGAAAGAGACCCAATAAGAGCCACTAGAAATGCCTTCTAAGTTGTGTTCTGTAGCTGACCACAGAGGGTAACTAAATACGTTTACTTAAAATGTGATTTTCATTTTGGAGACTTTTGGACAGATGTTTTAAGGCCCACAAACGTGCAAGAACTGTTTGGTGGAACTTCACTACGACCTCAGCATCTAGCTTCTGCAGCCAGAGCCTTCACCTACCGGCTACTGAAAACCCAGCAGGAATTTTTGCGTTCTTGAGTAACTAAACTGTTTTCAAAACAACAATCCCTTGTTTCAGTGCCTATTCCTCTTTCATGTGGGTTCGAATGAAGAGGTCTCCTGGAGCTACCATGACAAACTTATTTAGAAGCAAGCACAAATGGTTTGAGCTTAGTTGTACTTTCAGAATTTTCAGAGTGACAGGGAGCAGCACACAAGCAGTTGTTACAGAATCAAAGGCACATCATCACACTAGTTCTCAGCTTTTATTTCTAATAGTCTCTTTAGTATCCTTACTGTGAGTTTGCGAGTTCTGGAGAATTTAGCTATCAGATTTTTTTCTGATCTTGATAGAAAGACATAGTATCTAGAAAGTTATTTCTTTACATTCAACTCCCACCTCAAAAGGGGCACAGCCTACCTGTAGCACAGACAACTTAGACATACCAAGTTGTGAGCTCCAGCTCACTTTTTTCAGCCCCCAGAGGTTATGCTAACTGAGGGCTTAAAGGAGCGACTTCACAAATAAATGCATTTGGTGTTGTAGAGCGTGTGGGCAGCTTAGTTTCATTGTGTCTTTATTGGAAGGACAAGAATGAGTAAGCGTAGAGGTTTCTTACGATGCGTTTGTCTCTGAATTCACAAGACTCAGTACTGAAATCTTTCCAGAGAACACCACGTTCAAGGCATCATTCAATACAGTAGGTAAAATATTCAGCTTAGAGGCAGTTTTGAAACCACTTCTATTCAAAGAATGCTTTGAGCTTCCAAAAATGCTCAGTTATTTTCATAAAGCATCACAGCTGAGTGTCAAGGAAAGAGATGCAATATTTTTGTTCATAGCACTGTGGAGCAGAACAGGACTTCAGAAGCTCATCTGCATTGTCCCACTGTCCTCAGGCAGGATCACCTTTGTCATTCCTGACACCCACCATCCTGCTCTCAAAGGCCTCCCTCCAATAAGAGAGGCTTCACAACATCTTCAGGCAACTTATTCCAGTCCTTCCTATCTCTACTCTTAGGAAGAATTTCTTAACATCTAACCTGAATCTTGCTGTGATTTCAAAGTCGCCTACAGTTTGGCAGGTTAACATCTTTTCCACCCAAAGAGGTCCTGGCACCCAACTCTAACATGAGAGGTGATGAGTCTACTGCCTCAGATTTTCCCTTATGTCACACAGAATATAAATATTTTTCCCATAAGCAAAAACGATCCTCCTTTTCTCCTGCCTTAGTGGATGCAGCACTATGACCACATTTTAGACCAGATATGAAAAGTAGGGCTTTTTGCCTACCTTTTTGAAGGCCTGAAAAGGATACCCTGTGCATAGTGAACCACACTGAATCAATACAGATGAAGAGGCCAGCAACATACCAGAGGGAAGGCTAGAACACCTTAAGCCAACTACCAACTTTCTTTAATAGAACACAGCCCAGCACCCTCAGACTCTGCCTCTCTCCCTCCCTAAGGAGAGCTGGCAACCCCCTCCTTAAGGGTCCTCTGATAGCCCTCTCCTGAGTGTTTTTATCCCCTGCAGCTGTGTGCCTTCTCAGCTGCTCTCACTAATGCCTCTGTTAACCCCTCCTTTGCCTGCTGGGCTTGCACACTCCATCCCAAACTGGCCATTCCCTCTGTACTCCATACACAGAAAACAAGTGTCTCGCTTCCCCTCTGCAGCCATGATTTATGCGTTTGCAAATCACTGTTCCATTCCCCCCACTCTCTTGTTTAGGTTACATGCATCTGATTCATTCAGCCTTTCCTCGCTGGTGGTGGTTTAGCTCTGTTTATTCTCCTCTCTCTCCTGGACCCTGGGCTCTTGGCATTTTGGCGCAGGACACACGGGGCTCCTGCTGGGCTGCGCAGTGCTGAGCGGAGCAGGATTACTGCACGTCTTGCAGCCATACTCCTGTTTGCACAGCTTAGTGCAGTGTTTGCCTTTTTCACAATGGCTTGACACTGTTGACTCCTAATCAGCTTGTGATCTATTATATCCCCTAGATCTTTTTCTGCATGAGGGAAACAGTGTTTTAACAGTTTTATTCCAGGCAGCCACATGAGAAGAAAATGACTTGAAGTAGTGTGAGTGAGATTATCTGCTTTGTGCTTCAATACCAGAATTGTTTACTGGTTTCCAATTAGTTACATATGTACACCGTGTTAAGGGAGTTGCACAAGTGTTACTAATGCCTTCCTTTGGCCTTCACCTCCTTTATTACCAGTGGGGAGCGGTACCTAAGAGTTGTTTGGGCCAATTTCCCTGTGTACTCAAGATTTCAAATGCTCTGCTGGAATTGCAGGGTTAATTGCTTGAAAGAAAACATCTTCTAATTTAGATGTATTGTGTTTGAATAACCTCTCAGGAAAGTGCTGTTGCTGTTTGGAGAAGAACTGTTGTGTGATACATTTCTCTCCCTGAAACATTAGCTGTCGTTATAAAGGATTTTGCTGTTGATTGTTTCTTTTTTTCAAATGAGTCAATCTGAAGAAGCTTGTGGTTGTTTTTATGAGTTGGCAAATGTCACAAATATTCTGTTAACATCAGTACTGGACTTAGCTACCTCGGAGGGGAACTGGAAAGATCCCATTCATTTCAGTACCAGTCCACACCTCCAAGCGCGCACTCTTCTTGACCACTGCCAGTCATCCGCTCCCCGTGCACTTTCATTTCTTGTCGTCTCATCAGCCTACAGGACCACCTTGTAACTTGGGGTAGGTTTTCCCTGCTCTGCTGGAGCCCATAGGTGCTGTAGTTCAGGCTGTTGGTACACCTTTGCAGTTAGTGTGGTTCCGTGGCGTGAAGGCTGGAGGTATCTCCTTCAGGCAGGTGAGGCAGCCGTGAGGGAGATGCACGGTTCTGTGGCAGAACTGAGCAAGTTCTTTGCCTCCTGCTTCAATAACTGAACGGTCTTATGCAAAGCTAGGCTTCATGTGACGATCTTTTCTGAGAGAAATGCTTCTGTACAACACTAGATTTTAAGAATGCAATAAGATGAACATCTTTGCTTTTTAACTGGTGAAACTTGCTGTTTGAGAGAGCCCAGTGATAGACGACCGACTGTGGTATAACCACCTCGGTTAATACGGTTTGGTTTTGTTATTAAGTAACCAATCTGAAACCCAGTAAAGTAATAATGATATTTTCCTTACTTACCGAAAAAGTTTTATAAGTTATTTGGGGAAAGCTGTTATTTACAAGAGATAGCAAGATTTAGATAGAAAATGTAGGTAAAAGTTAGCCTTGAAATCCCGTTCTCCTGATCTTGACAAGTTCCTGTGCACCACAAGTGATAACCCTTGAGCATCAAAGCTCCTACTTGAAGAAGAGTAAACCTTCAGAAAGTTCAGTTTGGGTGCTTTATTTTCCAAAGCCATTCCTCTGTTTGATCTTCTTGATTACTGAAGTGTGAAGCACTTATGAAATACAGTTATGCCAGAGAGCTGAGGATAGTAGGTGGAATTGTATATTTCCCAAGGATTCACTGCTGAATCCATATTGTCCACACTGAGAATTTTGTTGAACTTCAATGCCTTAGGGAGGTTAAACTTCTTTATATATAAGTACAGGAAGCGTCTGACATTTTAAGATGGGAAAGTGCTTAAAGAAATAAATCATATCCCTACAAAGGAATGTATACATAGCAGGAACTGGGACGTGTATAATATGCAGAGATCTGCAGGACAGCGTTTTGGGTGCACATCTTTATATAGCATACAGACAGGAAGGGAAAAGAATAATGTTTTGAATGATAGATTAGCCAAAGGCCTCCGAAGAAAAGCTCTAGAGAACATGGCAGCATTTATTGGATACATCTTCATCAAAAATAGATTTCAGTAGGTTCTCTAAATCCTTATACTGCCCTATAAAAACATATCTTATTATATCATATTATTTAATACCTTGTAACTTTTTGTATCACTTTCAGTACTAATCTACTCTGAAAAATGGGTCTTAAAATACAGTTTATTGTCACTAACTCCACAATTAAACAATGTTTTGTTTAATTTTCAAGCAAAGAATTCTTTTCCATGTTCCTGTAAAAGCCAATTCTTCAGACTCACCCCGGGTTATGAAATTCAAAGTTCTTCTTCAGTAAAACAGATTTTACAGCTTCGCTGAAGTTAATAATTCAGCTGATCATACAAAGGCTGGCTTAGTGAGCAGCTTACGCCCTTACAGCTGGATTGGCTCTGTGTTGTAAAGGAGTAGTAAAGATGTAATTCTTGTCAGAAAATTGACCAGATGTGAACGGAACAAAGACAGGAAACTGTTCTCTTTCACTGAAAAGCTGTTACCCCATTTCTGTCTGCTTTCTTGTCTGAATATAACTGGTGTCAAGGCCAGGGAGGCCTTTGAGCAGCCTGATAAATGCGCTGCTAACCTGGGGATACCCAGGTCTGCAAGGCAGGAAGCCAACAAGCTGTGCAAGTGGTGTCTGTGATGCCTTGTTGCTGTCTTTTCCAACAGTGCGTGGCTGCTGGGCTGTGGCAGGGTGAGCCCAGCTGTCGAGGCAAGGCTCATGGCAGTGGCATTCCCCATGGGCCACTGAGCCCAATGGGAGGAAGTGTGGGAGCAGGAGGGGATGACATCCCTGGCTCTTGCGGATTTTCCAGGCTTCAGGGAGCTGGGAAGAAGCCATGGCCCCATGCAGCACTGGGGACTGAGGAGCTGCCAGCACTGAGACACATGAGAAAAGAAAGAAAGGTCTGCAGCCCTTTACACCTCCTCAAATCTGGCTGTATTATAATCCTTTTAAAGAACATTATCAATTCACAGTGATTTTGTGTGAATAAACTGAAAATTGTTTCAAGTATTATTTTTTTTAGATAAGATTATGACATCTGTGACAGAACACTACAAACAGAATTTGGCTATCACAACTGTTTAGGATAGGCCTATGGGGACCACATTGTTGTGCTAGCAGGATATAAGAGATGACAGTAAATTATTTCATTGTGTATAGGCTCCCTGGTAACATCATCCTGATGCCATTAGAGCCTGCAATAAACCACCATACACAAAAGACTCTGCTTCTCCCTCCCTGTGACAAAATCCTTACTCATCTACTTCTGCTGAATACTCTTATTCTTTCTATAAGCAACCCAGCTTCTGAACTTCTATCTAAACTTACTCTTCCCAAATAAGGTACTTCTTTTTTTTCTCTACTGTAAGAGAGAGATTTAATTTCACCATCTGGGAAGCCAAGATCCTCATTTTGACTTCCAATGAAATCAACTAAAAATAACATTTTGCTAACACTGCTTCTTGTGCTATGTCCAGTACTCTGCCCACTGAGACAGAAATTGGGGATGTGTAGGGGTCCGAATCCAGGGACAGCACTGGCCTGGAAACAGGTCCTACAGATATTCAAATAGTGGAGCATCTGTACATGCACACAGCAGGTTTGATTTTGTTTTAAAACCTCCAACTGTATAAAGTTGCAGTTATTAGTGCCCTTGTCTTCGGTTTTCACGTTATTAAGCACCCAAAAACCCGTGTGTCAGTTGTGGCTATTATGCATGTAAACTTGAACTTTGACATCTCGTACTCTTGCAGAACCTTGGTATGTGCATTCCTTTATCTTCCCTCCATCCCTGCAGTTGCTCTTCATTATTGTCAATGCTTATTAGTTAGAAAATGACATTCCAATTTGTTTGGGCCAATTAACTGGTTGGAGGGAGCAGTTCTTGCAGGGTCCCTGCTAACTGTGCCATCAGCCACCATCTTCTGATTCACTAAATAAACCTGCCCTCTGGTGCACTGCCTAAAGAAGCAAATCCTTGTTTCTCAGTTGACCAACTTGTAAGAACTCTTCAGATTCTTGTGTCTTCCACTGTTATGACAATTAAAGGGGAAAAGACATTGTGTAACCACTTAAATGAGAACTATTGTATGAATTATGGTTGTAATTGCCTAATGTGCATTTTCATGCATTTAGGATGCTGCCTTCCTAAATGTGAGGGAAGAAGAATACCAGCAGAGGAAGCAGTCCTTGTGCTGCTTCAATATTGTGGCTTGCAGCCTGTCTGAAAGCATAACAAAGGCTTGATTGTGCAAGTGCCCAGCTGATCCAACAAGCAATGAATAAGTGAGCAATGGTCAACAGTGAAGGAGTGGATATCACAGAGGGCAATTCAAAAAGGTTATAGTGCTGTGAAGTGAGGGAGGCACGAAATGAAATAGAACTACAGATACAAAGATCATCAACCATTTGGGCTAGGTCTACTTTTTTTTTTTTCCCCCTTGAAATTGTCTGTCCTTTTTGGATAAAATTGTTAAAAAAAGATGTCTGTTAACTGGTAAGAGATAAATCTCCCAAAACAGAAGAAAGTAATTTCTTTCTTGTAGCCTAAAAAAAGGACATTTAAAAACAGTCCCTGATCTAAGTGATGAATGAGATCTCTAGAATTGTGCTTAGAAGACTTGTTAGCTAGCACGAGATAGGTCACTGCTGGAAAAGAGATACAGACTGTCAGACTTCTGTGTGTGTTCAAGCACTTGGGTGCCCGTAAGGCCCAGCCCAGGGTTGTGAGCGTGAGGCTAGGGGAGTTTGGTGCCTAACAGGAGATTTCCTGCAGTCCTTCCTGGGAGCACAGAGGGAGATCAGCAGCAGGGAGGTTTCCCTCTCCTTCAAAGTCTTGCCCTAGTCTTTTTGCTCCTGAATAGATTCAGACACATTTTCAGCCAAAATCCTGTCTGAGAAAGCAAAAGATACATGGACATATCTCTTCTCTCCTTTTTTGTATACTTTGAGTGTTCCCACATGAAATTAGCAAGCAAGGACACTTCAGAACTGATACACAAGTACTCCTCTCAAAAGCATTAAAAGAGAGAAAATGTGCTTGACCCTGGCATCGTCTGAAAATATGAAAATTTATTCTGGCATCAAGGTGTTTCTGAGCAAAGACACCTTCTAATTCTCTAGCCGTTGCTTGTCAGTTTTCATTAGGCCGTGGCTCGCTTCCCCCCTTTGGCCATTTCCAGTTAAGCCCTTTTAGCTTCAGCAAGGCCTGGCACCACACCTTCAGGCTTTTGTGTTGTTTTGTCTTTGCCACTCATACAACGATAAATTGCCACCATGAATTTGTGTCAATCGATTTTCAGAACTCCCCATCAACTAAATTCTGGACCATAATACAGATAGAGACTTTGATAGAGGGCTTGCCTCATCCTCAGCCTCCTTCTTAATCATTGGGGCGATTCTGTGGTCAGATGTGCAGGCACCTAAATGACAGTGTAATCTGACCTAATAAAGCTGCTGTAGCCAAAACATGCCTGGAAACAAGGAAAAGGCCACCCTCACCCCTACAAGAAACCACAGAGTTTCTTTCAGCAGATGTATTGTTTGTTATCTGGAAACTCTGCAAAATATAAATGTTCTCTTCGCAGCTTCGGGGCTGTGGAGGAGGCTCCTTGCTCGTGGTGCAAAAGGGACAGGGCTGCCCGGCCCCTTGCCCCCTCCTTCAGATCCCTCTGCCCCGCAAACACTACCACGAAGCAGCACAAAGGCCCCTGCTTTGTGAGCGGTGCAGCCCCGATTTTGTGATCTGAGCCGTTGTTTTTCCTTAAGCAAATATGCAATAATGTCGGAATTTATGGATTAGTTAGACAATCCCTGATCTGCTTTAATCAGAATTAGTGGTATTTCTTCCAGAATGTCACTGATAGGAGCATTATGTGGACAGATTGTATATAGGCAGAGATCTTTTAGCTTTTTCTCTGCTAATGCTTCAATATTTACTAAGAAGTCGTTCATTTAGTGAGTGAGTGAGTTGAAAAGGAAGTGAAAATGTGTGTTGTTAATGACAACGGTGCAGCCCTCGCTGCCTTTTTTCTAGAAAAACTGCTGTCTTATCTGGGGGGAAATTTGTCATATTAAAACTACCCCATGGGCCACATGTGGCTCATAGAGTGCGGCTTGTCAGCCGTGCTCTAAAAACTGCTGTTATCAGATCTGAGTTGGACCTGGGCTCTGAGAAGGTCTGCTGTTCAAAATCAAGTGTGAAATTTGCAAATGATTAAGTGGAATTATTTACCTTGTTAGTTCATCGTGTCTGCAAAAATATTCTCTTCCCTTCTGGTAACCTAGCAACGAATGCACAGCGCACAATTATTTTTTTCACAATTTGTGGGAGAGTTGCATTAAAATGCATGTCAGTGTCTTTATGTCATGACAGGCATGCAGCAAACAACACTGCAAATGTTTGTTTATCCTGGCAAGGGCTGGATGTGTTTGGTGTAACTTGCATTCGTTTTGTCTGCCTTCTGAAGCTGAAAGGAAAATATATTTTTGTTTTCAGACCAGTGTTACAAATATTCTCTCCAGCTTTGCTTTTATTAGGAGTGACTCCTGTCAGATTCTCTTGCTGTGCACTGGAAAGTTGTGAGCGCGCTGGTGGAGCTGCTGGTGCGCGCCAAGCCTGCAGGTTGCAGAGCACGCAGGCGGGGGCCTGGAGAAAATGAAAAGCTAAGCCAGCCAAGAGGATATGCACCGAGATAAATATCAGCTTCACCAGTGGCATAAATTGCGTTTTCTAAAACAGGAAATTAATGTTCATTAGATGGTAGAAATAAACAATTGTTCCTCTTGAAAAGTCATGAGATTAAATGCAGGGTTTCTGAGCGCTTTTTGGCAGACTTTTTAAATACCTAGGTTATTGTGAAATGAAAAGAAAACACTCGTTCTTGTGGATGAAATGCACAGGACTATCCCCAAAACAACAATATGCTGAGGCCTCTTTAGAGCTTTTTGTTTTTGACTTCAGCTTTATCCGGTCTCAGGCATGCGAGCATGAGTTAATGCCGCAGCCCAGAGGAGACTCCGGGCTTAGGCACTAAATCCTCTGCCTGGGTCCCGGCTCCTGAGACAGCATTGCTGTGTGGGATGGCAAACGATCTCCAATTCTTTGCCTTCCTTTGTGCTTTGTGTTACCTTTTTGATCCTCTCAATAGGCTGCGATTCCCTTCATTGCTTTTCAGTTTGGTGTGCAAAGAGGGAAACACAAATTGCCGTCTGCCTGGGCTGGGTTGCTGAACAGTTCAAGGTGTTGGGAGGGTGGCAGTGGGGAGGGAAAAGCGCAGGAACCACTGCTGCTGCAGCCCTCAGCTTGGTGAAAGGCAAAGTGTGCTGGGAAGTGCTCCTGTGCAGAGGGGGCCAGCTCCCACCTGGCCCAGCCAGGATGGCTCCAGCTTCCAGGCTTAAAGCCTGTGATGGAGGGTCCTGTGCTTTGCCCTGCTCTGTATCCCTGAGATGGAAATAAGGATCATGGTGAGAAAGGGACATTATTCATCAGCAACTGGAACTGTAGAAATTTTTAAAAAAAATGAAATTTGCATGCACAGAGTCACAGAATTGCAGGGGTTGGAAGGGACCTCTAGAGATCATTGAGTCCGACCCCCCAGTACCTGTTGGCCCCCAATACATGTTGGCGTACATGTTGGCCCAACTACAGATTTGCCCAAATGTTGTTTAAGCGTTCAGGGTTAATGAACTCTGCTGCCTGCAGAGGTAGCATTCAGCATCGCTGTTTCCCGTTCTCCGGTGCGCTGGGAGCCGATAGGTGTGACTTGAGGTACCCCTACTGGTTTGGCCACATCACAAGTCTGGGCATCTCCCCTTCTTTCTTTCTTTATTTTGATGTTATGTCTTATAATTACCTTATCCAAATAATATTTTTTTTTCCAGAGTTTTTCTGTTTACCAGACAATCAGGCACTGAAAACACCTAAGTCTCACTTTTGTGCCTACAGCAACTCCCATTGATTTGGGTGGGGGCTGCTGACGACGAGGTGCGGAGGCTCTGGGAGCTGCCGAGCAGAGCAGGGGGGGCTGCTGCCTGCAGAGCTGCTGAGAGAGAGGGGCAACCTCGCTCCCAGCCCTCCCTGCCCCCTCCTTAAATGCAGTCTGCACATTGACACTTTTCCATCCGAAATCCCATTGTCCTACGGCTTATTTCAGACATGCAGTTAACACTGCCTTCTTCTCGGAGGGTTTGCTTATTTTGCTTTCAGTGCTTCTTGTTTTCTGTTATGGTCTGACGATTTCCTCTAAAACCAAACAAACAAGGACAGCAAAACTATGAAAAGCCAGATGTGAGCAGGAGCGGTTTAGGAGCAGGAGGAACTGTGCTCAGATATTGGTGGTCACAGAGGTGGGCAGCAGTAGGCAGGAGGGTGCACTTGTGGGTGAGTGTGCTTCCATTACTCATTTTAATTTCATGAGAGCAAGTAACTGTCCCCGCTCACCGCACACAAAGATTTCCCTCTGCCCATTCTGCTGCGGAACTTCTGTCTGTTCTGCTTACTCCTGCCTGGATTCACCCTACACATCCTACAAATTTATTTGATATTAATTTTGGTATTAATTTTCTCCTGTCCTCTCTATGGCTTGTTGGATCCTTACACGACTCTTTCCCCCTCCTGCTTTGCCATGTGTGCTGTTCAGCTCTGGCTTTGCCTTTCCCGAAATCGCCCTCCTTCTCCTTCCCCTCCTCCTTGAAGTCTCAGATTTCCCTCCCTGCAGCCAGTGAGGGGCTGTGCAGGACCCATTCCCCTCCCGCAAAGGCTGAGGAGCGTGGAGAGAAACCAGCTGAGAGGGAGCTGCCTGGGAGCTGCTGAGCTCAGGGACGCGCCGGGACCCCCACGGGGCTGGCTGAGCAGCGAGGCCCTCCAGGAGCTGGCTGTTCTGCTGTGGGAATTCAGGACAGTGGTGTGGAGTGAGGCTGCTCAACAGATGAGCTCTGCCCCCCTGTTTAAACCCCCTGTGCATGTTCATCTGAGACGTGCTTAGCCCCAAATCCTGCAGCTGAAGGTGCCCTCACTGTGCCTTCAGCGGGTTCCTGACTTGGCAGCAGACTTCTGTCCCCAGCACCTGGAGAGTTCAGCTCCTCAGACCTAAACACAGTCGTGCTTTGAGGAGCTGTAAATCCAGACCTGAGCCTGAGCCCAGCTCTAACCAGCGCTTGCTTTTTTGTTCTTGCTGTTGTGGCTGTGACATGCAAACACAGCAACAGGGAAGCAGTGCCCCGAGTGACCGAGTGGATCCTCAGCTCCTGCGCTGCTCCCTGGGGGGTGATGCAGCCTTATCGGGGTTCGGGTGTTGGAGTGCACGAAGCTGTTTGCAGAACCTGTGTCTCCAGTCCTGCCACATCAGCCAGCGCAGTAACTCAGCAACTTCTGCTTTCAGGGCACTGCGAAGGATTTATGTTTCCTTTTGACGTTCTACAGTATTTTCCTCCCAGATTTCAGTGAAGTTTTGCTCTTTCAGAATTGTAAATGCAAAAAAAAAAAAAAAAAATTACTGTTCAGAATGTTCTCTCTTGAAAAGATGTTTGCTTTTCACAGCTCAAACAGAAAACAGCTCAGTGCATCCAAAAGCTGCCTCACCCTTTGAGCGTGTTCCCAGATCTCAGCCAAGAGCACTACTATGGAATAGCTGTGAGTAGCCGGAAGAGCATTGTGGGGATTGAGATGCAAATGAGCGAGCCGAGCAGCCCCTCGCCGCGGAGTTCCCTATCTCTCTCCTCACTTCTGAACTGGGGGAGCTTAACCTGGGCCCGGCCCCGTGCTCTGCACCCGCAGCCTCTGCTGTGCTCGTTTTTAAGACCCTTCGGCGTTGCTCTGGTGGAGAACTGCAGCAGCATCACAACGGCGTGGAGATGAACGGTGCTTTCAAAGCCCCCGCGTTGTCATTACCACCCCGATCCCCCAGCGCTAAGACCACTGCCTTCAGTGTTGAAATGAGGGCAGAAGGGATTCCAAAGTGGCAGCCACTGCAGAACAGCACAGTGTATTCCAGTGCCTGAACACTTCCCAGTTTTTGGGCAGTTTCAAAAGTTCCAGCGTAATGTGAGCGGCTGCCTGGGCACTTGTTTGTTTTCCCCAACGCACAGAGTTGGAGCACTGCGCAGGGAATCGGATACGGGGACTGGGGGGCATTCAGAGGCCTGCACACACAAACACATCGAGGAATACAGCAATATGGTGCTCGCTCTGTATGCTTTTCTTTCCAGTACCAGGGCAGGAAGCAAAACATTCTAACAAAACCTCCTTCTAAAGAAATAATCAAGGCACTGAGCTCTGCAGCCCGCGTCGCTGCCCAGAGCAGGAGAATGGGGCGCTTTGCATTACTGCACGCTGTCATCGCTGCAGTGTTGTCCCTGCATGCTAATCACATGTTTACATGCATTGCATCATTTGACATAATTACTGTAATTATGTTAATACTTCAGCAGAACAGTACCTGCAATTTATGAAACAACGACAACAAAAAGACGTGAAGTTAAGGCCACAGATGGCAGGGGACGCGGTGCTGGGGACGCAGTGCTCTGTGCAAGATGCACTCGGGTTGGGAGAGGCCGGCTCAGCGTCCCGGCACCTTGCGGGGTGTTCTGAGCTGCACTAACGAGGGTGACGCCAACCCGTGAGCAGGGTGTAAATGTTTAACGCCCATCCATGAACTCTCACCTTGAAAAAGCCGCGGTGCCCTTCCCAGAGCTGTGTGACAGACACTTGGAAGAACAACGGGACCCCCAGAAACCCAGTGATCTGGAAATATTGCAACCCTCTCCTATCTGTGCATGTGTGATAGCAACCCTGCTCCCCTTGTTGCAGGGGGAGCACATGGGTCATGGCACAGCAGAGTGCTGTCTGCACTCCACATCCAGTTTTTCCCTTGTTCTTGACCTGAGTACTTTGGCTTTGGGGCTCATTCACCTCTTGCATCCCCAAAGACATTTCTCTGTCTCGCAGAAGGGTCTCTGCCACAAAGGTTTCAGTATCCCGAGTCAGCTATGGATTGAACGGGGCCGTGAACAGGGAGAAGGAGGTATCCAGAGTGGTCATTAAGGAGAGTTTACAAACAGGATTGAGTCCTAAGTGCTTCCTGCTAAGTGGAGACACGAGAAGGCTCCAGCAAAACCACCAGCTACATCCCCGAGGGAGCCCTATGGACATCGTGCTGCGTGCCGGGTGCTGTCCCGCTCCTGGCATCCCTGGCGCAGCTCCGTGCCGGCCCCAGGGCAGCGCGCAGGGCACGAAGCCCCCGGTGCCAGCGGGCATCGCCACTCCCTGCGCTGCGCGGCTGCGGCCACCCGGGTCGGGGGCCCAGGAGGGCCGGTCCCGGGGCCGGGCAGGGCCGGGCACCTGTGCCGAGCCGAGCCGAGCCGTGCCCGCGGGATGGCGGTTCCCGATCCGGCGCCGCGTTTTGTTCGAGCAGCGAAGGAGAAAGGAGGGAGGGAGGGAAGGAGGCAGCGGGGGGAGGAGGAGGAGCTCAGCCTCCTCGGGGAGGCCGGGCCGCTCCCGCCCCTCAGCTCCGAGCCGAGCCGAGCCGTGCCCGCGGGATGGCGGTTCCCGATCCGGCGCCGCGTTTTGTTCGAGCAGCGAAGGAGAAAGGNGCTGGAGCCCGGCGCAATGCAGGGACGCAGCGGGGGCTGCCCCGCGTCCCCCACCTCGGGGGGAGATCAGCGGCGAAAACAAAAGGGCGAACGTTCCCGCCGCGGAGCGGGATGCCCGGCCGGGGCTCGGGGAGGGGGAGCGGGGCTGCGGGGCGGCTCTACCCTCCCTTCTCCGCGGGCTGACCGCGGAGCAGCGGCCCCGGAGCGGGGCAGGGCTGGAGGGGCCGGGGCGGGCTCCCCGCTGCCCCGCTGCTCGGTGGGCTGGGGACAGCGAGGGGGAGGGGGAGGAGGGGGGGGGGGGGGCCGCNCACGAAGCCCCCGGTGCCAGCGGGCATCGCCACTCCCTGCGCTGCGCGGCTGCGGCCACCCGGGTCGGGGGCCCAGGAGGGCCGGTCCCGGGGCCGGGCAGGGCCGGGCACCTGTGCCGAGCCGAGCCGAGCCGTGCCCGCGGGATGGCGGTTCCCGATCCGGCGCCGCGTTTTGTTCGAGCAGCGAAGGAGAAAGGAGGGAGGGAGGGAAGGAGGCAGCGGGGGGAGGAGGAGGAGCTCAGCCTCCTCGGGGAGGCCGGGCCGCTCCCGCCCCTCAGCTGGGAGCCCGCAGCGAGCTGCGAGCAAGCTTCAGAGCCGAGCCGGAGCGGCGGAGCGCGCAGCCGGGCAGGGGGTAGCCGCTCCGCTCCGCTCCGCTCCGCCCTGCCCTGCCCGCCATGTAGGGGAGCCCCCGGGGGCTGCGCGCATCGCTCCGCGCCGCCTGCACCGCGCCCGCGCAGCGTTCGGCCCGGGCCGGGGGTCGCGGCGGGGGGACCATGCGGAGCGCCCCGGCCGCCGGGCTCCTGCCGCTGCTGCTGGGGCTGCGGCTGCTGCTGGGCGGCGGCGCCGAGGCGCAGTACTCCAGCGACCTGTGCAACTGGAAGGGGAGGTGAGGCTGGAGCCCGGCGCAATGCAGGGACGCAGCGGGGGCTGCCCCGCGTCCCCCACCTCGGGGGGAGATCAGCGGCGAAAACAAAAGGGCGAACGTTCCCGCCGCGGAGCGGGATGCCCGGCCGGGGCTCGGGGAGGGGGAGCGGGGCTGCGGGGCGGCTCTACCCTCCCTTCTCCGCGGGCTGACCGCGGAGCAGCGGCCCCGGAGCGGGGCAGGGCTGGAGGGGCCGGGGCGGGCTCCCCGCTGCCCCGCTGCTCGGTGGGCTGGGGACAGCGAGGAGGAGGAGGAGGAGGGCGGTGCCACGTTCCCGGGGAGAAGTTTGTCCCCGCGACCATCTTCCCGCGGCCGGGCATGAGCCAGGGCTCGGGGCTGCCCCGCTTTCCCCGGCGCCTTCTCCCGGCGATGCGTTCGGCCGCGGGATGCTGCGCTCTCCCGGGATGCGCTGCACCTGCGGGAGCTCCCGGCCCCGCACCGCCGCAGCTGTCCCGCTCCGTCCCCGGAGCCGCGGGGCTGGCGCAGCCCTCTCCTGTTCTCTTTGTGCTGAATAAGAAACGTCTTCGGTTCTCACGTGTTTATCTCCCGAATTATCTTTCCTTTAATTGCTTGTAATAAGTTGAGCGCGCGTGGTTGGGTCTGTTCGTAGTTTTAAGAAGCTGCTCCGCTGCCACACGAGTGTTGGGAGATCAGGCTGCCCGCGGCTTGGGGAGAGCTGCTCGGGGAGTCAAAAATGTTGGCTCTGCTTTTCTGCTGAAGTCTGATTTTCTTTAAAAGAAAAGTTTGGCCAGCTCGTGTCAGTAAGGTATGTTGGAGTAGGGAGAATTCAGAGTGGGGAAACAGCTGGGACAGCGTAACAACTTCCTATCTGCTGCTGTCTGAGCCGTGCCGATGCCTCGTATTTACTTTTTTCTGAACTTTTTTGGACTCTTGACAGCTGATGCGTAGTTAATCCCAGTGAAGCCACTTGGAGGCGAGTCCATTCCGCATGGACCAAACCTATGAGTTCTCTGGCAAACTCCTAACTGTTATTTTCCTTTTCCAGCCTCCCTGCCCTGAAAGCTGTACCTGTTTTCATCCCTAAGCATTCCAGCTGCATTCTAGCTGTGTGCGTGTTCCTGGACCTCACCACGTGGTTGCTGTGCTGGTTTAAAAGAGGATGACAAAACCCTCCTACCCTGTCCTGTTTGGTTCTTTCCTCTGTCCAGTGTTCATAGAGCAAGCAGTGACCGTCCTGAGCAGGGCTGGGCTGAGTAATGCCTTGTGGATCAGCCAAGGGGGTGACGCTTGGGGAGGGGGAAAAAAGTGAAATATCATTTCCTGTAACTGAGTTTGGGGCGAAGGGGTGACGCAAGCTTGGACTCACTCGCCTGTTGCTGCTCTGCTGAGCCAGAGCGGGGCCGGAGATGACAGCTCCGTGACGATGCTGATGGAAGCACGGAGGAGGAAGAGCTGCCTCCCTGCACGCACGTTCTGGATGGCTGCGCTTGTGGGCGATGGTCCTGAAGCCCAGGGGGACAGGGGAGGATGGGGTGTGCCCGGCTGGCTCTGGCCGCACTGCTAGCAAGCAGGTGTGTCAGAAACGCTGGCGATCCTATGGCATTGCCAGCATCTGATTTGTCCTAAAGGTCTGGCAGCTAAGGAGGAAAGAAAGTACTTTGATGTACCAATAAATGCCATCTAATTAAGTGTTTCAGTGTGGATGCTAATAGCTACACAGGTTGGAAAGCATTTTTTTAATGTGGAACATAATGTTTTGAAGTCATGTGATAGTTTTTTTACCATAACTGTTTGAAAAACCTATGGACTTGGGTGCCAAAATTGAATCTTCCTTCCCACAGAGAAGTTCTAGTTGTCTTGTGTGAGCAGGTTTGAGTGTCTAGTGATCTCCTACAGTAAACCTGAAGGTGTTTTCTCGCCTTTATATACGTCTGTATTACAAAAACTGACCTTAGAAGTAGAATACTTTGGATATGATGTTTTTTTCCACTAGCTTGTGAAGAAGTGACTGGCTCACATCCCTCGGTACTATGAGGAGCTTTGCTGGGATTCCTATCCGTATCCCTCATGCTTCCAGGGAAATCTGATGCAATGCACAATGTGACACCTGCAATTTAAGTACACTCAGTAGGCCATAGCAGCATCTTAATAAATAGCTTAGGAGAGAGCTTCCAGGAGAATATTGTCCAAAAGCAAGCAGAAACTTTGCTGTGGTGTGTGCCTGGTTATTACTCTTGCTGTAACTTTGGGTTTTCGTGTTGCAGTGACTTCATGACGCTTTGGGCAAAACTGCTCCGCTGACACGCTGGGAACATGCTGGCCTGGCCTTTCTAATTTAGTATGGAAGAGCAAGAATTCTGCTGTGATGTGGCTGGTGACATCCATTGCACTGGGGAAGTCTCGGTGCTCTCTAAGTTGTCATCCTTAATTACATCCCCCAAATTAGGATCTAAAGCTCCCTGCATTCACTGAGGGGTGCTGAGAAGATGTGTGTACTTCGAATACTCTTCAGGTCATCTGAAATAGCAGTAGATAGTGTCATCCCTGCCATCCCTTTTTCCTTTTGAGTAGCACCTGTTGCATCCTGCAGTGTAACAGCCCACTGCACCGACACAGCAATAGATCTTCCAAGGCAGACGTGGGGCAGGGCTGAAACCAGAAAGGCAGTGAGGAGACCAGTGCAGTGATTCAGGATGTTCTCGTGGATTGGTATGAGGAAGCAGTACTTGCTGTAGATGTGAGTCCCAATAAACTGCACAGATCTGAGGGAGATGACGGCTAGCTCATCCATCACTGTAACCATGAGACTGCTGCCCTATTTCCCTGCCATATATTTAAAAACAGCAGAAACGTAACTCAGATGAAATTGGGGGGGAGGGGCGGTGGAAGCTCCTGGACTTCCCTTACTAAGTGGATGTGCTGTGTCTTATGGCTGGCTACTGGGAGCTAAACATGGCATTAAACAAGCTTGACGTGGTGACATGTCATTGTGACAGAAAGCAAAGTGACAAGTTTTACTGGATGATGGTGGTTGCTGTTAAGTAATGCTGGCATGTATTTTGAAATCTGCTTAACTTTTGAGTCATCCTTTATTACAAAGCTTAATGTGTACAGGTACTTGTGCTTGATGTATCTGTCTAATGGCATCACTCTTGCCTGTGGGATATAATTGGCTTTCAGAAGATAATTTCAGAGTCCACCCTGTTTTTTTGTTTGAACAGCATGATTGTTTGAACAAAATGAATGTTGAGGCTTTTTTTTTTTTTTTTTTTTTTCCCTCTGGCAGAAATTCACTGCCTCGGTATTGGTAGGATGACTTGCAACAGCAGTTTCAATGCACGAGTTCAGAGTTTTGCCCCATGCACCTTCCCTCTGTTTAATTACTCGGGCTTAGGAGTGGAAGCTGCCAACGTAAGGTCTGCAAATCCTTTGCAGCTCGTTTTGATGTCTGGAGTAGGAGCAAGTGATGCATGAGGGTTGTTTTTTTGCCCCTTTGCTGTGGGATAAACTTTACACAATTTAGTTTTACTTATTCACTGCTGCAAGAGAGCAGACTTCTGTGCTTTCTGTTGAGTGGCATCACGCTCATGCTGTGGTGAAAACTGATTTTGTGGACCAGATGTGGATTTACAGTCAACTTGAAATATCCCATTGAAAGTTAAGTTTCCTGAACGTGTCAAGTACTACTGAATTCGAGGGCAAGAGACTAGAGGTCAAAAACTTGTCCCTCATTTCTCCTCATCTGTGTTCTTGATGTGGCTTTCAAGATTATTCAAAAGCACATGTTTGCAGGCACTAGTATTATTAAATATGACTTTTTTTCCTGAGCTTCCTCATGTAACCTCTATCAAGTGGGTCACACTGACACTCACAATAATGAGTCACATCAACAGTAAATGCAAACCATATGTTGGTTTGTGTGTGTTTTTCTTTTCCCCTTTATTTTACACACAGCTTCTTGTTACTTTCTAAATGCTGACTTGAATTTTAATCCTGTTCAGCACATGAATATAACTTTGGGGTGGGGAACTGCCTATTTGGAGGTTTCTGTTCAGAAACCAGAGCCTGATGTCATTACTTGTGCTATTTTAAAATGTGTTCTGTCTTTGCCACAGATTTCCTGTGTACCCTTAGACAGGTTATTTCATCTTCTTGTACATATTTTCCTTTCTTGCTTAGTTTCCCTGTAAATGGGAATGTTGTGAAGCTGCTGCAAAGTGCTGCAGCAGCAGACTGGGGAGCTGTGTTGAAGGCTCTCGTTTTGGATGGTGCTCTATGGGCACAGAATAACAGATGCTTATATTTGGGAACTAGGTGCACAAAAGGTGGGAGGAGAAAGAAGCTTGGTGATGAAGTGATGTGCTCATGCTCACATACTTGGTTTGTGATAGCTCAGGGACTGGAACTAATTTTTGTCTAATGGCCCAAATACCCTCACAAGTTAACCAGGCTTCCCACAACTTGTTCTTTTTTAACTTCTAAAGTGTCTGCAGCACGCAGCATCATAGAACCACAGCATGGTTGGGTTGGAAGGGCCCTCACAGGGCTGGGTGGGCCGTGGCTGGGTGCTGTGGGCTGGGTGCCCCCAGCTCAGCTGCCCAGGGCCCATCCATGGCCTTGGGCACCTCCAGGGATGGGCACTCACAGCCCTGGGCTGTGCCAGGGCCTCACTGCCTCTAGGTAAAGAATTTCTTCTGACTATCTAAATGACGTTTACATTCTTTTAGTTTAAAGCTGTTACTCCTTCTCCTATGCTACACATAAGTCCCTCCCCTGCTTTCCTGCAGGCCTCCAAGTCCTGTAGCCCCCCTTTAAGCACTGGAAAATATCAGTGCTTTAAGCCACCTGGGTGAAGGACCTGTGAGGGTTGACCCAACAGCAGTGACATGCAGCAAGAGCTGTTCAGAGCCGCTCCTGGTTTAGGCCACGGACAAGCGAGCACAGCATCCACCACAGGCCTTCCCGCCGGCCTGCCCAGGCATGGCGGCCTGTGCTCCTCTCTGGCCCCGGGTCTGGGGTCCCTGTGTGCTCGCCTGTCCCACCTCTGTGATCGCTGCCCTCGAAATGGCTGCTGAGGTGTTTGTTTTTTTGCCTTGGTACTATGTAAGGACAGAGGAGTGATGGTGTCCCAGCAATACTAACTGGCCCCGTGCCCTTTTTCTTTGAGCACCCATAGCCGTGTGTCTGCTCGCAGCCTGCCAGAGCTGGGCTGTGAAATGATCAATGAGGTTTACACCTGGTTTTGAGGGAAGTGGGGGAGCACGGTACATATTCCAGAGAGGAGCACAATTCAGTGCTTCCCAGGTATGACTCCTCAGTCTTCTCTCCACTTCCCGTTTTGGAGACCGAGGTGCCCAGCTGGGCCAGGAGTATCAGTAGCACCTGGAGCATCCCTCTGCTCCAGTTCACAGGGTGAGCCTGGCTCCCCTCCCAGTTTCAGATCCATTGGGAATATAGACTTGGAAGAGGAACAAAGCACTTGTAGAAAGGTGGGGTCTGATCTGCGAGGCTGGAAACTGTGCTGGTTTGAGCCACCGGGAAGAGAGTTGCAGCGTGCGTGCTTCGCTTGGTGTGCACCAGTCATTTGCCACAGCTCAGCTGATGGGCAGTAACTGAGGCTGTAGTAATTTAATTGCGTTTGATCATGTGCTTATATCCTCTTTAATTTTGAAGTCAATTACTAGTGCTTTGTCTTTTTCTTTTGGGAGACAATTTAAAGTTGTCCTTTAATATTAAGGCTGCAGTCTTGCAAGAGGCGAGTGCTGCTGGCGGCTGCCGAGCTGGCTGGGCTAACACTCAGCCCTGCGCAGATTTCCTGCGTTTGTTGATGTGGCTCTTTGAAGGTTTGAGGTTATGACATTCACTTTGCTAGCTCTGTCATTTGTCTAACTTTCTCTTTCTTTCTTCCCCCAGTGGCTTAACTCACGAGTCTCACAAGAAGGATGTTGAACAGGTCTACCTCCGCTGTTCCGAAGGGTCGATAGAGTGGATGTATCCCACGGGAGCACTCATAGTCAACCTGCGACCCAATACTTCACCTGCCTCTTACAAACATTTGACTGTTTGCATAAAGCCCTTCAAGGACTCTGCAGGAGCAAATATTTATTTGGAAAAAACTGGAGAACTGAAACTCTTGGTCCGAGATGGAGATCGCAGCCCCAGGAAGGTGTACTGCTTTGGCTATGATCAGGGCGGCCTGTTTGTCGAGGCCACTCCTCAGCAGGACATTAGCAGGAAGATTACAGGCTTCCAGTACGAATTGATGAGCAAGGGGATTGCATCTGATTTGCACACAGTTTCTGGTGAGTTCTGGGATATCGGTCGTATTTTCACATACTGTATTGGATGCATAACAGATGGCAGAGTGAGTGAGTGGGAAAGTGGTTGGGTCTGAATTTCTTGTGCTTTTAAGGACATGTTTTACAAACAGGCTATTGTGGAAGAATTGATTTTTATTTTTTTTAATTCCTTGTTGTTGTTTTTTGGAAGCTGGTAGCATAGGCTGAATTCCAAACCATTTGTTAAGGGCTACGTTGTGAACGGTTCTCCCCTTACAGACGTGGGGTGAATCACAGGAACTGGCTTTACCCTGCAGTGAACTCAGGGTGAACTGGGCTTCCGAGCCCCGCTGTAACACTTTTCTAATCACTTTTTTTACTCAGTTTTTAAGACCCCGCTGCATGGTTTGAATAACAAACATTTAAACAAGGAGGAACTCCTTTTCCGTTCTGTTCTTTTTTTTTTCCTCTACAACTACTGCTACTTGCTGACCTAATTATTTCTTTTTCTTTTTCTTTTTTTTTCTTTTTTAAATAAGGAAAATGGTGTGTTCCTTCCTCAGCTCTGCCTAGTACACTCTGGAGCCTGCAGCAGGGTGACAATGCTCGCGCAGTGCCAGTGCTCTCACCCGCTCTGCAGAGCCAGTTCTGCAGGGAGGGGTTTTACAGGAACGAAAGTTTGTAGGAAGGGGGAGTGAACAAACTGAAAGAGTTTACAAGCCTGAAGCTGATACTAAATAACAAGCTAAATATCATTTCAGAACAAAAGCTCTAGGTGTAACCTCGTTATGCTAATCAATTAGGCAGTTTGAGAAGAAGAATAACCAGCGTGGAGGATGGCAGGGGGAAGGGGAAGCTCTTTTCATATAGCTGATAGGTGATTCCTGCTTCTCCATGCAGAATTGCCTCTAGGTTTTATCCCTGACACCTGGGAGGGGAGATTTCCAGCACAGCCTGAGCAGCAGCAAATCGAGGATAGTTGGTCCCAAAGTTGGAGGAAGGCTTCAGGGTCTTGGTGCCCGCAGAGGGGACCCGTGGTGGCAGCCAGGTTTCTCTTTTGGGGATGTGAAGACAGCCTCGCTTGCACTGGCCCGGGGTGAAACCCACCCTGAAGTCAGCCCGAGAAGCAGCGCGTAGGCTGCCAAGATTTGGCAGCATGGATGCCCTGTGCTGTGGCTGAGATGCTACTTGAGACACAGCAATGTGGTTAATTAGACTGGGGCTGTATTTCTAGGCAGTGCATCTCTCGGTCTGTGTGGGGTAAATGATTGCAGAACTCGAGTCCTGTTCTCTCCCCTCCCCTAGCTCCCTTCCACAACAGGACCCCGGAATAATACATTTGTCGTACTTGTACATTCTTCTTGTTTAGACACACTGGCTGCTCAGATGTGTCTTTTTTTTTTTTTTTTTTTTTTTTTAGACCCACTTGCTGCTCATATTTGTCTTTTTTTTTTTTTTTTTTTGTCTTTTACACTGATCTTAGTTCAACTCTGATAACAGTTCCTCACTTACTTTGCAAGACAGCAGTTGGCTGAGGGCTAATGCAGTAACCCCAATAACTGATAGATGGCGTGTTTGCCATTGAAACAAAAAAACTATAAACACAAATATTGAAGTATTTCAGTTGCCTTCTTTGCTCCTGCTCTCTGTGCAACTTGCAGGGCAGTATTGAGGGCTGTGCATTTTAAGCAGACTTCACCACTTCTACATTGTACAAGTGCTGCAAAAGAGGTCTGGTGTCGGGTGCAGAGCTGCTTTCCCTGTAAGATCACTTCTGCAGAGATGAATATACTGTGCAGAATGTTAGTTATGTCGTAAAATTCCATGGCAGAAGACATTAAATACATTGTTTGATCAGTTATGTGGAGAATGTTCCCAGATTCAGTGCTTCTTTCTTCGTCTGGCTGTGAGGACAGAGCTGCAGGCAGGGTAGCAAGAATCAAGTCATACTGACCAAGAAAAGTCCTATGCATTTTTTTCAAATAAAGTTGAAACTGTTTTTGCATATACATAAAAATAAGGCATGAGAAAGAATGCTCATCACTTCTGCTTTTAATTTGCATATAGATATGGTTTCTCTTGAGCTGGCGTGCTCGCCGTCTCGGTACAAACTGCAGTGTTTTTAGAACTAAGGGTTCTTCACGTAAAATCTTGGATATTTTTAAAGCCGATGGAATTTTTCTTCAGAGACTTTCAGAAGTCAAACTGAGGACTGAATCCAATTACAGCCTTCCTCTCTGATAGGCATATTAAATCACTTTTTCTCTGACTGCTGTATTTTCAGCTGTAACAGACACTGGTTGGATTTCAGAGCTGTGTTACAAAGCAGCATGGTAGGCTATCTGCTTCACGCTCCAAGTGTCTTGTTTGGACAGAAGAAGCTTTTTAATAGTTCATCAGCAGAAGCTTCAAGGCAAACGAGGGCTCTCTATTGTATTTTAAATTATTTCTCCTGCCTTATTTTGGATCCCCAGACTCTAGGGAGGGGTGGCGGGGGGTGAAAACATGATGGAAATGCCATACATGACTCTTTCCACTACTCAGTCAGATGAGCACTTTTATTCTCCTATAAATATCTATATGTCTGGGGAAACTGCCAAATAGCTGCCTTGTGAGGCTTCCATGGAGCAATATATTTGGGACTCAGTGCAGTTCGTGGACCTTCTTTCTTCTGTAGCTGCTTCTAGTTTCAGCGTGGAAACCCCAAATAAGTGCTCTTTGCTGTCTGTCTGGGGAGGAAGCTTGCTGAAATCACTTGTAGCCTCTTCGTTGGAGGGGTGGCTCAAGTTTGTGCTGCAGTCATAAAGACCCAGGTGTGGGGCTCCCTCCTCCAGCCCTTGTGCAATCACCCCTCCAGCAATCACTGGCAATTTCTCTCGACTCTCCCTAAACTGTGTGTTTGTTTCCTGGTGATAATTATTGTACTCTGCCCTTGAGTTTACTCTCTCTTCCTAACTTGGCATCCCAGCTCTGATTAAAGAGTGTAAGTCATCTGTTTAATACTTTAATGACCTGTTGTGTCCTCAGAGTCCTGACATTGCAGGGTGCACCAACAAATCAGCAATGCTTGGCAGGGTGCCTGTGGTTTAATTAGAAAACCTCAAGTTTTATTAGTTTACAGTCATTCTTTCCCACTTAATCAGAGCCTTGCAAATAATTCAGTAGAAAACACACATAGGTTCTGAATAAGCTTTCCCTTTTCACGGGAAGGTTGAATGACACAGCACACCCTCACAATTTTCCAAATTTGGGGAGTTTAACCCTTTTTTGGGCTCTGAGTTTGCCTTACCACATTGTCCTAAGGTTCTCCTAACTGTAGGAAATATTTATTGTACACTGATATACTTTAATTCAGATTGCTGAAGTTTGGTGCAGGATGGCTTTTGGTCTGGCAGTGCCCAGTCTAAAAATGCATTTCATGCTGCTGGGAGCATGCAGTTTCTAGTCCTGGGAGCAGCAGCAGCGGCGAGGATGCTGCAGTGCTTGCTTCCTGTAAAGGAGCAGTCCCACAGAAGGTCACCTTGACAATTCAGGCATCTTGATAGCTGTGTTCTCCCATACCCAAAGTGATGGGTGATTGAAAATGCTTTCAGATTAGGTTTCGGATTGGACCCCCATGTAATTCCCATCCGTGCTGATGGTCCATTAACTTCAGCTTGTGCTTTCAGAAGGCTCTGAAGCCCAACTGAGGAACTGAGGCAGTGTGACATTTTGGCCCAAGGCCATCCCAGAAGCTGCCAGACTTGTTTAGGTTGCTGAGTGCTGTTGATTGTAATCTCTGAATGCTCCAGGTCCCTCGCGCTGGCAGGTAGATGGAGGTTTTGCCAGAAGCGTTCTTTAGCCATGCAGCTCCTCGCAGTTTTCTGAGAGCAATGACCCACCTGAACTGTAGCAGAGCACGTGTGTGCCTGGGCTGGGTCTGCCCTGCACCGCAGCTGCCAGCTGCCTGGATCAAATTCCTATGGAAAGTGTGAAGGTCCCTTGAGAATCATTTGCTTTTTCAGTGCTTCAGCTTCTGCTCTGCTAGCCTGGAACAAGGATCTGAAGGTTCGGCCAAGCACTGGAGGACCAGAAGACCTTTATTTTGTCCCCTGAGGTCTGTGTTTCGAGAGTATCGCATCCGAGCTCTGGCTCCAGCTTCCTGCAAGCACACTTTGCCTTTCCCATTGTGAGCTCACGGGGTTATCTGTAATTTGGTTGTTAGAGCTCAGGAGGTAAATTGAAAGCACTTCCATTACCCACCCGCTTTGGTGTAGTAAAGAAGTCAAACTTTAACAAAAATGTCCCTTTATCTTGATGGCATCTACCCACTTCGTGCAGGTTCTGGCAACCGTTTCATATGTTTTCTTTATTAATGCTGGGTACCTGGCTGAGAATATTAATAGCTAGGAGGTACTGTGCTCAAATAGGTATCTGAAAAACAAAGCAAAACTGGATAAATCCAGTTAACTAATTAAGAACAGTTTTCAGCCATTTCCTGTACGCTATTAATTCACTGGCCTGAGCAAATAGATTGGAAATTAAGAAAGCTTGTAAGTGTCTGGGCTCTGCCAGTGGTTCTACTAACAAACAGCTTTCTGAAGCACTTTCTTAACTTGCAGAGCTGGGGCACGAATCTGCCTTATCTCTGTGTGTTCTTCTGCGGCTGTTGCTATTGCAGCTCAGGGACTGCTGATCTCCTGCTTCCCTCTGGCTGCCCCCAAATGTCCAACTCCTTTTACTTCCTGCAGGCTGAGCGCAGCGCTGAGCTTTGCAGCCTGAAGCAGCAGATGTGCTGCTGCTTTTCACTTCCAGCTGAAGCTGAAGCACTTTTGCTCTTCATGCAAGAGGCTGAGGAACAGGAAACCATGGTGGGCATGTATCTGCTCTGTGCCAAGGTGTCTGCAGCATGGAAGTGGTGGTTTGGCTCCTGGTGTGCTCATCACTGGTGGCAGCAGAAGAGGTGATAGAGGGAGGTGATGGAGCACTGAAACTGAAAGTGCCCACAGCCTTTATGCTGAGCACGGGTTCTCCAGAGTCGCTGCGACCATCTGCGGTGCTGGTTTCCTTCAGCTCTTTTTTTCTTTTCAGGTTTTCTGCACTGGATAAAACTCACACCTCTTGGGGATAAGCCGTGTTACGAAAAAAAATATATATATCTGGGGCGGTGTGGTCTGGCTTACACAGAACAGAATTTATACAGCACTCCTCCCACCAGGATTCACTTGTGAATTGCGTAGCGAGCAGCAAAGCAGCGCGGTGGGGTCTGTTCCTTATGGCTGCGTCCATGCTGGCTGGGTGGCATGCACACATGGCAAGCTGTCTGGTGCAGCTGGAAGGCTTGCTGCTGTCCTCTAGACTTTCTTTTTTTCTTTTTTTCTTTTTTTTTTTCCCCTGGAAGGTAAGCAGCAAATTTTAAGAGAAGCCACCATGAAGCAGCCTATAATGCCATTGCCCCAAATACACCACCTGCATTTATTGCCCCTGGAGGGGACCATTTTGGCACTCCCACTTGTTTTCTGAATACATTTTTGTGTTCTCGTCTTCTTTGCAGGAAGGTTTTCCTTGTTAACATTCATGTCTTAGTAAAAGATGGTACCAACTGGATGCAGAGTAGATTTTTATGGAAGGGCAAACAGGTTTTCCTAATCCTGTATCTGCAAAAGCACGTTTTAAGGAGCTGGTTTTTGAGGAGATATCACTGAACTGGGTTTTATGGGACAGCATCTAAACTGTGATTGCTGTATACCTGAGCTTGGAGTGGGGCTGGATTTGAGGAACTAGGAACCAGCTCTTGTTACTCCTGTGCCTAAAGCAGCCAGATTTGCAGTGAGTGGTTGACTGGGAGGAGAGTTTAAGAGCAAAGCTTTTTGGGTTTCTTCCTGTGTGAAATGATTTTGAAGCACAGATCTGATGCAGCACACATGCGCTACTTACACCCTCTTAAATCAAATCAAGCAGAGGTGATATTTTCAGGAATAAGAGTAAGCCTCGGTGAGATCAAAATGTTCAACTTTATTAAAAAAAAAAAAAAAAGAATTGGAGGGATGCCCTAATTTAATCTCTCCTTCCCCCAAGCAAATGGGTTTGACAGCAGTCTCCTGCGGCCCCGCTCCTCCTTTGATGTTGCCAGGACAGTAGCTGGTCCTGCAGTGGGCAGACGAGGTGACAATGGAGCTGCAATGATAAATACACAGCTGCAGGGGAGAGGCCATAAGAAAATAGCTTATTTTTGCTAGACTGGCCACGAATGCCGTTAGCTTATTTCCCAACTCAGTGGGCAGTCAAACCCAATAAGCAGTCAGGTGTATTGTGCAGGCAGCTGGGGCTCTGCCTCGCGCTGACCTTTATGTATTGCAGGAGATCGTCCCCACAAACAGATTTGCAGTCCAGCGGAGTTGCTTGGCAGTCTTTAATAATGCCCTGTGCTTGCTCGGCAAAACTGTTTAGTTTGCTAATTCCTGAGGCTGTTGTTATAGAGGGGATGGGGGGGCTGCATTCCTCCTCCTGCCCCTCCACCTTCCCAGAGGAATAGGAGACTTAGGTCAAAATTTGCCTGCACTGGGGGCCTGACTTGCAGGGCAGAAAATCTCTTTAGCTGTAATGTGTTGGAGAAGTCAGAAAATATACACTGTAATGTTACATGGATACTTGGAAGCTACACTGGGTCCAAAGCCATGATTTGCTATGTCTGACCTTGGGAAGCTTAATGAAAAAAGCTGTGGCTGGGCTGTGTGGGATCTGGATACAGATTCCTGCAGCAGGTATGGGCTCTGCAGGGCGTTCTGCTACCTGGGCCGCTGCCTTCTGGGTCAGAGCTGCACTGCTGGGAGCCTGGCGATGGTGCCCAGGGCTGGGACGTGTGCGGGGAGCCTGGCTGCCTTAACCCACCCCAGGACCGTTTCTGTGTGCAGGAGGGACCTGTGCCCCAGCGGAGCTGTCCGGAGATTTACAGCCTTGTAGCTGAGCTTGAAGTGGAGTGAGAAATGTAAGGTAAAAGAAAAAGGCAAAACTCCTTGCTCATGTAGGGCAGGTCAATGACCTTAAGATGATGAAGAGATGTATGCTGTTAAGTAAAAATAAAATTAAAAAGTATGTATCTTAAGTATATATCTTAAGGCTTTTCCTGTTACACTGGGAAGCCTGAAGTAACTTTCTGTGGGGTCACTGAGCAGTGATATTGCGTTGGTTATCGCCCTGCACGAGGCTGAGCCTTTCCATAGTCCCACCAAGAACACACTGATGAAATAAGCCTGGTTTTAAAATGAAAACTTTTCTTGTTCCTTCAGAGCGTTCCCACATACCAAAAAACCATCTGATTTCTAGAAACAGGGAGAAGGGGCTGTGTGGATGTGAGTGCAAAAGTGGTATATATATTTATTTTTTACAGTCACTTAATCTTTGATCTGTCGTTGCTCCACTCTCAGGGTTTAACTTTAACCAGCCGCTCGTTGCTGCATCCTGATCCCCTCTCTGCAGAAGGCATTACTGCCTGGCAGGAGGGCTCTGCCCGTGTTGTGCGGGGTGCAGCCGGGCTGTGCTGCTGGCTGCGGCCTCTCCTGTGCCCCTGGCAGGGACCCCGCGCTGCTTCTCATCTCCTGCCCTGCGAGCACTGCGTGCGTCTCCTCTGAGTGTTGTGTTCGCTGCCTGTCAAAGACCAAACCAAAGGAGACATCTGAACTTTCCTTATGACTTTTCTTAGATCTGATTAGCGTGTGCTTTTACAAGGCTTTGGAATGACATTTTCTTTAGAAGAAAAAAATATTTTCAGAGCGAATTTCAGGAGGGGAAGAGCCAAGCCATAAATCTTTGTTGTTTTTGAGTCAGGAGAGCTATTTGCTCGGGTCCCGCGGTGCAGGGTCTCTCCGTGCAGTGCTGCAGGGAGCGAGCGCTGCCCCTGCTCTCCCTGTGCCATGGGGTGGGGGCAGCCCCCAGACCCACATGGTCCCTGCAGCCCCTGGGGGCACATCTGGCCTCAGCACCTTGGCCCCATCCTCGTTCCTAATCCCTGGTGGGGCAGCAGAGGGTGCCTCGAGGAAGGAGAGAGGCATCCTCTGTGGGATAAACACATTTTTTTTAATGGCTTTATATTGGTGTCTTGTGGACATACAGCGGGAGAAGTTCCCAGCAGTTATTTGCTGTCTGCTTTTCTCTTTAATTGCAGGGGGAGGGAGAGAAAGCAAAGAAATGGCAGATGACTGCAAATACTGCTTACACAGGAACATGTGATGGTATAATTGCAGAGAAGCTTCTTACTTGCTGAGCTCTGTTTGCTGGTGCAGTTCAAACAGAAGGAATTAAACTGAAAGTTTGGTTTGCTCAGCAGGGCTGTTTGGGTGTGATACATTGCAGGCTTGGCTGTAACTGGGGGTTTTTGTAGGGCTGGTGATGCAGGGGGTAAGTGCAGGAGTTTGGCTGGGTGCTGACCCTGCTGCCATTGCTCTGCTGCAGGGCCCAGTGAGGCTCTGCCATGGGTTTTGTCCCGTCAGCACCGAGCCTGGAGCCCTGCTCCACACTGGGAACAAGTGGGGAGAGACAGGGAGGCAGCGATGGAGGCTGAGCAGTGATCACATGCAGCAGGAGGGGGACAGGGAAGGGAGAAGGTGCTGGGGACATGCAGTCAGAGGTGGGACAGCAAGAAGTGTCATGAAGATGTGACACTTCTCAGAACTTCTCCTGAGTTGGTGCCACTTGTGCCGGGAGGTAGAGTTTAATAGCATCTGATGATGCTTGAATAAAAACTGCTCTGTGGTATTTTGTTTCTTTTCTTTTTTTTCTTTAAACAAATGGCTGTTTGTGTTTCTCGCTGACCTTTCAGCTCATTTGTTACAATGGGTGCTGCATCTTGGAACAGCAGAAAGGCGTTGACTCTGAACTCGGGAGCACCCTGACGTGCTCCAGAGCTGCTGAGCCAAGTTTCATTTTGAAAGCTGTAGCAAACGGAGCTTGCCTCGTACCAAATCTCTTCCTCAAACTGTTTACATAAATAGTCTTCTTTGGTACTTAGGACGTTAATACCTTCTTGGAAGGCATTTCTGTGAAAAGATAAATTTCTGGTTTAGGGTCTCTTGTCTTTTAAAGTTTCTCAGAATGCGAAGGTCATCGCATCTCTAATGGTGAGGTTTACAGTGTGCTTTTTTTATTCTGTGCAGGAAGGATGTGGTATTAACTCAATTCTCTTGGCACAATCCATGCCACAGCATGCAAAAGTCTGCATTTCATTAAACTTATTTGCAGGTTTAAATAGTTCTTGGCGAGTGGTTTCTATTTTCCAACTTACTTCTGGAAACTTGTACTTATGTGCTAGTTCGACTGAATATTGGAAATGAGCTAAGGCAAGGAGCTGGAGGAGGTGCTCTCTGCTCTGAAAATGGGAAATCACCAAGGTCTCTGTGTCAGGCACAGAATCTGCACTGCCCGTTGCTGTGGTCCAGCTGTTGAATCACCATCTTGTGCTGTACCAAATATTGGCTGGATCGTGGCTGTAGAGGAAGGGAGACTGAGTTTTTTTTATCTTTGCTTGTGATGTTGTTATGAGCTGCCTTTTCCACTCAGATTAATTTACCAGCAAATACAAGGATGAATCTTTCTGCCTTCAGAAGAGCACTGAACTGGCTCAGCACATTGTCCATGGCATTGACCTTCTCTTGGCTTCAGGAGCACGATCCTTCCAGACCCGATGTGGGGGTCATTGAGCCAGGGGGCTGGGAGCAGCACTGTCCAAACGTTGGGTTTGCTCCCTAGCTTGGCGTCTTCCTACTGACACACTAGGAAAAGTGCAGTGCTTGCAGAGAGCCGCGTAATCCTATCCATCCAAAGAACAGGAAAGCCCTGTAAAACAAAGGAGTGATGAGAGAGCTCCTCTGTGTGTTGTGACTGGGTGTCAGTGACTTCCAGCCCAGCTGTGGGGTGCTCGGTGTCATCCGGCCACGTTGTCCCCGAGTGCGTGGCTGCAGGTATTATGTTAAACACAGGTGTGCTGGATGTGCTCTGTTGGCTCGGGCTCCTGGCTAACAACTCCATTTTAAATTTGAGACACATCGACATGTAGATGTGTTGCTGAAGTTTCAATGGTGTTTCATTGCAGGGGTAGTGAGTGTTTTGGGGCTGAACATTATTTTGGCTTGCTCAGGAAGAGCCTTCGGAGGGGGTAGGGAACCTGGAGGTATGTCTTGAAAGGAGGTGTTTAGTGAGAACCTGGTAAACCAGGGGTTGTCATGTTTGTGTCCTCCTCTGCTGCAAGCAGCAGGTCTTTTTGTTTGGTATATGAGCTGTGAGAGGCTGGTTTCACGGCAGAAACATTGCCCCTTCAAAGAGGAAGCCTAGGCAAACTTAAGAAGTGAGAAGGATAAGGATTTATTCAGCATCTTAATTAGTGGAAGTAGGATCAGGGCAAGGTTTTTCTTCTGCTCATATAATGTTTGCCCTTGAACCCTTGTGCTCAAGCTAAATCACTGATCCAGCAGCTGGTTGAGCCATAGTCATTTCTGCTGAGGACTCAGAAAAATGACTGAGAAATGCACCATCACTGGAGAAACCGCATCTCTATTTTTACAGCCTGCTCCCGGAAGCCTGCGCTCTGTGTTTCCAGGAAGGAGACTCATCTGATGATGCCCTTTCCAGTTTGGCTGCAATTACAGAGCTGCCAACAAGAATGTGAAGGGTGTGGGTGGGTGTTGTTTTGTTCGTCCTGAACCAGTGCTCGTGTCAGGCTTTCACCCTGCAGGCTGAGGTGCTGCAGTGCTGGCCAGCCTGGGTTAAAGCAGCCTGGTCTGCGACAAAACCCCGTTAAATATCTTCTGCCAAGCCTGTCAGCAAGAGGAAGGGCTGCTTGTTTTAATCAGTTGATTCAAACCTAGGGCTAACAGAGTGCTCCAACCCTGCCTGGGCCTCCTCAGGAGCTTTTGATACTTGAAATGTCTGCTTGCTCTTCAAAGGGTTATTCAGAAATACGAACGTGTGGGTGACGTACGGCACGGAAACTGGAAGTGCAGATGAACCAGCTGTGTGCCTCCACCCCCACGATCCGCACCTCCACCACACTGCACGCGTGTACGGGCTGAATGAAACCAAAGGGTATTCCTCAGTAAAGCGGTTTTCTGCAATCACTTTGTGTTAAACATTTTCACTTCTGCTTAAAGGGTGTCCCTGTGTGCGCTGTCGTAGCGGTGGTGGTGTTCAGCAGAGCCTACCCGGAGCCATAGGGTGGATGGGAAAGAGCTTTGGAGCTCAGGGAACGGAGCTTTGGGATGGTGTGTGAGGACCTGCAACATGGTTCGTCCACTCTTCTTGATAGAATGTTAAGAAAATGCAGGACAGACTAAGAAGTCTTTTTACTCATTGGTTGGAAGGTGGTTTTGGAGTAAGGTCAGGCCCTTGTGTGGCTGCTGATACAGACGTTTCAAGGGAAGCTCAGACCCATTTGTGTGCTTTCTGTGATGTCTGCATCATGGCTCACTATGGATGTGTCCTGCAGGGAACTATTGTCCTAAACCACGACGATGGCCCTTCACATAACCCCCACCTGCTTCTTTCAGAGGACAGAAATGTTTCATGGAAATGCCCCAAACCAAAGGTAGAAGGGCTGGAGATGTGTGTGCGTGCCCTGAGAGAGGCCCTCAACACTTACCCGTGGCTCCCAAGGTGGTGAGGAGACCCATGCTACACTGCAGTACTAAAGGTGCCCTTAAATCCATCCCCAAGATAGGAAGAGGGTGTCTCTGGACACCTCAGCTCTTTGGAGCTGGCCTAGCTGTGGACCTCCTGCAGCTCTTGGGCCTCCCCGGGTCATGGCCTCCCCGTCCCGAGCGTTTCGACCTCTCCCTGAGGAGAGCACCAGCGGCGCTCGGCAGAGCTGTTGGCCAACAAGTGCCGTCTATTGTTAGCATCGCCGCGTCCTCCTCGGTAACATCAGGTTCAGAGGGCAAATCGCTCAAAGCAGCTGGGACATGACTGCTGGCTCGTGAGGAATGGTGTAATTACATCTCCCTCTGCGGGGAGGTGAACAGAGAGGCCTTTGGAGGCACTGGGCTGCGGGGTGGAGGGAGAGGGCTGCCTCAGGTTACTTCAGGTCAGGATACTGTCAAAATCCATCAAAGGCATTCCCAGGAGAGTCGGCAGCCGACGTGCACAATGCAGGCTTTATGCCACAAGCGGTGTGGTTGAGTTATAGGCATCTGGGCTTTAGAGGGCTTCAATAAAACGTTGCTTTTCTCTCTCTTTTTATTTTTTTTTTCCTCCTTCCCCTGCTGCTGTATGAATGAAGGCTCTTTGGCTTAGTGTCTTTAAAGGAATTAGAGCAGCTGATGTTGATGTTGTTGCAAGTTCGGAGCTTTGCTTTGGGACACGAGAACCTGGGCAGCCCTCGAGACACCCCAGGGAATCGGGCATCCGGCAAACACAGCCTCTTGTTTGGCAACTGGGCCCTTTCCTCTGAAAAAAAAGAACATCTTCACCTGCTGTGCATGTGTGAGATGTTATTTTTCTTTCTTTCTTTTTTTTTTTTCTTCAGCTTTGGTACGAGTAAGGATGCTTCATCTTTTAGCTTGAAGTGTGCATGTCACTCTGATCGACGGGTGGAGGAAAGCACCTGCTGCCCAATCCCGGAGTGAATTAGAGCTGAAGTGCACCCCAAATTACTAAGCTGTGGCATAAACACGCGGATTCCTTTATGGCTGTAATTCAAAAGAAAGCATAGGCATTGCCTCCTTCTTAGGACTTTGTTTCTTTTATGAGACTGTATAGGAATGAAGCTTTGGTTGTCGCCAGTGAATGTTATTTGCTTTTTAATGGTCCATTTACCTCGGCAGTAAGCCTTCACAACTCACTTTCCATCTGTGCTTGCATAGCTAGTTTTTTTGCCACTTGCAGGATGTATTTGATACTCTGTGAATGCAGATGTGGGAGCTGTTTCACAGAAGAGGATTTCTGTTCTTCATGGGTCTGGTATTGCAGCAAAGGGTGGTGGTGAATGGTTGTTAAATGAGCTTGCATGCCTCCACACTGCTGTGAGTCAGCATGGACCTGAAGTAGGCCTTAAGTAATGATCTGGGGTGAGCAATACTGAGCACTTTTAATTTCCTTCTTCATTTAAAAAGGATGCAGGATTTTGCCTAGAGTCCACAATTAAAATGATTTTGTTCCGCATATATGCGTACACTTGTTCGTTTGATATATTAGTGTCAGTCTATTTAAATCGAAGGAACCACTTAAAGCATTTTCTTTTTCATCTTTAATGCAGTTGCTTGTGTTGCACTCATTTTGAGAACAGAAATGGCTTAGTCATTCTGTTTTTTCAATTTTCTGATGGGGTTGGACGAACTACAGAGATGTCTGGTCTAAACCAAGACTGTTTTCACTCAGACTTAAAAAGGCCAGGATGCCTTTTCATTATTAGATCTTTGCAGAGCAAAATATCTGAAATCTGGCATCAGAAATCCAGCTGTGGATTTTGATGATGTCTGTCAGTTGTGCTTTGTTTTAGAACTTCTGTCCATAAGAAGGTGCCGCAGGATTCCCATAGGTTTGCAGGTCCCATTTGGGGGCTCTCACCCAGGACCTGATGTAGCAGAGGAAGGCTGGAGATGGCCCTATGGGCTCAGTAGCTGCTGTGAATGAAATGGCTCCATGGTAGGATGTTATGTGACTTGTAATTTTCTCTGTCAGATGAAACTGATGTTTGGTCTAGCCACTAATCAAAATCTCTTGAGTCTAAAAATTAATGTGTCTTTAGACTGACATTGTGGTAGTACTCCGGTTATGTCCAGGCTTTGGCTGGCTCTGTATTTCTTGTGATATTAAACAGTTTCCAAAGTTGTTCAAAAAAAGAGATGAAACGATATGTGGGAGTGTGGGGGAAAGGACAGCAAAGGCTGGATTGTTGCTGAAGGCCCTGAAGGCATCCAGGCTCAACTAAATAGAAATACCCAGATGATTCAGATGCTTTAACAAAACTACTTTGCCTATTCCTGCTCTCTTCTTTTAGAGCTTTTTAACCTTTCTGAATTATTCCTTCAAATATCTCTGCACAGAAATGTGCATTTTGTGTTCTCTTTAATCCTATTAAACAGTATGTTACACTGTGTATTAATCATCTGACTGGAGCAAATCTGGTGGATTTGGTTCGATAATCCTTCTTTCTGGATCACTGCCTTTCTGGGACCTTGGAAAAAATAAGAGATTTGCCCTGTCTTACGCTACAGACCGGCTTGTGCTGACTGCAGGGGAGGCTGATAGCTGAGCATCAGGCACCAGCCTTGTTCAGGCTGGATTCGAGGCTGCTTAGTGCGAGGGATAAACTTCTCCAGAAAGCAGGCAGGAGTCAGAGGAAGGGTGTGACAATTCAGGAATCCGGCAACTAAGTGTTCTCAGATGTTGAGGTTCAAAATCTACATTTTTTTGGGAGGTGTGTAGCAGTGGGGAAGCTTCAGCTTGGAGTTTGATGGGATGAGCTGTACTCCAGCGCGTCTCCATCATGAGCCCTGTTTTACTGCAGCCTCCCATCAGGGCACAGCAGCTCAGTGGGTTTTCATTTTTCTGACTGATGTGCAAGTGCAGCTTCAGGGTAACTTCAAGTGAAAGGCGTAGGCTCTGATCCCTGAGCCTCCAGTGGACAGACTTAATTGGCATCCCCAGGCAGGGCAGACCCTGACAGTAAGCAAATTCCTCAACTCAACGGGGCATTATAGAAACATCTGTACTGCAACTACAGCACCTTCTCCTCAGAAATAGCTGGCTGAGTACAAAGAGGAGCCACATTCTTGCATTGATTAGATTAGTGCAGATATCCAAATGTTTCCAGCAGTACAGGAAATGGTCTTTGTACTGCTTGAGCTCTACCAGATACAGGCTCGAGTTTCCGCTTTGCCTCGACGCCCTCAAACACATGCACTGTTTCTTTTCTCCCTTCTTTGCCTCCCCCACTCTGTAGCCTCCTGGATCTTTGATGTGGTGATAGACTAAATGGCTTGTGAATAGCCCAACTACACTCGATAGAAATTGTAAGAAAGAAGCTTTGCCATCAGCCTTTAAAAGGCACATCATCTTCAAAGAGTTTTCAAGAGCTTTGAATTTGCAGCAGATCGCTCTGCAAATGCACCCAGTATCAAAACACATTGTGCATAAGAGCAGTGAGCGTGTGGGGTGTTTGCTAGAAAATCTTTCCCAGCAGGAGTGTTAAAGAGATCCATATTCCTGCTTAATTACAAAAATCTCTTGGGGTTAGGGTTAGCCTGCGCATCTTGTAGTCTTATTGATGCCTGCCAGGTCTTTGGACCACTTGCTCCTACCAGCCAGGTTGTGGTTCATTGAAAGCTGGCTATTTATTTCCTCTCTTCTGGTCCTGTGCTAACTCTGCTCCTTTCTCCCCAGCTCCCTGCCGACCGTGCAGTGACACAGAGGTCCTCTTGGCTGTCTGCACTAGTGATTTCGGTGAGTTGTTGCTTTTATCCCTTGTTGTTGTCTCTCTTGACTGTGGCGTCTGTCACCAAACCTCCATAAGAAGTGACAGACACCCGCTGACAGCTGGCAACCCCCACCAGCAAGAAATGCTGTCCAAAGGGGTGATGTGCATGGGAGAGGGAGGAGGGCACGGTGAGAAGGACCTTAAAATGGCACTTTTTCAGAGTGGACAGAGGATGACCCAGCAGCCATGGTAGAAGTTCAAAGACTTCTTGGGTACATCAACTCTCTGCCCTAAAATGGGCTGCTGATGAAAGAACAAAAGTTTCAATAGTTCTCTCTGCTTCCCTATTTAAAGGGGAAATCAGTACTAGCTGGTATCTGTGATGGCTGCAGAACAGAAAGTACATTGGCAGAGAGCTCTAAGCATGTATCTTGCTGTTACAAATCTTCATTGCATTTGATGCTTTTTTTCTCATGCAATTATTTTTGTGCTTAAATTTAATATGTGGGTGTTCTTCCTGGGCAGGTTACAGATACAAACTGTAACAAACACAAATCTGTGCTGGAGGTTACTAATAGAAGCTCAACTCTAAAAATAACAAGGGACCAAAACCAGGGATGCTGTAGTGAAATCACTTCCCCTTGCTGCCTGGTTACAGGGGGCTGAGTTGGGACCCCATCCTTCCAGCGGGGGTTTTGGGAAACCTTTCCTCATGTCCTTTTTCTGTTCCCAGTGATCAGAGGCTCCATTCAAGATGTGACGAACGAGGCAGAAGAGCAAGAATCCATCATTCACGTCGGCGTCAACAAACTATACAGGCAGAAGAGCAAAGTCTTTCAGCTCACGGGGGAGAGTGGGAACTGGCGAGGACAAATAAAGACCCTGCTGGAGTGTGGGGTGAGGCCAGGAGACGGGGACTTCCTCTTCACGGGACGCATGCACTTTGGGGAAGCCAGGTTAGGCTGTGCCCCTCGTTTTAAAGACTTCCAAAGGATGTACAAAGAGGCAAAAGACAAAGGGCTAAATCCATGTGAAATTGGCCCAGATTGAAACCCCTTGTTTGGCTGAAGACCGCTTTTACCATTTGGCCTGGAATATTTCCTGGCCGTGGTGCATACTCTGAACAAACACTGAGAGCGCGGTAACTGAGAGCATGGCCAGAGCTGGAGTGCAGGCTGGGACCCAGCGGGACACATCTGCAGCCTGCAGTGCTGTTAGAGTAATGGAAGCAACAGAGGTACGAGCTCAGAAGGCTGCCAAGCGAGCAAGGCTGGATTTGTAACCAATCTTGTCCTTACGAATTAAGTTATTATATTTTTTTAGTGACTTCTGTAGGAAAACAAACCAAGAGAACTCCCATGTCTTAATAAAAAACCCAAATGAAAGCCAACATGCCTTTGTATCTTTTTAATACTAATTTTTAAAATTGTCTTAAGCTGATGTAGCATTTGATATGGCATATTCTGTATAAATGGCCAAGAATGTGATAGAGCACGGTGAACCATCTTAACATTGATGCTTTGTAAAAAGCTTGGTGTACAATTCAAAGTTGTTTCTTATGACAGAAATTTATGGAGCCAAACTCGTGTGTGTGTTCTTTTTTTATTTGAAAGAATGTACAATCGCCGCCTGCAATTTTTCGTCCAGGCTGGCAAATTCTTTCCATTCCAGAGAAATAAAGGTCCCTGGATTTGACACATGCTGTTTAAAATCTTTATTTTCCCTTCTCTGTCGGGCTGATCTCAGCTGCTCCAGATGTGCTCGCCGATCACGTTCTGGGCTGCTCACTTATTGTGGCTTCTCGGAGCAGAAGCAGAGTTCCTGTGAGGCATTGGGAACCTCAGCGTTTTTCAAAGGGGAAGCAGGAGCTATTTTTGGAGATTTTTAGACACACAGCCAGGCAAGACTCTCTGCCAGTGTTCTCTCTGATGCCTGTGGGGTTATTTTGGGAACACCTCTAAGGACCAGGCTGGCCCTTGGTGTTTGCTTGAAGTTTTGGTTGCGCTGGCAGCTCGGCGTGGCTGCTCGTGCCCGCCGGTGAGCCCCAGGGCTGGGCCACCTCGCAAAAAACACTGTCACCTGTCACTTGTGTAGGCAGCGCCCAGGGGAGGTACAGTGGCTGTCCCCTTCAGTTCCATCATTCCCCACAGCCTGCAGTGCAGCCCTGTAATGTACCTTCCCAAGGATTTGTAACCCCTTGCCTCTGCTCCTGCATCAGCACTTTCTACTGCTTCAAATTCTAGGCCGTCAGCTTCTCCACACACAAAATGTCCTCTTAGTGAGTCAAAAAGCCTTATCCCTCCATCTCCTCCACGTAGCTGCTGTTTCTGAGGCGTGGGGAGGAGGTCAGCTTGGGTCTTTCCATGTGTGGCCGCAGGAAGATCTGAGATGGGTGGGACAGGGGTGTCCGATGAGACTTACCAGGCATCAAAACACAAGGTTAGGCTGAAGTATTGGCCCAAAGTGGGACAGAAATCCCTTTGCAACTATGTCTGGGGGCTTCTCCCAGCAAGACTCATTCTGTGGGCCTACAGATGGAGTTTCTTCTCGCTGTGCTGAGAAGATGCTGGGAGACTCCAGGAGACAGCGGCTGCTGCCGTACAGGCCTCACAGCCTGCTGCTGCTCAGCACCCCTCCCTGCTGCCCTGCAACCCTGTCACCAGCAAACACCAGCACCCAGCACTGTGGGGTTCAGGGTTCCCCCATCCTGCTGTGAGTTTAGGAGGACTGGTGGAGAGGGAAATGGCTCCTTTGCCTTCAGGCTGCCCCAGCCCCTCTCCTGTGGGGTTGCTCCCACTGAGAGGGATTCTTCTGTGCTCAGGCTCTCCCACTTGGGGATCTAAAGCCACCCTGTCCTCGGCTGTTGGAAACGATTCTGTGATTTGGCACTGAGGTGATTGCTGAGTCCATCTAAGGGGCACTTCGGAAGCCTTGTACCTCACCTCTGCCACCGTGTTTCACCAGCTTTTTCCAGCGTGCAGGGGCTGCCGGCAGGACGAGGAGGGGAGAACAGTATGTTCCTGGAATTGTCTGCAGCCTGCCCACTCTCCTCTTCCTATGCGAGGCTGTGGGAGGGAGGGGAAGAGGCTAAATTAAATGTTCAGCCAGTATTTGTGAGAGGACAGTGCTAGCAAAATACAAACAGGCAGTGAGGCTTTGCCCCGGAGCTCCAGCTTTGGCTGCAGTTTGATTTTTTTATGGCAGTTTAAATTGTAGACTCTTTTAAAAATACCCTTCGAACAAAGCTTGGAGCCAAGTGCTGAACTGGAGCTTTCCTTTGCTCTGGTGGCTTGCTTGGCTCCGGGGAGGAGTAGGGCCGTGCTTTCCCCACCTCCAGAGGCACTGGCCCTGCTCCCTGCCGCACTCCCCCGAGGAGCTGCCCTGTCCTGTGGGCTCGCTGGAAATCCTTGGCAGGAGAGGAAACACTGCTGGGATGCAGCACTGGAGCACTCAGCTTGCTGCGTGCCTGTCACACTGCTGACACTAGCACAAATACAATTACAGAGTGTTGGAGGAGTGGCTGGATGAGCAATCGCTCAGCTCAGAGCCCAGTTCTTTAATCAAAGTGGCATTAAAGTCTTGCTCTGCAGCATTTTCTGCCTCTCCGCCCTTGTCCCTGGCCTGTGCCCTGCTTGCAGCAGTGTTGTGTGCTGGCTGACGTGCATCATCCCCAGCAAAGCATGGGGAGCTGCAGGCATCCACATGCTGCCACATTCCGGTAGTTAGGTGTGTGCTTTGTGCAGCGGGAGGTTAATGCAGGGATTCCTCCCACTGCCCTTCAATCCGCTCCCAAAATGCTCGCCGTGAAGACTTTGAAGCATGATTACAGCTTGACCTATATGGCAGCAGAGCTGTGTGTGGAAAGGATGGATTAAAAACTGCCACCTTTGCTCACATGTGCTGGACCTGCTCTGTAATGAGGAGCTAATGACGCAGTGATGTAGCGTTAGGTGAGGACGTGCTTGTTGCTGTGTAATGAGAAGGCTGAAGGCGACCCAGGACAGAGGTGGAGCAGGTGCTGGCGTAGCGTTGCTTGTCTTGCTGCAGCTCTCTGAAGATGAAGGGCTTCCTCTTGATACCTAATTAACATAATTGAATTCTTCTTAAAAGCAACAGGCTGACTTATCCACTCCTAAGAAAGCAGAACTAATGAACTTGAATTGCCTTCGTTGGAGTCCCCTCGGTTGGGCAATACTGCCCTAAAATAGGCAGAAGGCATCTGCTGTGTTTTTGCATCTGGTGAGTGTGTGGTTTGGGTTGTTAGTGAAAACACTTTCCATGGTAACCCTCTACTTCTCAGTTTCTCCATAGAGCATCAGTAATGAGCCCACTGGTGAATATTGACACCTCCGAGATAAGAGCTGTTCTAAGCCTACAGCAGTGACAAATAACTAGGTTGAGAAACTCGTGTGGGTGTCTACACCAGCCTGCTTGAGATCTATCAGATCTGAGTGCCTGGGGCAGAGTTTGCCCTCTTTCATCCTGTGGAAGGATGGGATCATCTCTTCTCAAAGCACTGTGACCTCAGCGTGCAGCCTGGAGGGGAGGAGATCCCCATGCTTGGTTTGCCTGCAGCCAGACCTGGGGATCTTCACTAAAGCACCTGTTTGCTTCCCTTCAGGAGGAAGAGGCCATTTCCAAGTGATGCTGATAGGCTTTGCCTCTTGCAGGTGAGCCCCGGCCAGCTGTGGGGCACACACCTCCCATGCTCATGTCAACAGGCTGGGAAGATTAGGGAAATCTGCCGGCAGCTCCTCAGCGAGCTCCTCTCTGTTGCTGAGCCTTCTCCCAGCATCCAGGAGCGCTCCCAGGGACACTCAGTGCAGCAGGTGTTTCTGTGCATCTCGCCTTTGAAGTGCAACAGGACTTGTGTGAGCGCTGAGCCTGGCCAGCTGATGTGGTGCAACACCTCCAAGGGAGACAGGAGCTCCCCTTTTGCTTGTCATGAGCTTAATTAGAAGACACTTGTCTCTGGAACTGGGAGTCTTAGTGGTGCTTGTCAGAGACGGTAGTTGAATGGTAGCTGAGGTTAGCGATGTTGGGACCAGTTGTTCCAGGAGATACCGCATTGAAAGCCAAGTTAGTTGTCAAGTAAAACGGAAAATATCAGGAGGGGGACCTGCAAGTGTCTGAAAGGGGTTGGAAGAAATATGAAGCCAAAACAGTATGGAGAGCAGCAAGATTCAGGCCTGGAGGAATGAAGCTGCTGAAGTGAAGGAGGAGAAATCAAATGTCTCCTTTCCAGCTTAAAAGAAGCAATTCTTTCACCATCAGCCTTCACCTTGGAGCTTCACTGAGAACCATCGAGGGCCAGACCCTGTGAGTGTCTGCGAGCGCTCTCCCCCTCTCCTGCTCCTCGCCCACCAACAGTGAGATGCTCAGTGGCAGCAAAATCACAACAGCCCCATAACATTCATTTTGGAGCATCACCTCCACCTGTCCTAGTGCCCAAGTGCCTTGATCTCACCCCAAGCAACATTTGGAAATCTGTGGCTGAGGCTGGGCAGAAATTGTTGAACAGGGCAATGTGTGACTGCTCCCTCATGTCTCTCCTGTGCCATGTGCTGGAGCTGAGCATGGGTGGCATGGATGGGAGCCACCACCCTGCACCGGCACTGGGACATGGTCAATGCTGTGGCTCATGTTTGGTGCTGGCAGCTCCCCGTGGCTGTGCTGAGGCTGAGCAGCAGTGCCTGCACAAAGACACTCCTTTGGGCCCTCTGGGGTCAGGAGCACTCATGGGATATCCAGTCAGATCTATGTGGGAGCAGTGCGGGAGACAAAAGAGTGATTTCTGATAGTCACCTCACCTAGTTTAAATAAATACATCTCATATTTTACTCCTTTCTCCACTCCCTGCAGGGAAGGAGATGCAGAACTTCCAAATATAATAATCTGGAGGAAGCTGTGGCAAGCAGCCTCTGCATGCACAAGGATTTGCAAAGCCTCAGAGGGGCCCAGTTCATAGGGAGGCTTTGAGAAGACAGACAGGCAGCTCCTAGGATGGATGGCTGAATCCCTGCTCATTTGTGGCTGTGAAGTGCAGCAATGAGCCCTGAGCTCACTGTTAGTGGCTGCTGTAGAGGGCTGGGTTAGCTGAAGCCTCCTTGTTTAGCTCTTTTCCCCAGCTGAGGCCCATTGCAGCTGAGGCTGCTGTAGGAAACCTGTGCTGTACAACCTGGGTCAGCCTCCCTCACCCCCCTGCTCTGTGCTGGTGCAGTGTGTGCTGCTGGGAGCTTTTGCAGAAGGTCTGTGAGTGGCTTTGTTGGTTCCTGCCTGGCATTGGCTGGCTCGCTGGCTCTGGGCTGTGCTCCTGTGTCTGGGGTCCTCAGCACGCAAAGCCCCTGGGGAATGCTCTGGGTGTGCAGGGCGATGCGGTGCTCCCAGAGCTGGGTGAGGCTGCCAGGAGCGCCTGTGGGTTCAGGAGGGTGTGTTGTGTTGTGTTGTATTGGCTCCAGCTCCAGCAGGGCTGACTCAGGGCTTCCTCCCCACAGCTGGGAGCTGACTCAGCTGCTTTGCCTTCTGTCGGCTTTGCTGAAGGCTGGGGGCATCTCTAGGGACCAGAGGCCATTGTTTTACAGCAGGAGTGAGTGGATCGTCATTGCTGGGGGAGTCACAGCTCAGACACTTTGGGGCAAAAGCCAAGAAATTCAGTAAAAGCTTCAAGGTTGCTCCTCAGCGTGTGTTTTACAGTGTTCCTGCTGAGCCTGGGCTAATTACCAGGGCAAATGTGTATTGCAGCAGAGCTCTCCGTGGGGGGTGATGGTGAATCAGGGTGCGGAGGCTTGCAGAGCCTCGCTGGAGTGTTCCTCACGGTATTACTCATGTGTGCATCAGAGTGAAACCTCTGTGGCAGAGGCTGGGTGAGTGCTGACCAGCTTCAGGACTACAGAGCACTGTGGAAGTGGTCTCCTGCTGGGAATGGGGCATGCTCAGCAGCTGGGCACCAGGTGGGATTCCTGCACCCATGATCACAGAATCATTAAGATTGCAAATACCTCTGAGATCATCTAGTCCAAGTAAACGCTGTGATGCCAAGCTTTGACTCTGCCCTTTGCAGCCCATGGCCATGTGGCTTTAAGCACAGAGCTGGGATGTGGGGAACATCTCCTGTGCCTAATTAGGGCCCATTTGTGCATCTAATCTGCTGGCACGATCCCCAGGTGACGGCAGCGCGTGGGTGCTGGGCGAGGCCCCATCCCATTATGCCGGGTGTCACCTCCAGGCCCCGCCGCAGCGTGTGCCACGTGCCAGCAGGTTCTGCTGCCCTGTGCCCCTCATTGTTAGCCAGCCCCATCACTGGGGTACAGACGTGGGGACACCCCCGGGGCTGCCCCCACAGCCACCTGCTTAAGGAGAGCAGCCACCTCCCAGCCTGGAGCCTGGGCTGTGTTGGGTTTCCCTAAGGCCAGAGGGGTGCTGACATCACCAGCCCTACCCTGGCTCCTTCCTGAGGCCTGAGCCCACCCGATGGGCCCCTGTCTGTGGGTGAGGCCTGGGGAGAGCTGCTGCCAGCTCTGTGGGTGCTGGGGCTGTGCCAGGGGCCGCCTCACCGCCAGCCGGTTTCTCTGGTTCTCTTGCGCCAAATCCAGTTGGAGTCAGACTGGTTTGTGCCTGTTTATTTGCCTGAAGAAGGGAAAATAATAATAATAAAAATCAGGTTGGCCTCCTGAGCCTGGGGTTGTCTGTGAAGGGAGCGTTGGGGGGGGGAGGGGTGGCTAGCCACGCTGCTCTGGTGCTGGAGCCATGCTGGGCCTGTCCCAGGCCAGCCTACACCATGGATTTTGGGAGAACAAATGGGACTCGGCTGAAATTTGAACAAACTCAACTTTCGTTCCATGTCAGTGCCTTGTTTGGGGCTGCTCGTTGGGTGGGGAGAGCAACGTGCTGGCTGTGGGTGGTGCCGGTGGGTGGTGGTGACGCCTGGCCCCGGTGGGGGCTGTGGAGCTGCTGCAGCGGGTGCTCTCCTTCACACTGTGTGGTGTTGCTGCTCTCACTTGGGCCCTTCTTTGTGTTCCTCTGGAATAAGAGCAGTCTCTGTGTTACTGTGCCCCAAGTGCGGGAAGACCATATCCATTAAAAACCAGATGGAGGGGAAAAATGCTTTCAAAATCCATCACAAATGCTCCTACTCAGAGTTTTCTCTAATTTTTCTGGGGATGCTTTGATCTGTGGCTGCCTCTTGCTGGCAGCACAGACCTGAATCCTTGTTGGTTCTTTGGGGTTGGGGACATCCCAGCCCTGATACTTGCAGATGCTGAGCACAAGGGGTGAAATGTGGGCGAGTAAGACCTGGGCTGCTCAGGCCAGCCAAAGCACCAGTGACCCATGGTTCCCAGGGATGGGGACATGTCCCTGTCTGGCTGGTCTGGTCTGGTTCAATTCTCCTGCACAGAGAGGAGATCAAGTGTCTTCTGCGACTCGTGTGCAGATGTGTGCTTATACCATGGGTGTGAATGCCATGGAGGTGGCTGCTGGATATGGGAGGCTCTTCTATGGGTACTAATTGAGCCTGAGAGACCTTTAGAAATGGCTAAATCTGTGGCAAAGCCTTGACACTTATTTTACTTAAGGTTTTTCCACTGTTTCTGAAGTCCCTTGAAGGAAAAGGGCTCAGCCCATGGGCCAGGCAGCCACATCTGCCCACCTTCATGGCCTTGTTTTGTCTCTTGGCTGCCACATCTCCCTTGTGACACCACGTGCCCTGCGCTTCCCCTTGTGACACTGCCCATGGGCGATGCTGTTAAGCAACTCCTGCGTGAGCAGCCTGGTTTTGGGGAACTGCTGCTGAGGCAGCAGAAGTGAAGCTGAGTGGAAAAACCCCTCTGTGCTTGTTGAACTTCCAAAAAGAGCATGGCCTTAGCTTTGTATCCAAAATTAAACTGTTGCTTCCCTCAAAGCCATGGTTATCAGAATCCATGACATTTGGAGATATCAGGGGATAAACGTTACCAGCTGCCACATTGACCTTTCTGTACAGGCTGTAGAGGTGGTTGGTGGCTGCCATGATTTGCAGAGCTGATGGGCACCACTGAGCAGGGAGCGCTCCCTGTTGCCTCTTGCCTTGGTGTTTCCTTCTTTCTATGCCTGCAGGTTGGGATCAGCTTGTGGATCCAAGCAGGCACACCTGGGATGCAGCAGCTCACCCACGGCCTTTTGGGACTGCCTTTGCCTCCTTTCTCCTGGTCTTCAGGGTGACTTGGCCATTCAGGGAAGATGGGATATGTGATACAAGGGGGATCACAGCTCAGGCATTATATTTTTGCCTGTGGCATCCCCTGGGTCAGGTAATGGAATTCTACAGAACCATGTGAGGTCAGCCCAGGGAGTCTGCCCTGTTGCACGGTGGACATACTTTGTGATGAGGTGACATCCTCCTTGCCCTCATTGGAGATGCAACTGCCCTGGCTGGGAGCTTCTGAATGTGACAGAGAAAACTCACAGAAATCAGGAGAGATGGGAAAAACTGAGACAGGAAAAAAAGCAGGTTCCATTCTGTGGGTCAGCATGAATTGAAGTCTGGTGCTTAGCCACAAAATGGAGCCTGGGCTGCCCCCAGATGGCCCCTGAGCCAGGGACCTGCCCTGCTCGCGTCCCTGCAACATCTGAGTAAATCATGCACATAGCAAACTGTTGCTGTTGTGTAGATGGATGTGAGATAGTTCAGCCTGGAGCTGAGTTCAGCTCTGTAAGTTTAATGCATACAAATGCTGCTGGAGAGTTAATGGGAAACAGAGTGGAGGAAAATAAAGAAAGACCTTTTGAGGTCTCAGCTGCTGAGAGTAATATTTGGGTTTGGTGACTCTCCGTATCTTAGAGATGGGAATGCAGCAAAGCTCTTTGAGTCCAGAGTATACATGGAGCCCGACAAGACTGTGGGCTAATATCAACAAACCTTTTGGAAAAGCAGATCCTGTCTGCTCCAGCAAAGCCACAGTGTTATTTTTCTTTCAACAAATGTATTGAGACAATAATAATGCTGTGCAGATTGGTTGTCCCTGGCCTACATGATTTATTAGGAAACAGAAACAATTGCAGTTGCTGAAAAAAGCTTTGGACACAGATTTTTTTTTCTTTTATTTTCTTCCTCCCTTCTGAATTCCTCATGAACTTATAAAGGCCACCTACCCTGGTCCCTGGGGAGGGGTTCCCTCCCTGCCTGCATTTCTCACCAGACCACCAACCCTGGGCTCGTTGCTTACATACTTTGGTGCTGGGGAGGGTGGCTGGGAGAAGGTGACACAGCCCAGGACAGCACTCCCAGGCAGAGAAGCAGAGCAGGTCTGGAAGATGCCTGTGATCTGTTTCTAGCTGTTGGTGACTTGGGGACAAGCTGCTTCCTCTCCCTGAGCCTCCCTTCCCCTCTGTTTATCCTGTTTATTTAGTGCAAAAGCCATTGAGGGAGGTGTTGCCTGCTGAGCGCTGTGGGTCATGATCCCTGCTCACCTCTGCAGGTGCAGGAGCTGATGGGGATTGCTGTGAGCTGGGGACAGGGGTTCCACTCTGCTGTTCTAAGGACGAGGAGGGCTTTTCAGCATGGTGTACAGGAGTGGTGGGGGGAGGCTGCGCTCAGAGCTGGCTCTGCTTCACCTCAGAAGCTGCAAAAGCTGTGAGCTGTTTGGTTTAGGGAGTGGAGCGTCACGCTATTGCTGTTGGGTGCCCAAACACCCACACATGTGGCTGGGTGTCCTTGGGAGCACAGTGCTGGGGTTTCTCCATCAGGGGACAGAGGGGCACAGCCATTTCAGAGCATGAGGCTTTCTGACCTCCCTGCCTGGCCATGCAGTGCTCCACGGGAGCTCCTGCAGCGTTGCTGGGGGCTGCACCAGCCCCCCACCCCCACCCCCGCAGCCTGGTGATGGCTGCGTGCAGCTCCTGGTGCAGAGGTGGGTGCCTGGTTCTGCCTGGGGAGCTCCATGGGAGGAGGCTGGGGGACAGGGTGGGGGCTGCTCCTTCACCACCAAAGCCTTGATGCACTTCAGGGATTTCTGTGGAGGATGGGTGTCCCCCAGAACACCCCATGGGGCTGGGGGGGCTGAACTCCATTGTGCCAGCACAGCGTGGGGCTGAGTGAGCACCATGCAGTCCCACTTGCTCCCCTTGCCTCTGGCTATGCACACCAGCTTTGATAGCTTTTCTGAAAAGAAACCCATGTTTTGGGGTAATAAAGCGGGAGTGCTGCCTTATAGCTCACTAAGGCATCTCTGGTCATTTGTGGAGGCCGTGAAACCAGGTGCTCTGGCAGTGAAACACTGTGAGAAACCAATCCCATCATGGTTTGCTCAGCTTTCAGAAAGGACTGAACAGATTTTCTGTGGTTTCCAGCTGACCCCGTGGCTCTGTGTCGATGATGGGAGCAGGCTGCCTGGGTCTGAATTAATGCAGCCCTGAATCAACTTCAAAACCAGGAGATGAGTGCAGCAGGTAAAGGCAGGGGAGAACGTGCATCAACTGCACCCTGATCTCCCCGTTATTAAATGGGGGGTGTCTGGGAATCATCTCTGATTTGTCCTCCAGCTGAAACACAAGTATTTTGCATTTGCCTGAAAGGATTAAAGTTTTAAAGCCACTGTCCTTCTGGATGGTTTTTTTTCCTGCAAGGGGTTCATTACCCTCAGCTCCCAAATTTAAAGAGGAAAAAAAAGATGGTGGGAGTGCCTTTCCTTTCTGTTCCATGCCTGGAGCCAACACAGAAAGTTTCTGAGTCGGTGCAAATGAGCTCTGTGTGGTTACTGAGGGGGCTATAGGGAGCCTGGGTAATTGCTGCATTTGGTTCCTCTTCTCTTGGGTTTTACTGACATTTCAGATAGTAAATGAGCAATTCCTTTCCCCCACAGATGTTTTCTGTTGGTCATAGTTGGGAAGAACCCTTGGATGCAAAATCCATGTGCTTTGCTTGTAGATTCTCCAGGCTCACTTAAATTGATATGGGGTGCAGGGGGGATGCAGTGGCAGCAAAGAGAGAGATGAGAAGGGAGAGAAAACCCAAATCTTTGTGACCCCCCCCAACATCTGCTTGGCTCCCATGGCCACAGGGTGCAGGGCCCCTGCCCCCCTCACCCTGGTTCCTGCACAGCTGCTGAACCTGGGGCACTGGGGATCCTCTTGTGAGCACCCAGCTCGCTTCTCCTGCAGCATTGCTGTAGGCAATGCCACATCACTGGCATGGAAATGCTTGCAGGTGCAAGCTGTCCTCTGCCCGTGGTGGGGATGGGTGCTGGAGGGAGCGAGGCTGCGCAGCACTGCCAGGGCTTCCTGCTTTGTTTGCAAACATCAAATCTGCACATCTTCTGCTTCACCTCCCGGGCTGACATGGTGTTAGACAGTGGCCAGCGCCGTGCTCCAGAGGAGGGAGGGGAAACCCAGCTCCTGTGCTGCCTCTGGGTGCTTTCTCTCTTAACCCAGGCACGCGCACCAACGCGTGCTCACATGCTCACAGAGCAGCGGTGCCTGCCCGTGGCTGCATGGGCACAATGTGACAGGTTTGTTAGGCCTCGAGCAATGTTACCTGGAAGTGTGAAGTGAACCAGAACAGCCCTCTGATGCGGAGCTGTTTGCTTCTCCACAACCAAGGTGTTGCTGCGTGATGGCAAAGGGTCTGGATTCCGGCACCAGAGTATGAAAGAGGAGAATCCACCCTATAGACTTAGGTCTTTAAATTCTGAAGTCACAAAACCAGCCTAATGTCACTGAATAACCTCTGAATGATGAAGGCTCACTGCCTTTGCTTTGTGCTGGTGCAGCAGGGATGGAGGTAGCTGTGAGGCCATTGCAGCAGTGGTTAGCAGCCCGGATGCAGAAGCCCCCAGCTGCCTGGCATGCCCGGGCCCACTTGTGCTTATTTTTAACAGGAAAGCAGTGAATTGCAGAGGCACTGCTTGGCTCGGTGACCTGGGGCTGTGGGTGCTGTAGAGTTTTGAGACCCTCAGCCAGCTCCATGGAGCGCTCACCCCAGACTGGCCAGTGGGAGACAAGAAGCTTTAGAAGCTCCCCAGTCCGTCCGAGCTGCGGAGCGGGGTTGCGAACCTTGTCGTGCTCTGTGAGAATGTTGCTTTTACAATTAAAACCCACGCAAACCCCCGGCCCTCGCTACTGCTTGTGTTACCCCAGTGAGATAGCTGACATTTGAGACAGAATGGGAAGTCAAAGAATGCAAGGAATTCGGTGACTCAACATAGGGTTTATTATACCAGTCCTACCGTTTAAGCCCATGTAATGTAAGATTGTTTTACGGCATGTGGCACAGTTCTGTGGGTTAATTTATAAGCAAACAATTATTCAAATGGGATTTTTTTCCTGTGCCTACATAAACTTGTTATCTGTTTGGCAGCAGGGGATGCCGCAGAGAAATGCGCTTTTACATCTTTGCATTGATGCTATTTGCTTTTCCTGGAACAACTCAATGGTGCATTGACTACGGGGCCCTACTACTGGACTCGACCTGGGAGTGGCATGGAGATAAGCCAAACTTTAAGTGTAAAGGAGCCCTTTGTGTGGAGATGCCAGTATATTAGGTCTCATTTTTAGGTCACACACTTGTTAGCGGTGCCTTTCAAAGTGATGGATTCTGCTGCTAAAGTTTCATGATGTCTGTTAAATCACAGGGTCATGAACCAGCGCATGTGCTGAAAATGGTTTGCCAAGGGACCATGAAGACAAGGCCTTGTGTCAGGAGGCTTCCAAAGCAAATTGGATTTTCCACACAGCAATGCCTGTGTTTGAAGGTCTGTCAGTGGCCTGTAAAATTCTCCGCCAGTGATAACAAGGCAGAATGGCCAAGCACGGAAGCAATGCCACAAGCGTTACGGAACAAATCGCTCCTGCTCAGAACATAAATGGCTTCTTGATCATCAGTCACAGAGAGAATCATCCCAGCCAGCTAGCAGACCAGAGGAGGCTGCTCCCTCTCCACCAGGAGATTATCCCAGAGCTCCCGGGATACGACGGAGAGCCTGGGGGCTGCTGGGAGCATCAGAATGGGGCCGAGGGGTTGGGTGGGTGGGCCTACAGGCTGGATGCATAGAGGAAGGAACAACTCAATGTCAAGGCTTGTATTTCCGAGCAGATCTCTGGGGTCATCTGGCCAAGCCTGAGATCAACTCCAGGATGAGCAATATCCATGCAGAAGGAAATGTGGGCTGGTGTGGGCGCAGCTAGGTGTCTGTGTGGGCAAGGCAGCCTGTTCCCTGCTCTCCTGATGCTAACCTGCTCTGTCTGCATTTCTCAGTCTGGGTGCTATGAAAGGTAGATGCAAGGGGTGACTTTATCTTCATGCTCTTCAGCGTACTGTGAGATGGGTCACTTGCGTAGTTAGATACTGATCTGAGGCTCGGAAGACATGAGGTCATCCCATTTCACAAAAGGACTGGGTGGAGGAGGCTGGGCCTGCTTGCTCTGTCACAAGAAGAGTTGTGGAAGCCTTCCTTTCCCACCTTGTTTTCTGTGTCTGTTCTCTGTCTGCACGTGGGTTGTGCATCATCTACTGGGTGGGAAATTCTGCAGCTGGTGTGCAGATCCATAAACAGCTTTTCTACTTCTGTAGTGTGACCTGTGAGGACAGAGCTCTTTAATCACGATATTCTTCCACCCGTCTCATGTGTATTTATATAAGGATCTCATCTAACGAGCGTTTCCAGAAGACTACCAAAGCCACTGAAGCAGAATAACCCCTAGCCCAGCTCCACTGGCAGTGCTGGGGATGCAGGAAGGATGATTTGGCTCATTACATAGCATCCTTAACTGCAATGGCTTGCTAAGCATCTCAGCGTGGAGCCAGGAGGTCGGGTGTTCAACTTGAACTTACACCCAATGCTAACAGATGGGGGAAGTTCCAGTTGTGGTGGCAGTATATTTTAATGATGAGGTCATTTACAGTGTCTGTTAAGATGACTGCTGTCCTAAGCATGAGAAAATAAAGTAGAAGCTAAAAGCCCCAAGGAAGACCTCTCAGAAAATAGTCTAAATCCCAGTGGTTTGGTCAGCTCTCTGGCTGTTTTCATTAAGAACTCTTGTGTGATGGAGGAGGAATGAAACGGTTATGTTGTATTTTCAGAGCAGAAAACACCATCGGACTTGAGATTTGGGTCTCAAAGTTTAAAGTTATATTTACTTCCAAAATTGAACACTCGGTTTCTTCATGTAGAAGCACTTCTTGACCTCTACAGAGACTCGCATTGTCTTGAGGTTGCTCCCATGTCCTAGCTCTCCTCTTGTGGTTCCTGGGAAGCAGGAGGAGCTGGAGCACCCAGGGGACCCAGGATGTCATCCCCTGCCTACCCTGCCATCCTCTGTGACAGCGGGCCAACTTTTAAACCCTAGTGTATTCCTTCATACAGCGGTGTAATGACGCCTTGTGAAGATAAAGGCAATGTAAGTGATGAGAACCACTGCGATAGTGGTTTGCTTGTTTGGGTTTCCTAATGACCCATATACATCTGGGGGCTGACATTCTTGTTCCTTGCATTCCACCATCTGGGCTGAGCATTTCTTGGTAAAAACACAAAGTAAGTTTTTTTCATTAGTCAAATGCTTTTTTCAAAACAGTAAGGCCAGTTTTCTGTATTTCTGTTACTGTGTTCAGACACCTGGGAAGTTGATTTTCTCACTGTCTCCCATTCCTGCGAATTTTAATTGATTTTTACAATTGATTTTTCCAAGCAACCAGGCGAGGACAGTCGGTGAAGCTGTTGGAGGTGCAGCCTGAATGCTTCATTGTGGATCAACAAGAAATCTGCCTGGAGTGCTTCTGCAGCATCAAAAAGAATTTTGATACAAACAAATATCGGAACATTCTGGAGCATTTTGCCTGCACTAGGTGTGGGAAGCTGAGCGGCTGCGTGGGTGCTGCTGGCTGCGGGCTGACTCTGGACGGGCGAGCACATCGGTCACGCATACTCTGACCATGGGCTTCTCCAGCCCGGGCTTGGATGGAGAAGGCAGTTGTGGTTCCACCCAGTCTCTGAAGGATTGGATATATCTCACTGCCAAAAGAAAACCGCATAAATCATCTCTGAGTGCAGAGCTGTCTGGCTTCCTTGGAGGGAAAGTGCAGTCAGGGTGGGGCAAGAGGACACCAGGGTTCAATGCTGCTTGTAGGCTGGTGTGGAGCAAAAATCCCCTCCGAGCTCCCTACAGCCTAACGAAGCCTGGGAGGTGTCACGGCCACGCCAAGTGAGTTCTTGGAAGGGAAGGAGCCTGGGGACCCGTGCTGGGGTGCTGCCGTGCAGAGCTCGCCGTGACCTGGGGGGCTGTCCTGTTTCCATTGCGATGTGTGTGCCTGTTTATGAAATCCATCACCCTGGCTGATGTCATGACATGATGAGAAACTGGGTTGTAAATTAGAGGAAGAGAGGGAAAAAAAAGACCCCACTGTGGGTCAGATGCTGGCAATAAATTCAGATAACAGCTCATCAGTGCCTCTTCCCTTGTTCTTGTGTATGTATGTGTTTTTTTCCAGTTGGGAGACGAGCTGGTGAAAAGCAGCTGTTTTTTATTTGTTCTCCATCCACATCTGATTAGATAGTCCTGCTTCTGCCCACTGAGACGTGCTCGGGAACTCTCCCAGCCTCTCTGCTCACTCATTTTCTTGGGCATTGAGGAGCTTGGGACTGTTGGAGCTTTGTTTCACAAGCTGACGGCATTTCAGAGGTACAAAGGGCCCCTTCATGATCCCAGGGCTCAGGTCCCACCGGGCCAGAGGGCACCGCCAGATCCCGCAGTGGGGCTGTCTGCGAGGAGCTATGGGTTCGCGCCTGGGAAGGCAGCAGTGCGGATGGTTAAGCTATTAATTTTTTTAATTTTCAGGCAATTCTGTGGCTCTGCAGGCCAGGATGGGGGCAGTTTCCCTCCAGGCTCTGGGAATGTGCCCACCAGTAAGGCTGGTGGGGAGGGAGCTGTGCTGCAAGGAGGAAAGCGTGTGGTGGTTTAGTACCAGGGGTTGGGTGGGCAATGTGGGAGGGCAGGAATGGGGGTGAGGGCATGTTAGTGCATTACCCTAAATATATTACCTACTAAAGGCTAATGTAGGAAAATGGTGAACCTCCAGCTTGTTGAATCCAGTGGGAAGGTCCCATCAGCTTCACTGGGCTTTCCAGGCCAAACCCTGAGGCTTCTTCACACTGTGCCACTGGAGGACTCTCCCATCAGAGAGTTTCCCAGGCAGGTTCCATCTTTCAAGGGACATGGATGAGAGTTTTGCTCATCCCTTTCATCCCTTCTGGTTCTGTCTCTGCTGTCCTTTTCCCTTGTTATGTGACTAATTGGCAAGATGGATAGGTCTGGGCCTTCTCCCTCCGGCAGCAGCTGCCATTTGGTGTCTGCATCCTTAGAGCAGGCTTAACCCAATTGCGAGGGTGGATGGATAACTGGGGTGGATGCTCCCAGGGCTTGTTACTGCAATGGAGGGAGAAGGGCAGATAAGCCTTTCTCAGCCTGAGAACATTTTATTTTTTTTGCTATTTGCGATGGGGATCTCCGTGGCAAGTCTGGAGCTGTGAGGCCGAGCTCTGGTGCTGTGTTCGGGCATGCCTTGACCGCGCTCCCGCAGCTCACCTCACCCTCACCTGTTCCCCGCTGCGGGCTCCGCGGCTTCGCCCTGAGGTCTCGAGTGAATTTTAGGAGTCTCAGGTTAAATCCTGTGCAGAGGAGGCTGCAGAGCTTCCTGGAGAAGAACCAGAGTGATGTGTCTCTCCTGTCCGTGGTGGAAACAACAATGGAAATAACAAGGTGGGAAGCACTACGTGCTCTTATCTTGGAAACAAGCTTTCATTGGGGCAGCCTAAATTTCTGGCCAAAGCTCACAGCTGACTCACTCCAGACTTGTCTCTCCAACCCCTTTCCATCCCCGCAGCTTTAGCTGAAAGCCACAAAGGTGCTTCAACCCCACACAAAGCAGCAGCAGTGTCCCTGTGCCCTCGGGTGTCCCCGTGATGTGCAGGGCTTGGGCGAGGGGAGGGCAGCGGCTGCTTCCCTGCGGGTGCCAGGGCTGACACGGGCCCGTCCCGTCCTGGTGCTGCCCTGCCTGCAGTGGCCGTGTCAGTGCAAAGCCTCTGGCTGCCTCTGCACCAACAAGTTCAGTTTCGAAAAAGAAGGATGACTTGTTTGATTTGACCAGGGCTTTGTGAGAGACTGGGGCTTCCGGATAGGATCTGCAGTGCTCAGGTTCAGGTATCAGTTGCATAATTTCCTGTTATTTCAACACTCCTGTTTTTTTCTTTTCTTTCTCTCTCTCTCTTTTTATTTTTTATTTTTTATGAGCTTCTTTGCATACTGGTTAAGTCTTATATAAGCATATGTTGAGTTGGAAAATTTTTTTTTGAGTATTTCTTTTGGCAGACGTCTCCTGGCACATGATACAGCACTCAGAGCCATCAACCGTAGCTGTGATACAGATGTTCATTGCCTGTGTAATCTTTCTCATATCAAGCAATTACCCTGAGCCAATTCCTTTATTTTAAGCACCTTGTTGTGGGAACAGAGCTGTAAACGCTGGAATTGCGGAGCTCCCTTACGCTTTTACAACAGACAAACAGAAATCCAGCTAAGGTTCTCGGTGAAAACCAAACACACAGGGCACTTAGATAAGAGAGGAGGGCCACTAGCAGATAGTAAAAAAAAAAAAGTCTCTCTCGAAAGAGATACACTGGAGGAGTGCCAACAGCACATAGCTGCGTGGAGACTAAATAAAACCAGGTGAGCTTCCTGCCATTGTGGAATATCAAATGTGATTTCCATTTGGGATGGACGTGCTGTTTCTGCCAAGATCATCTGGAGATTTTCATTTTAGGACTCCTTATTTTTGTTGGCCCAATAGAGAGCTACAGCCCAGAGTGCTAAAAGGGAACGTCGCAGCACCGATGTGCACAGCAGAAGAGGAGAAATGCCCTTATCTGAGTCTCTCCTTCGGAGAAGGTTTTTCTCGTATCAGTGATATAGGGCACAGGATAGCTCCTAATGCAAAACACATGGGAAAACCTAATGGGAAGAAATGATGTATGAGCATTGATCTTTGCTCCAGAGCCATCAGGTAACATCCTCCCGAATTAAGAACCTGGCTTGGTCCCAAAGCGTCATTCAAATGCTAGGTGTGAACCTGAGATCCAGATCAGGCTGTTTTGCACTTCTGAAGTGATATGGAAAGGCTGGCAAGCTGCCTTAATAATAATATTATATATAAAAAATAAAATCGGAGGTTTTTCTCCCCTGAGTGCTGTGCAGGGTGGGGCAGGGCCCTCCTGCAGCTGCTGCGTGTTGGGACGGGCACCTGCTCCGAGCTGAGCTGCTCAGCTCTGTCCTGCTGCATCGCTCCCTGTTGGGTTCTCCTCCAGCCCAGGACTCAGCAGCTCGGTGCCGCCGGGTTCTGGGGCTGCCCGGTGACCTGCAGGGTATCAGGGATGCTCATGGTCCCCCGGTGCAGTGCAGGGTTGGAGAGCATCACGCACAGGGATTTGGGATCAGCCCTTTGTGGTGGTTTGGAGTGCTCTGAGCTCACGTGAGCAAATGCTCGGGGCTGCCTGGAGCGAGGCCCGAAGGGGGATCTGCTTACAGCAATAACACGAATATAAAGTAAAAATAGTGAATGCTAATGACGTTCTGAAAGGGATATTAAATGTGCTGCTTTGGGGCTGAGCAATCTGCAGCTGTAAGAGACCAGAGCTGAAGATTACGTGCTGGAAAATGAGTCCAGAGCTGCTACTGGGTGGGAGGTGGGAGCTGTGGGGTGTCCGAGAATGACAAATCAAGCATTTTTCAGGCTTTTGTAGATGGACATGAGCTGATTTTTGAGCAGCCATTATTTGCTTGTCCATGTCACTGAATGTCATCTTTTGTGAAAGATTTTTTAAAGCAGAGGGCCTGCTTTAAAAGCAGAGGGCCCATCTTTGCTGGGTGGCCTCCCAGCAAAGTCCTTGCTGATTTGGTAAATCTCTTGCACCTACATGCTCTGTGCCCTCTGCCAGAGGTAGGGATCTCTCCTGTTAGAAAGAGGTACATCATTAAAATGACTACAGGCTACAGACTGGAGACGAAGGAGCAGAAGGGCTGTGGAGCCGAAACAGGCTGATGCCCCAATATTAGAGATGACTACTCTGGGGCTCCAGGTGTGACCTGCAAGAGCTCTTCAGCCCCATTCCCACCAGTGGGACTCAACAGCAGCAAAACAATTTCATCACTCTGAAACCATCTGAACACTGTAGAATAGCTGATTTCCCTGACCCAGCACAGCGGCTGCTGCAGGGGAAAGGACAGGAGTGGGCCCTGAGGCCTGGGGAGCTCCCACTGGCATTGGGGTTGGCCAAGAGGAAAGGAGCCATCCATGGAATGGTTGCAGAAGGGACTGAAGCTGTGCTTTCCACCTACCCTCTGCGCATCTGGGCTCCTGGCGTCCTCCCACCGGCCCCGTGCTGGGCCCAAGAACAAGAGGGATTATGCAGATATTTTCTCGCTATTCTGAAGTTATTCAATTGTTTCTGGAACAGCGGAGTCTGAGATGGGATTTTGTAGGGATTTTGCAAGAGCCTCTGTAATGGACAGAAGTTGTTCACTCCTCAGAAATTCTCCAGACCCAGTGGTTGAGGGAAGGCTCATCTGTCAGCAATCACTGATCGTGGTGGTCAGCACCAGCCCTTCCCCGTGACAGATGGTGCTGCTCTCTTCCAGGACTTTCATTTGTACGAGACTCCTGGCAGCCTGCTGCTTCCTAGGTAGAAGAGCCAACAAACAGCCTGTTCCTTCTCCTCACCAGATTCATAATGTCATTCCTTCAGAGACGTGATCTTATCTGTTGCTCAATCTTGGTGCAAGTTTGCTGATTTTTCACCACCTCAGCACCAAACCATTTCAGTTCTGCACGTATCATTGGGTGATGTGGAAACACTCGCCACATGTTTTTCCTAAAAAAATGGCAGGGAAAAGGTGCATTTGGAAATGTGGGTCTGATTTTTATTTTTATTTTTTCCATTTCCCCAAAAGAAGAGAACTATGAAGCTGGCTCAAAGCAAGCTGGGCTTGCTGGAAACCAAAGGTGAAACGTCCACAGTCCTCCCTGAGAGCACATAAACCGTGCCTGTGGTCACGCTGCAGCAGCAGGAGGGACTGTTTCATGTCTCACAGAGCTCAGGAGCTGTTCTGCCATCTTTACTCTTTGAAATGCGAGAGCAAAATTAATTTCAGGAGAAAAACAAAAGGATTTAGAGCAAGGATGAATTTGGCTTCTTGTGCCACAGGAATGCAAGAAATCACCCAGCGAGAGAAAGAAAGCTAAACAATGCAAACCTCACACAAATCTGGGGAGAAATTTTAATCCAAAGTGCTCGCTGACCTCCACTGATGCTCTCCTTCATCTCACCAGTGTTTTATTCTTCTCAAATCCAGCCCCACCACTGGCAAACCTTCAGAGGAGTCGGCCCTTGCACAAACAGGAAGGCAGACTCCCTTCCCACTCATTTAGGTGGTGCTTCCAGCCCACGGCCGGAGCACACGGGTCAGGGAGGTGTTTGCCCCCAGGACCCCCTCTGAGGCTGCCCTGGAAGAGGTTTGTTTCCCAGGCAGCAGCTTCGGCCCTTCCTGGGCACCACACTCAGAGCTCAGGGACAAGCTCAGCGGTTTCATCTGTCTGTCCTGGGGGCAGCTGGTTTATGGTCCCCAGTGCTTCACCCCGCGCCACGCAACCAGGAGCGCTGGACCCCACCAGATGCCCTATGAACACATTTCTCATTGCCTGGGAGGAAACTCAATCCCATTTCAATGTAACGAAGTGATACACAAAGCGACGGCATCTGGAACCAACCTTGCTGGGTCTTCTCCTTCCTGTGACTGCCACAGCTCCTGCAGCAGCAGCTGGGATCGCTCTGGGCTCTGCATGGAGCTGCCCCTCTGGCTCTGCTCTGGTGTTACTGGGCTGAGATGTGACGTGGCAGAGGCCACGCGGAGGCGGCAGGGAGGGGTGGGCTGGCATGTGCTGGGCACACAGCAGCGTGCGGAGCTGCTGGCCTGTGCCCCTTGCAGGCTCAGTGGGAGTGAGCAGAGGAATTGCAGCAAAGAACTTACCCTGATGGGCCAGAAAAGGCTTTGAAATGCTTTTTCCATGGAAGGCCAGATTGATCCTGTTGTAATCCACAGAACGTCTGCTAGGTGTAGGATTTGCTGGTGATGTGGATACACATTATTCCTTCAATAAAAGCAAATGACTGCAAGGCATGTGGCTGTTTTAACCTTCAGCCTGTGTGACCTGTGAAAAGGGAAAGCCATCAGCTGCCCTTCCAGCTCAGGACGTTCTCTCCACGTGGGTCTGGCACACGCACCCAGCCCGCTCCTGACACGCTTCCAAGAATCCCTGTCTGCATCCCAATAACAAACCCCAACCGCTCTGTGCTGGGAGAGGCCCATCCCAGACCCAGCACACACGGCCTGTGCTGCTCACATTTCCAGATTCTGAATCATTTCCTCTATTCACGCGGCCGTCTCTGTCTGTCTGGGTTGCAGGCGTCCAGCTCTCCGCTGTCGCCGCTTCCTCTGAGCACTGCCCTGGCCGCCACACTTGGAGATGTGTCCTTCCAGGGCTGCAGCTGAGCATCCCTCGGTGCTGCTGGTTTTGGTTGTGGGAGATGCTGTCTGCCATTGCCGTATCTCTTGGGGCAGGATGGGTGCAAGGTCTCCAGAGCCCCACGCACAGCCCCAGTGTTGGATTCATCCCATGGTGACCCCTCCAGTTGGGGTACCCCTGCTCGGTGCCCCCAGCCCAAGAGATGGGTGCAGCACTGGGGGCTGTGGGGATGGGGAGGGGGAGGGATGGGGCAGGGCAGGGAATGCCCCCAGCAAGGGGGGGTTCAGCTGGGCAGCGTGCTGCCAGAGCTGGGCTAGGAGGGACGGGGCTGCGTTATCTGCTTCCTTTCGAGTCCTTTCCTCTGCTCACACCCTTGTACTTCCCCCATGCGCAGCCAGCCCAATGTGTTGGGGCAGGGTTGTGAAAAAGGGAAAGATTAGAGGATATCTTAATTAGATCCGGAGTACTGCTCAGAGTGTTCCAACAAGGAGAAAACAGTTGGGGGTTGTGGCACACGAAGTGCAGCACTATTCAGACGGAGAGCTGCAAGGGCAGTGCATGGACTTATGCCGGGGACCCAAAATTCCCCAGCTGATGCCCAGAGGAGCTGCCCTTACAGCAAGCAGCTGCCAGAAATCCTCCCCAGCCTCACCACCTCTCTGTGCTGCCCATCACACCAGGTATGGATCAGAGCTATCGCATCTGGGTCTCTGCCAGGCAGCAAGCATCAGGGCTTTGGCTTTTCCTTTGATAACTGAAGTGTCTGAGGAGCCAACCCGTACTCTCTCACGAAGGAAATGTTTGCACAAAAAGTGAAAATGAAGAAATGGCTGACCCCTGGGGAAGCCTGTCACCAAAACCCTGCGGTCATTAACGGCATTGACCATCCTCATGGCTGATAGCTCTGCTGTGTTAGAAGTGGAAAGCGACGTGGAAGCTGAATGCCTCTCACTCCTGGGAGAGGGACGTGGGGACGTGGTGCCCTGGCAGCAGCTGGCAGCGGCCCCGGCTCCCCCGGTGCTGGCCAAGCGCCCCGCCGGCCCCGCCAAGACAAATGGCAGCTTCCCCTCTGCCTGCGAGCCCTAAAACATAGGTTGTCATGCGAAGGAAATTGTGCACGGCGGTGATGAATGGTTGCAAAATACCATTTGCCAGAAATATCTCTGCATTCTGCAATTTCGCTGCAAATTACAGGATCCCAGCAGAGCCTTGGAGGGAGGAGGACAGCAGCGTCCTGCGCTGGGCTGGCACTTGTGTCCCTCGATGTCACCTCCACGTGCCCATCCCGCGCTCCGGCAGCGGGGCCGGCTCCTCGCGGGGCTGAAGGCGGAGGAGCTCTGACAGCTCCCATCTGCGCTGCGCTGGCCCCGTGCCGCTCCGCTGCTATTTCGGGAGGAGCAGAACGGGGCGGTGGGGCTCGCAGCAGCCTTGGCTCTGGTGCTGCATGGCGCTGGAGTAGGCATAGCAACAGGAAAGGAATGTTCCCTGTAAAAAGATAACCGTGCTTCGGCGAGGACGTGGAACAGTAAAGTTTGTTAAAGCAATCAGTATGTGTCATAATGTTTATTTAACTGAGAGCAGGGACGAGGGAAAAGCGTTGCAGCTGGAGAAGCCCCAGAGTGCGAAGGAGAGGGAAGGGGAGCGGAGATTTAGTAGCTGTCTTCTCCTGAAAAAGAAAACAAGCTGTGCTATCGCGGCGGTGATGGGCAGATAGGGGAGCACACAAGGTAGCTGCCGGCCGCTCGCTCCTCTGCAGGGCGAGGTTGGAGCTTTATCATCTGAAGTTCACCTTCAGGTTAACAGCTCCGAGGATGTGGTTGCAGCTCTAAAGGGAGCAAAATTTAATTATTCTCTAAACACAAGCTATTTCTGTTTGAAGGCAGATAACCTTTTTGGCTGCGCTATTTGCTAGAAGGATCGGAGCGGTGGAGTGATGCTTGAATTCCTCCAGCAAACAAAAGGGGAGAACTTGACACTGCGGAGCCCAAGCGGGGCCAAACCCCACGTCCCCTCATTTCCTGGGGAGCCCAAGCACAGAGCAGCTCCTGCAGGATGCTGAGCGGGGCAGGACGGGGGCCATTCCTGCGGGTGGGATCAGCCCAGTGCTGGCAGCGGGACCTGCGAGGCTGCAGAGCCCTGCCAGGGGATGTGGGAAGCACACGAGAAATAGAAACTACAAGAAATAGACTTTTTCCACTCAAAACTCCAAAAATTAACCCCACAACCAATTTTTTTCTCACTTTTTTTGCACAGAAGTTGAAGCTGGAAACGATGTGAGTTTGTGGGTTTTGTCTTTCTTACAGCAAATCCAATCTATTTTGGGGAATGCGAGCCTTTGCTGTGCTCTGAAAATTAGATTGGAGGCAATGTTTTCTATCAATGAGGGGAAAATACTGCCTCAGCTGAACCGGGGCCATCCAACACTGCCAGCCAGAGTGCTCGCAGTGTGCTGGCTGCAGGGCTCCTCTCCCCGTCCCACGTTGGGCTGTGTGTGAGCCCCACAGAGCCCTGCAGCCCCACTCTGCTCCCCCCCCGAACCCATCACCGCAGCCCCGTGCTGCTTTTCTCCAGCGATCTCCCTAACAAACTCCAGGCTTCCCGCTCACCCTGCAGAAAGAAACCATAAAGCCCATTTCAGAGACCAAATTGCCCATAATTTACGTGCCTCTCCTCACTTTGAAACGCAAGACGGCTGATGATAACATCGCGAGTGACAGAAGTGGTATCTGTTGCTAATTACAAGCTGACATTATGGTCAAGCAGAGCCATGGGGCCCATAAAAAGCTCATTCAGAGCTGCTCTTCTCCCACTTCAAACAGGGCTGGACACAATGCCAGGCATTTTCCACCTTCGGACGCAGTGCTCCCTCCTGCCCGCAGCTCCTGGGGCAGGGGGACAACTCTGGGCAGCAGCAGAGGTTGCAGCCCGCTGCCCCTCGCATGGCCCAGACTGAGCATTCAGTGATGGCATTCGCTCACCTTCCATGGAGAAAATCCACAGCCATCACTGTTTCCAAGCCCCTGTTCCCCTTCCAGCCTCACTCTTCCTATGCAGGAAGCATTACCATGTCCCCTTGGTGGGGACACTGAGGCACAAGGGAGTGCTGCACAATGGGGCAGTGTGGATAGAAGCAGGGAGCTGTGGTCCTCCTACACCTTATGGGACCTCCTGCAAATCCCATTAAATCAGTGATTAAACTCCCATTAAATCTCCCCACTCTGCTTCACCACAGCACAGACTGAATCCCTTCCTTCATCCCAAGGACAAGCACATGAGTGTCCCATCGGGCGCTGTGCCGCCCGTGTCCCTCTTCCATCCTTCAGCCTTTGGGCTTGGCTGGGTGCTGCTGTGTGAGCAGGGAAATCCATCCAGGCCGCATTTTGCTGGTGACTTCATATAGTGCATCCATGTGGGACCTTTCTTGGTTGTCTACTGTGGAAAAAGCATCTTCACCCCCAGCCTGTGGAGAGAGACCAAGAATAAGGCTGGGGAGGCACAACCCAGTAGGTGCCAGTGCCCAGGTGCACAGAGCTGGGGCAATGCAGAGCCCTCCGCATGCTGCTCGCTGTGGGGTGAATCACCCTGCAGGAAGGCAGAGCCGTAACGCACTAATGGTGTTTCTTGCATTCCTGAAGGAGTAGCTCCATGGGGATGGCAGTGCTGGGGATGTCCCCAGCACCTGGGCATCGCGTGGCTGAGCTCTGCTTCTTTGTGGCACTCCACTGCCCCACGGAGCGCCCAGTCCCCAACACCTTGGTGGGAAAGGCGTCGGAGATCCGTGTGCTGCAGACAGCAGCCTGGCAGAGGCTGTGCTGGAAGGGTGGAAAAACGATTTTGTGCTTTAGTGGTGGAAGGAGAGGGGCTCACTGGGAATCTGGGCAGCGTGTGCACCTCCCCCCTGCTGGTCCCCCATCGCTGCAGGAGGGCACAGCGCGGTCCCAGCAAGAGATGAACTCTCCCAGAGGCCATTTCCATTGCAGGGAAAGATCTGCAGTGAGATGGGCTTGGATTGTGTCACTCATACTGGCAGGTGGGGGGACAGCCACCTGCACAGACAGGTGCAGAGGAAGGCACAGGGCTGTGTTCTCCTGGCACAAACCACAGCTCCTTACCTCACCGACCTCAAACATAGCAATGGGGCTCCTGCCAGGACAGTGATGTCAGCTGGGACGTGGAGCCCTGGGTTCCCTCGGTGGCACGTGGAAGCTGCTTCCACAGCTCCCTCTGCTTCGGGGTGACTGGCCCCAGCAGTGTCTGTGCACAGCAGGTGTGTGCGACCTGTGCCCGACGTCACTGCAGCTGTTGGGCTGGTACAAACGGGGAGAGCTGAATGCTCTGGGTAACCTGCTGCAGGAGGCTGCTGCTGGGGCTTGTTCAGTTTGCTGCATTGGGATGACCTGCGGGTAGGATGTGCAAGTTTTTCCTGGAGAAAGCTTCAGCCCGAGTTTAACACAACAGTTGTGCTGTGTCAGCACTGCTCTGTGAGCTGGGGGGGGCTGTGCCCCCACTTGCTTGCAGGAGGAGGGGGTGGGCTGTGTGTGAGCTGGGAACTGTCCCGCATGGGGTGGGAGAGGGCCTCGTTTTTAGAAGAGAAATAATACAGCAGAAATTGAACAGGAGTAATCAAGTGCACTTGGCTTGAGAGCCTGGGGCTGCCTTCCTGCAGGACAGTGGCTTTCAAGGGGCTGTTTGCTCCATGGGAGGGCTGCACCTGCAGGGAGGCACAGAGCAATGCTGGGGGTGGAACCGTGGCATCTCTTTGCCTGCAAGCTCTGTCTGCCCTGAAGATGTGGGATAAAAAGGAAAATCTGGGCAAATGAAGGCAACATAGCTGAGCTGGGGGCTGTGCTCCCTTCTGGCTTGTTTGCTGGCTGAATCTGTGGCCTGTCAAGCACTGGAATACCTGAGGAATTTCTAGAACGTAGCTAGCATGGAGCAGCTCTTGCTGTCCTGTTGTTCCTTACCCAAGAGCCCTGTTGAGGATGATGGGAAGGGGCAGGAGCAGCACGTGGAGTCCCATGGCCATCCTGCACCTGACCCCATGGTGCGGGGGCTGCACGTGGGTGGGTGCGGGCAGCCCCGAGGCAGCAGCCTCATCGCATGGAAGGGCTCATCCCTGGGGCCAGCAAAGCCCTCGTGGGTGCAGAGCTGGCTGTGGGGGCTTGGAGGCCTATGGCCATGTGTGTGAGAGAAAGCAGAAGATGGTGTTTGAAGAAGGATGAGGAAAGGCTGAGGGAGCTGGGGGGGTTCAGCCCGGAGAACAGAAGGCTCTGGGGAGGCCTCACTGTGGCCTTCCAGGGCCTGTGGGGAACTTATCAATGGGGGGGGACCCAGCCCATGGCAGGGGTGGGGCTGGGTGATCTTTAAGGTCCCTCCCGACCTTAGCTGTTCTATGATCCTATGTCTCTGCACACTGTTCCCCATTGCTGCCATTAAGTATCTCTCAGCACCCACCCTTGGTGCAGCTGATGCCCACACCTCCACGTGTGGGCACATTGCGCTGGTGGGAGCCCTGCAGCTGGCTGCTGCCCTGCTCAGCAGAGCCTGGTCCAGGGCTGAGCTCATGCTGCAACAGGACAGGGCTGCAGCACCCCGGGCAAGGCGAGAGGTGTCCAGCTGAGAGCTGGCAGCAGCCTGGCTGCAGCAGGAGCTGCTCTGCTGGGCTGGCTGCTGTCTTGGTTTGGGCAGCTGAGAAAAGCTCTGCTCAGCTCTGGTTTTGGTGGCTGGGCCCCAGTTAGCTGCTGCTGGAAAATGGAGCTGCCACACAGCCTGAAGGCTTCATCAACCTCTTCCTTGCAGCCTGCAGAGCTCAGGGCACTTTGGAGAGTGCGGGGCACTTCACAGTGTGTTGTGGGGCTGCTGCGGTGCAGGATGGGCCCTTCCAGCCCAGGTGACCTCGGTGGCTCTGCTTCTTGTCCCGAAATGTCTCTGTGGCTGCAGTTTATCCTTTCCCTGCTGCAACCCAGCCTGCAGGCCTGGAGGTTTTGCTCTGTGCACATCTCTGGATGTTTGAGAAAGCTGAAATGTCAGATTGACCTTTTGAGGCTTTTCTTTTCTTGGGGAAGAAGGTTTCCATACAACTCATGCCATGAATCAATCCAAAGGGATGCATTTTTCTGCACCGGTTAAATAAAAGATCATTAAAGCTAACAAATGTTTCCCAGCTTGCCTGCACTTTCACACCGCGTTCAGCTATAAATACGATCTGTGCTTATAACAACGTAAACAACGTGCTACTCAAAAGCAGGAGACTCCATATACCTCCTTTCTTCTGATTTTTTAAGCTGCCCAAGAAATATATACACACATTCCTAATATGTTTACTTAAGCAGGAAGCAGACGAATAGTTTGAGATAGTGTTTCAGCCTATTGTGAGTTATACCCTCGGCACAGATTGTTTCCTTGATGCAGTCATTTTTCAAACGGAGAGAAAAAGCTGAAAAATCTTGTCAATTCCTTAATTGTAGGAAAGATTTGCAGGAATTTCCATGTCATTTCCCTTGTAAAAAGAGTGACATTTGAGACTGCTGATAAGGGGAGAAGGAGATTAGGTGGTCCTGCTTCTTTTTGTGTTACAGACACCCCGTGCCCAGCTGGCGGGCGCTGCTGCCTTCCCCTGCTCGTATCGATCCGGGGGTGATGCGGTGCCGGGGGAGGAGGGAGATGCCCTCATTTGTAGGCAAAGCCTATTCTGCATTTGGTTACACCCTATGCTTATGCTGGGCTTTTTTCTCCCCCCTCCTAAAATATCTTTTGGCTGACATCACCAGTGAAATGGGACATCAGAGCAGATCTTTAATGACACAGTGCTGCGTGCTGGCAGCCGATGGAGCCCTGTCTCTGGCAGGGTGATCTGCGGTCTGCAAGGCACAGCCCTGGAGGTCGGCAGCAGAGATCAGTGTGAGGGGCTGGATGGGGCCTCTTCATCTGTGGAACCCCCCGTGCACTGGGCAAAGGTCCTTCTGTCCTCCAGCCTGCAAGGGAAGGGGTGACCTGGGGGATGTCCCATACGTGCCTCTCCCTGGCTGGGTCTCCATCTTCCATTGGGTCTCCATCTTCCGTTGCCACATCCTTCCTGTGCAGTGAGGGCAGCCCTCCTCACACCACTCTGTTCTTTTTGCAAGGGCCCTTTGCTTCCCCAGGGGCAGAGCGGCTTTCTGAGGACCTTGCTGCACTCCAGCCCCCGGGGCACAGTCCCCAGCCTGCAGCAAGGACTTCATGGCAAAAATTTCAAAATGCCCACTGGCTGCTGGGCATCTCAGAGCCAAATTCTGCCCTTGGCCATGCTTGGACACTCTCAGTGAATTCTGTTTTGGTCTCTGGGAGGTCGGCTGGGATAACTATTCACCTTTTTGTGCATGGTGAGCGCTGCCCTGGTGGGTTGGGGAGCCCCTGAGCAGGGTGCTGGTAGCGGGGGGAAGAAAGGATCTGTTTAACTCATGAGCTGCTCAGAGGGGCTCCGAATAGCTCTGTGGGTGTGTGTTCCTCCCTGCTGTCTCACCCAGTGCCATGGGAACCCTGGTGAGTACCGTCTGCGCCCATGACAACGGCCACTGGTGTCAGTGCTGTGGGGTNGATGGGGATCTGATGGTGGCTGCCCCATCCTGGGATCCTGTCCTGAGTCAACGGGATGCTCAGGGCCTGAGGAGGAGCTCTGTGGGGTGTCCTAAATCTGACGGACAGCTCTGTGATTGAGGGATAAAAGGCAAAGATGTGCAAGGAAACAACTGTGGTGAGGCTGGGGTCTAATTAAAGTGAGGAGTTATTCATCGGAAGTGAAAAGAAGAACCCAGCCTGAGAGAGGTGACCAGGAGCAAAGAGATGGGGCAAACTCTGACCTCCTTTTGGAAGCGGACAGGAGCTGGGGGCCAGCTCTGCCCCGTGGATGGGTCTGGATGTACCCCAGGCTGCCTCCTGCTTGGGCTGCACCTTCAGCAGTGATGGGGGGCTTCAGACCCAGCCCTGAGCAGGGCTGCAGTGCTGTGACTGCGGTGGATGGGGATACAGGAGCTGCTCCAGGTGGCTCTAAGGGTTTGCTTGCCTGGTGCCTTGGGTTGACTGCTGTTGAGTTGCTGAAATAATGAAGGAGCTGTTAAAATAGCAAAATAACCCCCACCCAAATAGTGGGGCTAAATAGAGGTTTGATTCTTTTTGTTGTCTGGTACTTTGTGCTGTTCCTGGTCACAGCTGGGAAAGACAAGGTCTGTGAGAGCAGAAATCTCTGATAGCTCTGGTCATGCTGCTTTCTCCCCTTGTAAAAGCCCCTGGTCAGAGTGGTGTGTGGAGTAGTCTTAAATTTGAGCCAATTTGTATAAAATGGCACCAGGGCGGACGAAAACCAAGATAAAATCAAACACAGGACTGGCTTACAGCAAGCTGGAATGACTTCATTGAGCTGTACTTCTTTAGGGACGGGTGTGTCAGCACCCTGGCACAGTTGGGAGGGCAGTACATAGATACAGAACTCGTCTTTTTGCACCAGTTCTCATTCCCAGCTTGCACCTGGACTCGTAGCATGGTGCCCTGGAAGCACACTGCAGGGTTAGTCAATGGCAGAAGCTGGTCAGCCTGGCCATTTGCCCTCTGTTCTTGTTTTGGTGTTGTCTAGTTCACCCCCAGGGACCATTCTGGCAGAATTCCCCTCATGCCCTACCTGCCCTGCTCAGGGCTGACGCTGCTGCTGTCTCGGAAGGGAGCTGCAGCCGGTGCTGTGATAAACGAGCCCTTGTTTGCTCAGCGTGGCACCGCGCTGCTCCCAGCTCTGTTGTTGTTGGCTGAGAACTTTCTCTCCATTTTTTACTGGAACCCAAGCCCTGGTTCCTGGACTGCCAGCCAGGCGTTGGCTGGGGCACAGGGTGGTGAATGAGGTTTTGTTATGGGGCCGGGGCTCTGCAGAGGGTTTCCTTAAGGGCACGCTGCTCTTCTATGCCTGAGATGCAAAGTGAGGTGGGGATGAGCACCCTGATCTGCAGGGGATGAATTCAGCAGTGCTAGAACCAGGGCAAAGCTGTCTGGCTTGTCATTATTTTGCCAAAGCTTTCAATTTTTGAAGTGCACAGAGAGCACTTTTAAACTCAGTCTCTGCAGCTCTCCAAGTAAGCCATAAATCCCCACCTGATGCAGAATCAATAATTCAATTGTGTCAGCTGGATTTTAAAGACATTTTGAAACCTGATAAAGGAACAAATTAAAGTAAAAATGTGCCATGAGGCAGCACCTGCCCTGCTGGGGCAGGGCTCAGTGTCTGCAGGGGCTCAAGCACAGGAAATGATTTGGTTTCTTATGGTTGGCATCTGGGTGATGCCCTCGGTATGGTTCTGATGCTGACCTGTGCAGGTGCAGGGAGGAGAGTCCGAGTGAGAGAAGTGTCTGAAGGGAAGATTTCTACCTGGGCTGAGATAGGCAAGAGCAGAATGTGGGGATGAGGGCGGATGGAAGGACAGGCTGTGGTGGCTGATGCAGCCTGGTCTCCAGCCTGGAGGATGACTGAAGGGTGATTCTGGCACCTTGTTGTTAGAACTTGGGATTTTCCATGGAAATTATTACTACTGACTGTCCCATTCACAGTTTTTCTCATTCATTAGTGCTGCAGGTGAAGCCAGGTTTTCCATAGCAGCTGGTCAGGCTGGGTTTCCAAAGGCTGCTCCAGATGATTTGGTGCGAAGGAAGCTGGATTTTGCCAAGCGACAGCAAATAGTGCTGTGTGTTGATGGAGCAGACCTGCAAAAACGATGAGGATCAGCAGTCACAGCCAGGTTCATTAAACCACTTCTTGGAAGAACACTCAAAATTACTGGGAATTCAAAGGTGCTCAGATGTTAAGTTTATGTTGGATGCAGAACAATTCTACCTCTGGAAATTAAATTTAGCTGCCACTGCGGGGCTGAGTAGTCATAGGGTGCAGCACAGGCATGACTTGATATGTTTTTTTTGTTGTTGTTTTTTGGGTTTTTTTTTGAGTTTTTTTTAATTTTGAAGAGCTGTTTGTTTCTGTTCTTGAAATGTTCCTGTCCTGCTCTAACTACAGCAAAGCCCCGGAGTGAACCTGCACGCGCCGACAACTATTGATCTGAGCTGATTGGTTTAGTGCTAAGATGTACAGGGATGGGGCGGGGGGGAAGCTTAGGTCATTGTTATAGGACCGACATAAATCAGCATTCTGCATTCTTGGGCTTCTGCAGCCGCTGCTAATGAGCAAAGCCCGCTCCCAAGCTACGCTGATGTCACTGGTGTTGCATATATGAGGATATATGTAAAATGTGTATTCAGGATGAATTCTACCCGAGAATGCTGAGCACAGTGCCTGCCAGCCAGGAGGAGAGGCTCACAGCAGAAATCTTTACCTTCTGACTTCTGCATAGAAGCAATGAGAGTAAAATTGTAACTATAATCCCCCTCCACAGCAGAACATGGACAGAATTAACTGTTAAATTAGGTTCTGTTTTGATGGAGACTGTGCAAGCCCTACCGACAGCCCTGTTGCTCGTTAGGGGTATGCATACAGCGGGCTGCAGAGGCCCTGGCCCCAGCCCATCAGTGCTCCCAGAGGTACCCGTGCTGTATGCGGTGTGATGGAGAGGTTTCTCAGCTGCTCTGAAGCCCTGCCATCCATGCTGTGGCTTATTAACCATAAATAAAAGTAATTCTGGGAGGACTGAAGCTGCTCGAGCTCAGTTTACTGTTGATTGGTGCCTGGTGCCTCGTTCAAGTTTTATTAATTGTATTAAAACTGCAGCATGAGCTTTTTCTTGCTTAGGCACTAGAAAATCCAGACTAGCAAGAAGTGTTGCCTGAGTAGGTTCTTTGGTGCATGACAACCACGAGCAAAGCTTTTTACTTCCCCTTCGTGGGGGCACCGCTAACCTCTTACCCCTGCCCCGAGGGGTTTTCTAGTGTGTGAACGATTTATTTCTTAATTTTTTTAATGCTTCTGCTTTTCTTTCACTGGGAACGTTAATTGAGCTCTTTCCCTCCTGCCCACTTTCTTCTGCCAAGCTTGATGTAAGCCAATATCTCTGATCTCTATTCGCTGTCAGAAGTGGATAACAGGCTCGAACGCTGGATGCGATGCAACACGCACGTGCGTACAGCATGACTCCATAAACCTTGTTTCGTTTGGAAAGTGGGATAAAAGCCCTCAGTAACAAATCTGAATCCTTGTGATTAACAAGCAGAGCCAAAGAGCCCTCGTTTTGCTCTCGGCTATACTGTAGGCAAAGGCTGTCTGCCTTTGACAATTGCATTTGCTGCTGTTTATTCTTTCATTTCTAACAGGGGAGGCTTCGTAGTTTTTTCCATAGATATCAGGACCAAAAATGACTTTAAATCATCCAGGCTGTGACCTCCTGCACAACACAGGCCAGAGAATTTCAACCCTTATTGAACTCAATAACTTGCATTTGACAAAGGCATCTCTTCCAAAAACCCATCCAGCCCTGATTTAAAGGCAGGAGGTGGTAGCTGCCTTGGGAATCTCTAGAAAAATAAAGCTTCTGCAGCTGCCCTGCTTTTAATGTTATTCTCAGGGGAGGGAGCAAAACCCACAACGCTTGCCTTAAAGGACTTGGCAGCTCTGGTTTGTGACCTCGTGCTGTTGGTGGCATCACCCAGCAGTTAGCAGCATTGCCCTGGCCAGCCCTTGTCCTGACTGTTTGTTATTCTGGGCACTTGGGCGTTTTGGGAGTTGCCAGGCGGGTAAAGTGTGGCGTGTCTGGATGGGTTCACTGANCAACTCGGTTCCCTTGTTTCTCCAGGAAACACCAAGGCACTGCCTTGCTCCCTGTGCTTGCAGCACTCTTATCTGCTTGGATCTGAGCTGGGGCCGTGACTGCTTCTAGGGAGGTTCCCCAAACAACTGCCAGATGGCAATCACATCCAGTTCCTCCAATCGGGCTGATTTTGAATCACTGACAACAGGGTAATAACTGCATATTCCTATTCTTTTACCAGCCAAATCCTGTGCTGGGCTTTCTTCCTTCCTTGTCCAAATGTTTGAATAAGCGAAGCCAAGTTTTCTGTTTTTGTGAAATAATATTGCCTTGATTCATGCAGATGTTAAATAAACATGTAAAATAAACGGACTGTGAAGGAGGGCTGAACATGGAGCTGAATTCCCTTGGCCCTAAGTTTGAGGACCTGGTCTGCTGACCTCCACCGTGACGAGGCAGGGTGCCTTTGGTTCTCCATGCCTTTCAGAGATGGACAGGAACTGCCACTTTTCCACTTCTGCAATTTCACAAGGAAGGGATTTAAGATGAGTGAGACTGGAAACGACTTCCAGGGACCATTTAGCTCCTCGTGGAGCCCAGACATCCCATGTCATTGACTCAGACCTCCAGGCCACACCGTGCTTACAGTGGAAATGCCTTTATTGGGATCCATCCCCAGTCTTCCTTGCAGCAGCTTTCCCACTACTGCTTGTCCCTTCTGGAACAAGTTCTCAGTCTCTTGTCACAGCTCTCTATGCTTGAGCACTGTTCTCTTATTTTCTCCTTGGTCTCCTCTGTCTCAAAAGTCGAGGAATCCAGGGAGTAGTGACTTTCTAGAGAAGCAAGATGTTAAATGGACAGAGGTTTGGAAAAACCCCTCTTGCCTCTTCCTCAGACCCGCCATGGTGACCCTAGGCAGGTCCTTTCATCTGGGTTTGGCTCTGTCTTTTTCTGTCTTCCCATCAGCATCCGTGTTCTCTGGGATTCCCTCTCAGTGCTGCACTCTGCCTTCCAAGCGGGGTGTTTTGCTTTGAGAGATATGATTTTATTTCTGGCACCACTTCCATCTCTCCCTGGATTTATAAACAAACCCCTCAGAGATTAAAGTGCCTGAGCTGACAGCAAAGCAAAGAGCTGTGGCACCTTCCAGCGCTGGCCCACACCACTGCCCGCCCTCGGTCGGGGTTTCATGTTGTGCTCTTCTCTTCCTCCTCCTTGGAGAAAGGTTCATGGCTCCCTGTGCTTCCCAAAGCCTCAGGCTGTGAGGGTGCTTTAGAAACAAATCATTCTATCACCCAATTGTAGTGTTTAATTACCCCTTGCTTGATGGAGATGTCTGGAAACACAAACAGAAGGGATTCCAGCAGTTCTCCCCCTGTCTAAATGTCTGAACCACATTGCATGCTTCACGCTCCACTCCTCTGCCACCCTTCCAACATCTGCCTGTCTCTCCTTTCCAGTGCACTGTTTCTCCCTGCTGAACGCTCTGTTCTGACGATGGTTTGCTCTGCTGAGTGCTTCTGACCAGGGAAGGAGGCTGCAGAGCAGGAGGGCACTGCACGTGCTCACTGAGTGCTATGGCTTTGGATGAACCAGATGGAGCCAATGGACACAATGTCCTCCCTCGAAGTCTAGGACTTCCAAGCTATCAGATGGACAAACTGAGGGGTGTGAATGGCTAAGTATATCCAAACCCTCACTAATGAGCTGCATGAAGCACAGATCTTTTTACCTTCACCTGTGCTGCCCATGCGTCGCGTTCTCGTGCAGCTGACTCTGCTGCAGGGGATGGGCAAGCACAGGCATGCTGGATTTCATGACCTCACACAAACCAATTACTCCATTTACAAGCAGCATTATGGTGTGCTGAGTCAAAAGCCAGTTTTACAGCATTTTGACAACAGGAGTTAATGTTCCTTTATTTTGCTTTCAAGAAAGGGGCTGTCACTCATCCTTTACTTTCTTTAAACCTGGTAGATAAATCTGCTCTGACTCTGGTGTGCCCCGGTGAGCTCCCCTGCAGGTTTAGGCTGGTGTACATCGAGAGAACTGAGGTCACCCTTCTTTCCCAGCAGCTCAGCAACTGTGTGTGTGGTTGGCTGTGTGTTGTCTTGTTTGTTTCTTTTTAATCTTAATGAAAATTGCTGGGGTGCAGTTATGGGGATGCAGAGGTGTCACATCTCTGCTCCTCGTGCTGCTCCAGGAACACATCACTGGGGCACCTTGCAAAGTCCCGGGCACTGTATTTGACTCTGTCTTGAAGCACTTGAAAGTTCAGAGGATTATCCAGAGTTTATCCAAACTCATTAGAAGCTTTTTTGCCTGGACTGAGATCTGGAAAATTCATGAAATTAGAAGCAACTTGTGTGAGGTTTCTGCTGCTTCTTGGTTTTGCCAGAGCGGAGGCAAGAAGGGATCAGCTTCTCCTGTGGTATCACTGCCTCAGGTGTGTGCCAAAGCCAACAAAGTGCAGAGATGTGCAAAAATGCTAAAATAAAACATGGTGAAAAAGCATTAGCTTGATGTTTTCCAACCTCAGCAAAGGGTTGGCAGGAGCTGAGCTGGCTCAGCTCTGGGCTGACGGCTTCATCTGCTGTGCCCAAACCCTGCTCGTGGCTGTGAGAGTGTTGGTGGGGCCTCTGAGGCTGTGTCAGGCACTTTGTGTTCTCCTGGCAGGAGATTGCCTGAACTTTGTTCAAATCACCAGGTCAGACCCAAGCTTGGGGTTTTGTTTGGGTGTTGCTGCTTCCAGCTTCCACCAGTGGCAGAGGTGGGGCTGGGTTCCTCCTTGCAGCAGACGAAGCAGTTGTGCTTGGGCTCCCCGGGGTGTTTCACCTCTGCTGGCACTTCCTCTGGCCAAGAGGAGTGGCTGTTGGGGTGACCTTGGCCTTCCAGGAGCCCCACCTGTTTCTGTGACCCTGAGCAATGTGCACTGGTGAGGACTTGATCTAATGATGATCTGTTGGCCAGGAGTGCTGCAGTGCTCCAGCCTGCGTGCTCTGCTCCTGACGTGACAGCAGTGGGGGCTGCGGGAGGGGGGTGAAGGCAGGAGGGTTTCCTTGGCACGGCGGATCTCCTGGAGTCTGTGTTGGGCCAAGGAAGGCTTTGCTTCCTCTCTTCATGCCACACTGGAGGGAACTCGTTAACCTGTGAGCTTGGGCTGGTAGCTGCAGAGTTGTCATTTCCTCCCCTCCCATGTGAGATGAGAAATCCACGCTAAGCGTGTGGGGCTGAGAGGGTGCCATTGGCTGGAAGTGGGGATGGGCTGGGAGCTTTGCTAAATGGGAAGTTGTTTTTGGCTCTGTCCTGCAAAATTCTCTTTTCTATTTGATGGTGGAAGGGGTTTTGGAGTTACATAGTTCCCTTTTCGGATGGTGGTGAGTCGTTCCCAGTTTGGAAGAAACGAAGGGTCCCTCTAAGCAAATTGCTGGGAGAAGCAGAGGAAGGACCATCACCTTGGATCCATCATCTCCTGTAGTTCACCCTTTGTTTTCCTCTTGTTTTCCATTTCATCGTTCCAGAAGGATTTTCCACCCACACAAGCCCTGTCTGAAGGAAGCTCACATCGAGGAGCTGAGGCTCAGGAAGGTGAAGCAGCCCTGAATGCAAGGTTGGGTGTCCCTGCAGTGGGTGGTGAAGGCAACTCCACCTGGCAGTGCAGGATGATGTGGTGGCAAGGGGCTCCAACCTTCAGGAAGGCAAAGAACCTATGGAAGCTAGGGAGAAACTTGCTCGGGTGTGGGACTGCTGACTTTGTCCCTGGACGTATTCATATTGTTGGTTTTGTGATTTAAACCACAGGCCCTCTTTCAAAATGAAAACTGCTTTAAAGCAAACAAGAGCTCCTTCTCCCCCTGCTCCCTCCCCGTCTCCTCAGCTCTGGTGCACGGCTCTCTGCTCGCCTGTGGCAGGGCACAGCCCCTGTCAGCAGCACACTGTTCTCATTGACTTTTGTTATTCCATGGGCTAAATTACCGTGTGCTTTGATCTCCTGTCGGACTCCCTGCTTAGAAAGGGGGGAAAAAGTTGACTTTTTTTTTGCATGTGCCTCGCTCATGCAGAAAGGTCATGTTGTGGAAGGAGATAAAATGCCAGGAGAGACTAGGAGGTTTTGGAAGTCTTTGGTAGATAAAACACTTATGTCAAGGTGAAGAATCAAGGAAAAATTAGTTGCTGACTAGCTTTTATCCAGCCCCATGCCACAGTCCCACCCACGCCTGGGAGTGGGGAGCCAGACTTGGTGCTGGCATGGGTGCTGTCAGCGCTTTGCAAAGACTTTGCTAAGGTGACCTTTTGTACAGGCAGTGGTGGGGTGGCTGTCACTGCTTCAAATACAGACACAAGCTCCAAGTCTAGGGGATATTCTCCTTGCCTGCTGGGCTATCTTAACAGTGGAGGAACAGGGCAGGGCAGCAGAAGCTCCTCATTTCCATGCTTTTCTAATGCACAAGTCATTAGATTAATATTGCCCATGGGTATTAACCTGTATGGAACAACTGAGCCTCCAGGGTCATGTAAATCGGAGTGTGCTTTCAGATGGGAGTTGTCTGAGCATGTGAAAGGATGTTAAAGTGGTCTGTGTTTGTGAATAGTGAGCACTGGTCCTGGAACTGGTAAAATTCACACTTGGTGTGTATTGCCAAGGGCTCTGCTAGGAGAGCCCCAACAGTGCAGTCCTTGCACTGCTACTGCAGTTCCAAATTGGCCACAATGGCAGGCGGTGCAACCAGGAGAAGTTGCTCAGGTCTTCAGAAAAATGGCTTTGGGCTCAGCCAAGAGCCTCCAGGTGTCCTGGGAGAAAGGAGAGGAAAGAGGCACCTCGAGGGATGTGCTTCTGCGATCACAGTGACTCCCTCTGACCCCACGTGCTCATCAGCACGCGAGGATGGTTTGAGCCAGTGACAGTAACTCCAGTGCTGCGCGTGATGGTAATGGCCCCTCAAGAGGCTCAGCCCCACTCAATTCCCTTTTAATCTCCTGGCGTCAATACAGGCACAGAAGAGCCTGAAGAAAGCATGGACATTATCACATTGTAGAGTGGCTCTGCAAACGCCAGGTTCCTAAAACATTTAAGCCTTCCATGTGCTGTTCCAAAAGAGATTTTTTAACCTCACTTTAACTAGTAGGAGAAAAGTAATGTACCCTTCAGTGAACGTAAGGCATTCAGTTTCTGGTCTAGATTTTATTTTGAAGGAATGCATGCCCTTGAGTTATATCATAATTCAGTTATTTCTTTCATTCTGAGCTTGGCTTGACACAGAAGGGATAGCAAGATAAAAGGACATAGCATCCTTTATCTGAATTGTGTTCCCTTGTTTTCGGTGGAACCCAAAGGAAATAAAACAGCCAAACCTTGTGATCAACCCCATCACAACAGACCTCTGTGAGTCATCTTTGAAAATCAAGCCAGGTTTTGTATCTCATCTATTCAAGAACAGGAGCTAACACACTTTGTAGGCACGGTGGGTTCTGTTTGCAGGCCCGATGACCCCTGGAAAAACTAAATCATCTTCATGAAACCTGGGTTTGTTGGCCAAGGAAATGCATTGTCCTGTTCATCCCACAGCCGTCCACGCGGAGCCTGTGGCTGTACTCACACAGCTGTCACTGTACAAAGTTTCAGCTGAGGAGCCAGGGGACATCCTGGGTGTAGAGGCAGGGACGGCTGTACAGGATCACTCCAGGGCAAGGCCAGCTAGAGAGCTAACTGAGGCCTCATCACTCTTCTCATCTGTCCCCCAGGAAAGGACGAGTACTGGAGATGTTAGAGAGACTCCCACATCTGGAGAACCAAAAGACAAAAATAGGTGCCTTTTCCTTGAAGAAATACCTGTAAAAAGGATCCCTTGGCTTTGTTACACACCAGGTATTGACCGTCCTCTCGAGTTTCTTCCCACACAGTGTCTGGATTGCCTTCCTTGTGTAGTCACTCAGCAGATACCACTTCCTGACACCCACGTGGGTGGTGTAGCCCCTGGTGAGGGTGGGCTGCTGCTGCCTTGCATCATTGTCTGCAGATCGACATCAGCCACGGCCTCCCAGCTGGGCTGTGGTCATCCTGGGCTGCGTGTTCGAGGAAGCGTAGTCTCACTTGTTCGAACCTGCAGCCTGGTGCCCTCATTCTGCAAAGCCCTTGAAAAATGGTTATGCCCTGCTGAAATCAGTGAAACTTCCTGCTCTTTGAAGGACATCTTGAGCGTAAGTGTACCTTGAAGCATGCCTTTAGTGTGTAGGGATGTGAGGAAATAAGAGCACTTTCAATGAGTGCTTACCTGTGATCCAAATTGCTCCTTTTTGTGTATGCTGTGCAGTCAGTCTGAGGGTTCTTGTAGAAGTGGAAGAGCGTGTGGGGCAATAGCAGCTTCCATGTGTCTGAGTCTGATCACAGCCTCGGGCATAGGGTTTGTGCTACCACGGTACCTTCCTGTGTTCAGGTCCTTGAAACCTGCTCAATGGAAAGCTGGGTTTTGTCCTTTCTCATCTATTTACCTTGTCTCTTCCGACTTTCATTCTCTTCTTGTGTAAATCACTCACTGCTGTGCTTGGAGTTGGTTGTTGAGGTGTCTGACAAAGGGAAGGACACTGATGTCCGTGTTAACCCTCTGATGATGTAAAAATAGCCGGGGTGGAATGCTGCACCCGAGAGCAACTCTCGACTCAGTTTAGTGCATCTTGATTCCAAGGAGAAGAAACATAATAATTATTAAAAAAAAATAAAAGGATGTTTTCCTGGACTCTGAAAGCTTTTGACCTCAGAGAAGAATGCTCTATTTATAACAGCAGGGCTGTGTATTTTTAAAAGCCTGAAGAAACACGTGTGTCGCGGAGTCGGAGATGCTCTTTGACTCCAGTGTCTTTTTAGACTCTGCTAGATTAGCGAAGATATAATTTGCAACATGACCCCAAGAATCAAAAGTCTCCTTTTATTAAAAATGTCGGAAATGACCTCACTGGGGAGTTTGAACTGATGAATGCATAGATAAGAAATCCTCTACTGAAGCTTCTTTTGAGAACTAATGCACAAATGCACAGAACAGATGAGGATGTGGACTTATTTGGGACAAAACTCATTTCTTTTTAGCTCCCTGAATGAGTAATAGATGAAGACTTTAAAAATATGAATAGCATTAGCCCAGTATCTGCCTAAATTAGAACAAATGGGCAAATTGTTTCAGCACATGCTTAAGTTAATTCTTAAGCTTTTTTATGGTTTTACCAAATGTAGGTCCAAAAGTGCCTATTCCAGTCATGCAATCATGTTTCCTCCTGCTGCTTGCCAAAAAACTTCACCTCCTGGTTCTGGCATCTCCTTCTTGAACTATGTCACACATGCTGGAGAAACCCAGCTTTGGTTGCTGGTGATCGCATTGTTGATTATTTCCATGCTTTATGCCATTGGGGTCAAACCAACTACAAGTCATTACTAAAAATGATTGTTTGGAGCTCTCCTCCCTTCCTCCCCCATTTGTTGCTCTGTGCTTCGAGTTCTTTGGTGGTGTAGAGGAGCTGCTGATTCATTGGTTTTCTTCTGCAGCTGTACCTGGCTTCATTACAGCTCTGGTGCAAGCAACCAGGTGGACAGACCTCAGAGCAGAGGAGGGACAATGTTTTCCTTGGCCCTGTTACTGCAAGTTTGTTACCACTGACGGATTTAGCTGTTGCCTGTTGAGCCCGTGGCACTGTGGTCTGCAGGGAGAAAACCTCTAAGGGCCCCAGTAGAAGGGCTGGGCGATGTTTGCACGAAGCCAATGTCTGCAGAAGCAAACAGAAGTTTGTGACCATTTACTCGAATAAAAATAGTGAGCCACTGCGGTAGAAGAGCAAATGTTTTCAGAGTCAAGTGTTGCTCTTTTGAAGTTCTTCAATGTTTGTGGGGAGCCAGGGCTGTGGTTCTCTGCACTGAGAAATGAAACACAACACCGAGCAGCTTGGGTAACTCGCAAAGTTTGAACATTGTGTCTTCGAACAAGGAACGCAGCAGTAGGAAAAGTTTTAAACGGGTCTTCTTTCTGCTTTTCTACCAAAGAAAGCTGTCAGATCGAGAATTTCTTAGCATCAGCAACTTTGGGTCTAAAACAGCATTTGGGTCAGGCTTCCAGGCATTTTGAAACAGGCGTGTGGGTTAGCTGAGAGCCAGTCCGGCCGTACCCGGAGCGGTTGCACCGGCCCCAGGCTGCCTGGCCACAGCACCGTGGTACCTGGGGAGCAGGCAGCCGGCTGGTGCCGGCGTGCAGCTCCTGCAGGTGCTTGCCATGCAGCTTTTTGCCTAAAAATATACGTATTTAAAAAAAATTAAAGTACTGGAATGGCTCTATTCAAGATGAAAACTTGGCAGTAGGGCATACCACCCACTTGGAGTGCCGGATGTGCAGCACTTGGAGTCCTGTGAAGCTGTTAAGTGAAGGCTGGGATGGAAGCGCTTCGCCAGCCTGCGCTGAATGTGCTTGAGAGGAAAGTTTCACCGAAACCCAAAGGGGAGAGCGCGGGGCGGCTTGGCTGCGCCTCGGCTTCCTGTTGGGATGGGCTTTTTTTCCCTAAAATCCCATGGCATTGTGGGACAGTGAGTAATCCAGCAGGGAACCTGGGCTTTAAATCCGAGGGCACGGTGCACAGCCGTTGCCAAGAGTGTAATCTGTGCTTATTATCTCCCTAATATACATCATCTGATTCACTGCCAGCGCTCGCTTCCGCCCCTCTGCCGTGCTCCACCCCCCCTTCCTGCTCGCAGGGAGATAAAATGAGTTGTTAGAGCTGCAAATGGGGCCCGCGGGACTGCTCCCAAAGCCTTGGCAGCAAATCGCCCCTCGTCTCTGCAGATTGCCTCTGACATCGCTGGAGTTTAACATGTAAAATAAATATTTATATATCTGTATGCATATACAATGTATAAAATATATGCAAAATGATACAAAAGTTGCCCTGTGAGTCAGGGAAAAAAAAAAAAGTATTAACCATTTTATGCAGGACATACGGCTTGGTGACAAAATGTTGGGGTTTCCTGTGCATGCTTTTTGCCGTTTCCTCTGCACACTTACTGTGATCTCTGGAAGTTTGCATGAGTAGAGGTTGCTCTTCTGGGTTGATGTCAGTTGGTCCTGATTTTTGTTTCCGTTATGGGATGTATTTACAGGAATCCTGAGGTTTTTTTTTATTTTTTTATTTTCCATCTTCCCCCCCAGCCCCTGGGCACCCATTGCTGCAGCAGCTCCTGGCCATTGGGGCTGTGATGGTGCTGGTATTTGACAAGTAAATCCTGTGGTTGTGATGTTTTATGCAATGTTCGATGTCAGATCAGGTCTTTTTGGGAGGTGTGCAAAGGAACAGTGAATTTTGCGGTCCTGTTGGTGTCTAAGGTGAAGACTGTGCTGGTGACCTACAGTTTTTCACGGCTCTGCTTAGCAGGGCTTGCAGGCATCTGTGCTGGGGAAAACCCAGTGAGAAAGTGGAGTGCTTGCCAATCCAGGCTTCTTTAGGACTCTTGGGGATGCTCCCCAGCATCTGGATAGCAGCAGCACTGGGTGCCTGGTGTCAGCAGGTCGAGGGGGCTCCATCCATCCATCTGCTCATCCACCCACCCATGTATCTATCCACCCACCCACCCATCCCTCCATCCCACCACATCACTGCTGCCTCCTGGCTGAGGGCCATCCTGTGCATGGGGAGTGTGGGCAGAGGGGCTCGTTGCTGAATGCCAAACCCCATGATCCACGTGGGCCAAACTGACAAAGGCAATGCTGTGATCGTACACGGAGCCGAAACGCTCTGACTGGGAAAAGGGTGGTGGGGGAAAGTCCGCAGCTCAGGCCTGGTCCAAAGAGCACCTTTACCATCCTGCTGTTCCGGGGTGACCTGCTCGAGGCGGCCATGCTTGAGCAAGGGTTGGACCAGATCGACGCCCAAGGTCCCTTCAATGCAACCAGTGCTGAGTGTTTCTGCAGACAACAGCCAAGTGATGGGAACAGCAGGGCATGGGGTGGGCTCTGAGCCCCGCTGCTGTGCTGCATGGGGCCCTTCCTGCTTCCAGCAGCCCCTAGAAAGCACGGAGAGGTGCAGGAGCAGGGAGTATAGCAGTGTTATTGAAAGCTCCAGCCCTGCTCCTGGTGGGTAGATGCAGGAGGGGCTGCTCTGTGCTAATCCAGGGGTCAGCCCAGATCTAAGTGGTCCCTCTGGCCTCCAAGTTTACAGCTTTATGAACGCCTCACAGCATGCACTGCAGGGCCTGTCTGTACTCGATAACAGCGCTGTGCGAAAGAGTCGTAAATCAAACCTGAAATCTGGCAGCTTTAATAACAAATCCCCAGCTTGTGCCAGGTCTGTGAACTTTTCAGTGTTGCTGAGGTGCTCTCAGAGTGAACCTGAGAAGATTGATGGTTGCAGGAGGAAAACAGGCAGAACTTGTCAGTTTTGACCCCAAATCAAGGAAAACGTTGTGGTTTTGGCAAAGTGGGGCTTTGTGGTTTTTGCTAACCTGAGGCTCCCAGCAAATGTGTGTTTGTGAGAGGGAGGGGAAAAAAAGACCCTGAATTTAAATGGGAATGCTTTTTTGTTGTGTTTCTCACTGCTCTGTCTTGGAAGAGGCGAATGCAAGGAAGTGGTGGTTTGTCTCTGTATGGGGGAGTAAATGGTGCTATGGAAAGCCCAGCTCTGTTACCATCCAGCTCCCGTGTCCAGACCCCAAGCCGCACCCATCCCAGTGACCGACCCCTTCTGATCCCATTGCTTCCCTGTCCCAGAGTCCCTCGGTGCTGTGTCTCCATTAAGGGATGAATTCCCTGGGTGGGCTCAGAGCAGGGAGCAGAGGGAGCTCCTGGCAGCTCTGGACTTGTTTCATGAAGGAGAGGATGTTTCCTGCTCAGGGGTGCGGGTGAGATGCCACCCGTGTGCTTCTCCCCACCTCTAACTGTGCCATGGAGCACCATGAATGCCCCAAAATTCACCCTGCAAGCCCTGCAGCATCCCTGCAAGCTGGGGATTGTTCCTGCATTGTCTGTTTTTGACATCTCTGATAGCATAACTGTGTGAAAAAGCAACACTTGGGTTCTGCTCGTTTGTGGCAAGAAACCATTCTAAGAGAAAAAGCTTCTCCTGTGGAGAACCCAAAGTTTTCAGCAATTTTAGCAAAGAACTGTGGTTGCTGCTGCCCTTTCTGCTTGTCCTACCCTTGGTTTCCCAGGCCTTGTGTGTAGGGTGGCTGGATGCTGCCTTGCTCCATGGAGCCGTGTGCTCTGATTTTCCCTTGGAGACATCAAGCAGCTGCTGCCCGGGTCTCACAGAGCTCCTGTGAGTTCACTTCTGGAAGGTGTGGGTCCCTAGGTGAGGCTTCAGCTCAGGCAGGTGCTCCGTGGTAGTTTTGAAAGCTCCAAGGTACCCCACTTAGTTCTATGTTAATGAGTTATAAGGTTTGGAAACTATTGGAAGCTGTGCTTGGCATCACTGGCTGCATCTCCTGGACCCTATGTGACTTCAGGAGTCATTGGCTTTATTGCTTGTTAGCTTTTCTTACTGCTCTTGCTCACAGGGAGCAGCTGCTTGTGTAAGTGAATGCAAAAGTACAGACACCAATGAAATGTGCAGGGAAGTCCTTGGAATATGGGTCAGGGCAGAGGTGGCTGAAGGCTGAGGAGGAAACTTCCTGCTCGGGGACAATGGCGTGATTGATGCACCCAAAGAGCTGATTTAATCCAGTTGAATTATTTCATCATGAGGCACAGAGCTGAGATAAAGAGGCTTCCTCCTCTCTGGATTGATGCAGGGAGGCAGCCAGATAACAGGATTAATGGTCTGAATCTGCAGTTCGGATTTCATCCCCAGTCACAGGATGAATCAGATGTGACCCTGCTGGCTTGGTTGCAGCTCTTCCAGAAGGGTTGAACGAAAGGTGGGACTGAGCCTCCTGATCCCAAGACTGGTGTTCTGGGCATGAGTAATTTCTCCAAGCCAGACAGATCTTTGGGGCCAGTGAACAGGTCTTCAGCGCTGGCGGGGATGTGTTGGGAGATTCCCTGCTCCAGGCTGGAGCCCTTGGGGCCACTCGTCCCAAATGACGATGTTGTCTATGGGTGACGAGATGGTCACTGTGTGTGGGTTGCCCTGCTGGTTTCAGGCTGGGAGTGCCTCTTGGGGCTGGAACTGTGCAATCTGGGCTGTGCCCTTCAAATTCTGTTTGTCTTTATTGTACTCAGCTGCAGTTCAACATGTATGAAATACCTGAGGTGGGGGAAGAAAAAAGGGGAAAATATGTTTTTTTTACTGGGTCATCTTCCTGATCAGTCTGCAGGGCTGGAGCGGAGCAGATGGACAGGGCCGTGGTGGGGCAGGGACTGCTCTGTTTGGGAGCAGAGATGCCAGTGCCAGGCTGAAGCATCCCCATGAGCGCACCCAGGCAGTTCCTGTTGGGCAGAAACACTCGGGAGGGCTCCTGCAGGCCCGACTGAAATGCGTTTGGTGCTTATCCTGCAGAGACTGCTCCACCTGGAAGGATCCAGGAGGTGAAACAGCCGTGCCCAGAGGCTGGGAGGGAGCTGTGGGGAGCAGGGCCCAGTCCTGACCAACACGTGGACATGGGCTGTGAGCACCAACGCTTGGAGCCGTGGCTCTCGCCTTGGCCTCCTTTCCTGATGATCAGAAAGGGGTGGGAAATATTTATCCTAAGAGATTGTGAGCAGCTGTTCTAATGAAGCATTTATGTACTAGGCAAACTTTAAATTGCCCCAAAATGGGACACATGTGTTTTATAAATACACTGTTATGAAGAGTCAGGGAGTGAGAGATTCTGGATCCAGAGGGCTAATCCTCCTACACTTATTTATTTTAATAAAGACTTTATATGTTGGAAAGCAATGGTGTAGAAAATGAGCGTGGGGCTTTCCAGAATGCATCCATGCTTCAAAACTGACGTGCTGGGGAATTAACCTCTCTGGGTCCAGCATGCATCACCTCTTCATTCTGCATGCCAGCCTATTTTAAAATGCTTCCAGCCCTCTTTGAGCAAGGAAATACCGATCAGGTATGGAACCTTTCTCTACAAAGATGACATATAGAAGATGGATTTGTTGTGGTTTTGGGTCAAAATCCAAGCTTTGAAATATTTTCTGCTTTCCTAGCAGATGATTAAAGCCAAGAAGCCTGATTAATGCAGTCTCGTCATGTGCCAAATCTCAAAGTGCATTTCTTAGGGAAAACTGTCGATTGCTTGACGTTGGTGTGAGCTTGTCAGAGAGCAAACTGAGGATGGGCTTTGGGGCTGACATCCTCTTTATCTGCATGTCAGCCTCGTGATTGGCAGGGATACAAAATGCCTTTTTGAAAATATTTCTTCCCACCACTGCTACCACCTCCAGATCCGAGGAATCTTTAATTCACAAGAAACACTGCTAGAAGCACGGGCAAGATACGAGCAAATGCACGCACACGCTCAGTCTGCTGATTAAAAGTGGAGGTCCTGTTGAGTAAAACTTTGCTTTACTTATTCAAGCAGCATGTGGCCCTGCTGCTTGGGGAGGTTGTCATGGTTATCCCACATCAGCTGATGTCATCTCCTTTTCTGTAGAAGTAAGTGCTTTTCAGCTGACCAGTTCAGGGTAAAGCTGTTTAAAATGCTAAGGCAGCCGGAGCAGCTCGCTGGGGTCTCTGCTGTCGGGGAAGGTATAAAAGCTGTGAATCAGATGGCACTGCTGAATGGTGGAGGAATTGATGGGGAAACGGATAGGGACATGTTTGGGTGGGGCAGGCCAAGGGCTACTGTGGGTGCACAATGGTGGCAGTGAGAGGAGAGCAGACTGGGATCAGTGGGGAGGCTGACTGAAGCTGCCCAATGTGTGGAAGGAGAAAGGCAGTCAGGAATGTATAAAAGCAGAGAAAAACGCACCACAAAGTTGTTTGCCTTGTGACTCAGGGATTTTAGATGAGGATAGGGATGCTGAGTGATGAATGGCTTTGGGATGCTGAGTGTAACATCTGAGGGTCTGTGGCTGGCATCTGTATACCCGATGTTTGAGCCTTGTGTGAATGATGGCATTCTGCTGGCGAGGAGCAGCCCTGCTCACACAGCCCCTGACCCCCGCTCCCTGCTGAGCAGGGCCCCCATGGCCATGCAGCTCTGGGCAGGGTGATGGGCCCCAGACCCCTGAGGACACGCAGTGTCCGGAGAACCAACATGGTGGGGCTCAGGAAAAGGTGTGAGCAGGGTGTCAAAAAGCCTACTTTTGGGAATAGGATGGAAGTGTAGGGGTGTAAACTTAAATTAGTCAAAGATGCTGCACTAAAAGGCATGCTTTAGGGTGTTCTTGCAGCAGTCTTTGCAAGAAAAGAAAATCAGTCTGTTAGGACAAACCATGCCAGAAACTGTATCTGGTGGTCCCTAGGACATTTTGATAACCTCATTTTCTACAATATCTCTGTGTAGGCGTGGAAGTGCACTAAGAAGCATTTCAGAGCTGGAGCGATGCAGTCAGATCTTAGCAGATCTCACAGGGCTGAGTCCTGGCTACAGCCAGGGATGTTGGAGAGGCTCTGGAAACTGCAAAGCTGGTAGTGCCCCGGCGTCCTTCTGGGGTCCATTCCTTGAGCAAATGCTTCTGCAATGGGCCAGGAGCTCCCAGGGAGGGGCTGTGGAGAGGAAGGGGCAAACAAACAGCGCTGCTGCAAGTGACTCATGTCCTTAGGAATCCTGGCTGTAAAAATAACGGACCTACTCATCATCTAACAAATGCTTTTACAAGCACTTAAAGATGGGATGTGGATGTTAAGTGTTGACCAAAATGCTCTAAGCATGAAAGCTTCATTAATCTGGATGAAAACGTGAAATGATAAGATAATCTGTCCTCGCAGTCACAGCATGGTAAGCTGATCACTTGGTTTCACACCAGTGTACATGCAAGAATACACTTTTTTTTCCCTTTTTTTTCTCCCGTTATTGCTAGAGACTGATGTGCAAACTTACTCTTTCAGGCTGGGATATTTTTTCTGCTAAGGAAAAAACCTGAGATCCAGCCCCTGGAGGAAACCTGATCAGAGACGGGCTGGCTGGTGTGTGCAGCCCAGGCCCATTGATCTCCCCCGCCGCCTCTGCCCTCTCTGTCTGTGGGTTATGGAAACAATGTCTGTCAGCAGCAGCCCCGCTTTCTGGGCCGGTTATTAAGCTCTCTGGCAGAAGGGAGTCTGCTCTCTCTTTATGGGGTCCCAAGACCCACAACGAACTTTACAAACCAGGGGGAATTCCTGCAGGAACTGCCCATTTGTACACCAAGCCCTGTGCTTGCTTTAAAAAAGAATTAGGACTCTCTAGCTGTGCAAGGGTTGAGCAAATCTGATGAGAAATGCAGCAAAAGTCCGTGTAGGTTTGGTGTCTGGGCATGTGTCAAATGTGTTTTCTCATAGAAGCTCAGAGTGTGACCTGCTGCCTGACGCCCTTTGTTTTATGGCTTTACACAAGAGAAAAGAATCATAACTTCAGCTACTGGGCAGGCAAATAGTCAGGAAACTTCATCCTATTGGGACAACTCCTGCGGGCTTTCTTTGGCCCCCAAATTAAAGACTCCTTCAGCACATCTCCAAGGCAATTCCACCGAGATCCCAGCCCCGTGCCAGCGGGGTTGGTAGGAAACACAGCAGCTCACTCTGAGCTCTTGCAGGGAAGGTGGGGATCCCATCCTGGGGATTTTAGATCACGGAAAAGCGAACTTTCCATCGCTCTCCGCATTCTGTGTGCCTTGAATATAAACGATGGGACATCTTTGCCGTGACTTCTCGCATTGAACTGGGCTGTATCCAAGGGGCTGTCAGGGACCTCTCCAGGGCGACGATCCGTCACACTTGTGCCTCAAAATAGAACATTATATTTTTGTTTATTTGCAGACAGCTCATCCTGCCCCTTGAATTCACACGCTTCTGCTATGTATTAGTATCTCGCTCTTTATCTTAGAATAGTTATAGTGCTGGTGTGTCTTTGGAGGGTTCGAGGGTCTTATTTTGGGAATGCAGTTGAGTCCTAAAAAGCAATATATCATATAAAACTGAGCTGAACCCAGGATGGCCTTTGGAGAAATTCAGCATAGCTCTTGAGTAGTGTAACGTTGTTTGCTTTGATTCCCTACATCACCAAGATGCTTCAGAAAAATGCACGCTCTTCACTCACGAATTCTTGCTCCGTTTGGGTCCTTTGTGCTCGTGAACACTGTGTGTTTGCAGAGGCAGCGTGTTTGCTGCTGGGGGTTTATTTGCCTTGCCAGAGCCCAGCAGAGTGCCTCAGTCATTGGGATCTAGCTGATCTCTGCTGTCATCCCTGTCCTCAGGTTGTTTCCCTACTTGTTTTTGCAGCATCATAACATGGTTTGAGTTGGGAGGAACCTTAAAGATTACCCAGTCCAACGCCCTGCCATGGGCAGGGACATGTTCTGCTAGGTTGGGTTGCTCAAAGCCCCATCCAACCCAGCTTTGAACACACCAAGAAGTCACCAGGAAGGGCCCCGCAGTGCTCGGCTGTGTGGCACTTCCCTCCGGCACTGCGCTGAGCTGGGGATGGAGCGAGGGCGAGGAGGCCAGCAACACGCTGCTAAAAGCTGAGAGCCATTTCCATCGCTGGGATGGGGCTCAAGTCTGAATTTCATGCAGATTCCCTGGCTGATGCCTTAAAGGCTGCAAATCCTCAGAGCAATCTGGAAACAGTTTGGTGCAGGCCATTTGGTTTTAAGCAGAAACCAGGCACAACTGTAAGCTATTGACCAAACTTTTCTGGTTTTTTGATCCCACCCAAACGAGCAGGAGCTGAGAAAATGTTGATGTGAAACTTTGGGAGCCTAAACCTGAGGACAGCTTGTGCCTTCCCTGGGTTTGGCTTCTGACAACAAAACGGGCGTATTTCCATGGCAAATCGTGTGATGTCTTCATGTGGTAACCGGGGATTCAGCTGGATCACTAAGTTTTACACAGCATTAAATGGAGCTTGGACTGGGGACTTTGGGAAGGTGGAGGATCCTCTGGGCTTGTATTGAGACCCTTGAAGTCTGGCTCCCTCTGCCAAAAGCTGGGTTTAATATATGATTTTGTCTGGCTCTCCATTTGGAAAACTGCTTTTGGCTGTCTTTCCACTGCTACCCCTTCAGACAAAATACGCAAACTTCTCCCCGCTCGCTCTGCACGTCAAAATTCCCGCTAGCGTTTCTGCTTTCATTTGCCTGAAATATTCCAATTAGATACAATCAGAGACTTGGCAGAACGTGGCTTTTTGAAACTCTACTCCCTCTGCCTGGGCTGCTCTTCACGGCGTTTCCTAATTGGTGTGAAATCTCCTCCTTGCCCTGCAGCGTGTGTCAAAGTCGCTCCTTCACATTGCAGGGCCGCGTCCATGGACCTTGTTAAGCTTTGTGGGACGGGGGCTGTGCTCAGCTCTTTGGGGGCTCCCTTGAACTTGCAGAGGCGTCTCCTGTTTCAGCATCTGCCCTTCCTTTAGGGAAGCGTGTGCATGTCCTCCTGATCCCCTGCCTTGTTAAGCTGTGGACTCATTAACCTGTAATAAGCTCCTTTGGTGCATGCTGCTGCTACTTGGTTCTTGTAACCAATGAAGAAATTCAGTCTACAATATCTGCTAATCCCTCCTCTTCCTCCTGTGTGAAAACATGTCCAGTAACCATAAGTAGCTCCATAATTTGCTGGGCAAATGTTCCTGTGCTCTTGTTCCTGGTTGACCATTGAGCATGTGTCCAACCTGCTAGTTTTATGTTTTTGTTGCCCTCTTTTTTTGATGTTTTAATAAAAAACATATATAAAAAAAGAAATCTTGTTACTCACATACATTTAACTACATTATATATTTTATTTGCAGAGCAAGACAATTCCTCTCCACTCAATGCAGCCTGGGCAAACCAAAAGGTTGGACACCAATGCTGTAGAATTTGAATTTGATTCCCCATTGAACATGTTGTCTTTGAGGCACAGAGCAAGTAGCTCACCCTCAGTGAAGCTGCGTTCGTGTCCACTCCCAACCTTATGGAGCGAGTTTGGGCTGAGGCCGCAGCAGGGTTATCAGCCCAGCTTTCCATGGACGTCACCCCGATGGCCCTTGATGTCCAGGAGCTGGGTGCAGGTCTCCCAGGACCGCTGCTGCCCACATGGGAGACCCCAGGCCCAGAAGAGGGCTGGATGGGGAGCACTGGAAGTCATTGTTTTCCTCCAGAAAGATTTTTGCCCGCAAAGCTTCAGACATCAAAGATGAGGCCTTGAGGTATGACTACAATCTTAGTAAACAAGCAGCTGCAGAAATAAGCAGCATGCAGTGTGTTAATGCTGACAGTGAAGGGAGACAAATTTTTTAAAAATTTTTTTAGTTTTGTTTCTTTTTGTTAAATGCTTGGCTCCTCCAGGCCTCTAAGCCAGGCAGTGCAGGATCCTGGGGCCGTTGGTTGCCATGCACGGTGGTTGGGCACTGCTCAGGAAGAAGCAGAAGTCTCTGAGCAGTAAGTGCAGAGTAATCCGTAATTAAGAGAGAGATTTTCTTCATCCCTTGAAGTGTGGCTTAGGGTTGGAAGGCTGATGGCTTTCTCACCCTCACAAACATGAGCCTACCTGGGGTAACATCAGCTGCAGCTGTCTTGACAAACACAAAAACCCCTTTTTGATTTCTGATAAGCAGCGGATCTTGAGAAAACCATGTGCCAATGAGTAATCCAGATGGCCTGGTTGTTGTGCAAGGAGCTGTGTGAGGTGTTGTGGCAGCGAGCTGTGTGGATGCTAAGTGGTGCTCAGCTGCTGACAGAAGGGAAGATGGTGATGAGATAGCGGGTGTTGCAACAGTGCATGGGGCTGTTTGTCCACACAAACACCGCTCCCCCAGCACCAGCCTGCAGCTGGGGATGTTGTGTGCAAACTGCTGCAGGGAGGGAGCGAGGCACCCTGCGAGCTGAGTCTGCAGGGCGCGGTGGCCTGGACTGGGGCTCGGTGCAGCAAAAGTGATAATTTAGTGTGTTAGGGCAGAGGTTGGTGCTACGAGCTGCACATGACTCATTAGTCACAAAGTATGCTGGAGATTAAAAAGCCTCATGAGATAGGAACTCTAATTAATATTTTGCCAAGTCTACCTTGTTATCGAGGCAGCTGGGAAGCAGCTTTGCTCGGCTGCTGTCCCAAGGACGCGCTCTGCACCTCTGCAGAGCATCAGTACTGACACCCCGAGTAAATCCCAGAGGCTGTGTCTGCTCCTCGTTCTAGCCCTCGTCTTCTGCCGTGGGGATGCACTGGGATTTTTTCGAGAGTCAGAGCATTACAGGAGAATCCTCGTTGTTCTCCCCTCTGTTTTGGGCAACACTGAGCTCAATCACAAGTAGAAAAGGGCCAATTATTTAAAAACAAACAAACAAAAGGACCATTTTGGATCTGGAGTGCACTGCTGCTCTGAGTATTCACCCTGTTATTTACAACGCGCATCCTCCGGGGAGATTCAGGAGAACCGGTGAACTTTAGCAGGGTCGCTGAAGGGGTCAGGCTCCAGCATAGAGAAAGAAGATCACTTTTGGCTCGGAGGAGGTGGTTGCACGGCTGGTTTAGCAGCCTTCTATAACCTGCAGAGCAAATGTATTTGCTTTGGCTGCCGAACAATCTAAACACTCCACCGAGAGCCCCAGCTCTGCGCACAGTGGATTTATCTGCAATTGTTTCAAAGCTGCGTCGGAGTCGCAGCCAGCAGCTCCTCTGGCATAACCTCAGCTCCATCTGTCCCTGCAAGCAGCCAGACACACCTGGGGCCGGAGGGCCCCTGCGAGGCACTGAGCAGCCCTGCAGCTCAGCCGGGCCATGAGCTGTGCTTCAGCCCCACTGTGACACACATCTCGCCCACTCTCCCTGCTTCAATTGCTCATGGCTGCACCTACAGAGGGCTTAAATAGGACTGAGGTGCTCCAGCCCCAGACTCCTAAAGCCCTCAGGGTGTGTTTGTGCTCAGTGTCCAGTGCTGAGTCCCCCTGGAGTTGATGCTGTGCAGCTGGATGCCCAGGAGCTCGTTGTGATGGCAGTGAGGGAAGTGCCCTCTTGGTGAGTGAGGAGCTCACCTGTGGGGCTGGACACACCCTGCCTCATGGGAACCCCTCCAGCCCCATAGCATCCTATGGCAGGTGTGTTTCACCCACCTCATGCTGCTGCTTTTTTTCTTTTTATACAGATCTATATGCTTTTAAACAAATCTATGGTATGGGCGCGGAAGGCAGGCTGCTCTTGATGCGGGGCTCAGCACTGGGGCGGGAGCAGGAGGAGGAGGGATGCTCCCAGGTGGATTCACAGTGTTCCAAGCCCAAGAGCAGCTTGGCCCCCGCTCGTGAGCCCTTCTCCCCCCAAATCCCCAGCTCATGACTCGGAGCAGGGTTGTGGGTGTGGAAGGCAACGCCAAATTCATTAATGAGCATTGGTGATGTGGTGAGAGAGCCTGATGTTGGTAGGAGGTGATGTTTTCCCAGAGAAAACCTTGGAGAAGTAAAACAAAGGCAGCTCCCTCCTGCCCTGGGGCTCCAGGCTGGGACCAGGGATGCCAGCTCTCCCAATGAGCAGGTGCTGGGGACACCGTGTCCTCCCGGGTGCCCTATGGAACCTGGGATTCATCTCACCTGGGGTTCATTCCCCCCAGTTCCCTGCAGGACGGGTCCTGCAGCACCGTCCTGTGCTGGGTGTGGGCCTGCAGCGTGTTGCTTTGTATCGAAGCCGTGCGCTCCTGCTCTCACACATAATTTGGCTCCATGCCTTTCTCCTTTCCTTTTTCTGTACCACAGGAAGCAGCATTTATAAAATCCCTAATGATCCTGTCAGCTTTTATACATTTCCTGCCTTGCTTTTTAAAAGCAGCACTTCTGCCCTGCGTCACCCCGGGCTGTGCTGCTGGGTGTCAGGCCCTGCTCTGCCTCCCCTCCAGCCCTGGCAGCATCGTGGTTCCCGCTCTTCCCCCTCAAATTTTTGGGAATCTGAGTTCTGCTTCAAAAAGTGAGATGAGAAAATCATTTTACCTTTTGGTGTGATAGGGGAAACCTGGAAATGGAGTCTTTATCTCCCTGCAGAATGAATATCAGAAGGAAAATTGGAAGAACTCCAGCTCCGTTGCTTGAGATGGGAAAATAACACTGATTTTTAAGCTCAGTTGGTGGTTTATTTACAGATCATAGAATCATAGAATGGTTCAGGTTGGAAGGGACCTTAGAGATCATCTAGTTCCCACCCCCCTGCTATGGGCAAGGACACCTCCTCCCAGACCAGGTTGCCAGGGAGGGGACATCCAGGGGTGCTGTCACACGGTGGCACACGGTTCATGTCCTGCCCTGGGTAGGTACAGAATCACCCCTCTGTGGCCCTCTGAAGGAGAGAGTCTGGTTCCATGTTCCATGTGCAGCGCTGCTGGGGCCGGAGTGGTTCCCTGGGGGATCCGAGGAGCTGTAGGACCGTCTGAGCCGGAAGGGACCTCCCGGGCCATCAGGTTTGAACCCCACGCTGATGCAGTCTCTGTTAGCAGTGAGGGAGCAATGCAAGTGACAGCCCTGGATTCCCCTGCCAGTTCCCAAGGTGTTTTGGGGGCTGCCAGGCACACAGAGACCGCTCAGAGCCCGGGGGTGCAGCAGTTCGGGCAATGTGGTGCCAGAGCAATGGCAGCTCAGCAGAGGGACGGCCGCACACGCTGCTCACAGCACCTTTTGGGGGACAGAGAGGGGCTTTTCTCCTAGGGCACCCCTTGGTGTGCAGAAAAGCAGCAAATTTGGACCAGTTGCTGACAAAGGTAGGGAACACTCAGCTTGTATCTTCATTACCTTGAATCTTCCCGACATATTTCCTGCGCTGGTGGAAAATTTGAGAACCCAGCCATCAGCTGCTGAGCTGAAAGATGTGTTTATTCCATGCTTTCCTTTCACCTTTTTTGCTCCTCAGAAGCCTGCGTGTGCACTGTTCCTATCCATAACTCTGCGAAATGTGGGGGCCAAGTGCCTGGCAACGATATAACTCTGCATCAGGCCAGCTTCTGCGCTGCCTTGCACGCAGCGTTGCAAATAACAGTAACTACTGGAGTCCTTGGAGCTCCATCAGGGCAGGAAACTGGCCCAAGCGAGCAGAAAATGCTGCTCTCCTGCTGTATGGAGGCATTAATCTATGAAATCACAGTTCTATGTCCAGGTGTCTCGAGTGAGGAAAAAAAAGTGGTTGAGTGGTGCATAAAAGCTTTCGGGCTCATTTTCTTCACCTAAAATAGAGCAAATGGCCATGGCCGTGGCCAGTTGGACCGGCCCTGAAGTCAGCTTCAGGGGGAGCTGGATGCAGTTTGCGAGGGGACGGAATCAGGAGAACCAGCTGCGAGCGAGATATTTTGCAGCTGAGATGAGGTAATGCAGTGAAATACGTGCCTCTGTGAGTGGAGCTGGTGATTTACTCCCTTCATGGACTTTCCTCCAACGATGCAGTCTGGGGCTGACCCTGCAGCCCGCATTGCCCTGGCAGAGCTCATTGTGCTGCGGGACCTCTGGGGCACGGGGGAGCACCCTGACCTGCAGCCGCCCCCGGCCCTTTGGTGGGGTCTGCAGCATCCCCAGTGACCTGGAGGGAGCTGCTTATCTCCCAGGTGCTTTATCAGGCACCAGAGCTGAGGCTGCGTGAAGCTAGGCAGAAAGCAGCTGGGCCGATCCAGTTGGGTTTGGCTGCACCAGTGGCCAAGAGCAGGGGCTCAGGGGGCTGCGGTTACCCTGCACAGCTGCACAGGAGGGTGCACCCATAGTGGATGCACGCCCTCAGGGTGCAGTATTGCAGGGCATGACCCTGTGCCTATGGGGCATCTTGTGCATGCATCCTGCAGCATCCCCAGGTGCAGGTTTTGGTGTGGAGGAGTCTCCAGATCTTGTCTGGCTGTGGGCACGGTGCCTCTGTGCTGGGGATGGAGCAGCAGCGGGTGCTGTGCAGAGCAGTGTGTGACACCACGAGGGCTGGAGGCACCGGGCTGTGTTCCTGGGATGGCTGATGGCTCTGCTGCCACACGTCCCTCTGCCTCCAGTGCCCTTCCCATGCATCCTGTGGCTGTGCCATCCTTTCCATGAGCTCCATCCCTAGAGCTGGGCTCCCACCCTCTGCCCTGAGAATGGGTGTAAAGGTGCCAGAAGTGGCCCTGTCCCCATCTCCAGCAAAAGCCTGAATCAGAACAAAGGTAGCAAAGAGTTCCTGTGCTCATCAGCGGTCCCTGTGCACCCCCAGGGCTGGCTCTGAGCTTCCATTTGCACAGTGGGAAGTTAAAGATGGAAAAAACAGAGCTCCTGTTCTCCTGTTCCTGTGTGTGCTCTCTGTCACTGGGAGCAGGGCTGCAGGATTGCCCTTTTTGGGACCTTTCAGCAAATTTCAGACTTCAGCAAGATGAAAGGAGACTTCCGAGAAGCATGGCCAAAGAGACAAAAAAAAAAAAAAAAAAAAAAAAAAGCAAGAGAAATGTTCACTGTGAGATTCTGCTTTGAGAGGGCTGGGGTTATCTGGGTTTAGAATGATTTAAATTAAGAGAGAAGTCACATAGAAGATGCCACCAGTAGGCTTAATGGAAGGTGATTTCTTAACGCGCAGAGATCGCTGCTGACTTTGGGAGATTTACCCATGCTTAATGCCAAGGTTGGAATTGGAAAAGCCAGCAGCATGCTTGGGTTTCTCACCGGGGGTCGGTGTGCAGCCCTGGGTTTGGCAGGGACGTGTCCCACTGATGTGACACAGCCTGAGCCCGCCTGCACCTCTGTGCCACGCCGTGCCCAGCCCTTGCACGGGGGTCTGCAGGGCAGCCCCATCCCCATCCCTGCTCGGCCCTGGGCGGTTTGTCCTGCTGCTCCCTGCAGCACAGCTCGCCGTGCCGTGTCCCTTGTCACCCGTGCCGTGCCCTGTGTCACCCGGCTGCCAGAACAAGGCGCCAATGGAGCAGCAGCACCAATCGCGGCGGAGCTTTGTTTTCCTTTCTTGTTTTGACAACCTCTGGCAAGAATCTGGATGAAAACAGAGGGGCCACAGGAATGATTGAGGAGGGATTTTTCTCTGTTTCTTTTTTTTTTTCTTTTCCAGCTTGGATTTGCCAGGAAAGCCACCCACCTGTTCAGACAAGGCCCCCATTGTGGCAGACAGCGGTGAACAGCCGAGTGTCTGCGCTCCCCCTCCGAGAGCCACAATTCCTGCGTTATTTTTAGCAGATTTGCACACCTCTGTTTATTTGCTCTCCCTGGTGTGCATTCCTCAGCCCCTGCAACTTCCTTCTGCCTGAGCCCGGAGCTCCCCAGCAGCACAGGGCCGAGGTGCTGGGATTCAGCCCAGCTCCCAAAATAAATCCAAAATAAATCACGGGCGTGGGCTTTGCTCTGGGGGCTCGGAGCCGTCCCCTTTCGCCTCCCCTGTGCCTCCCCGAATGTTTTTGGAGCTCGCAGGGGCCGTGTCCTCATCTGCTTTTCATTTCCCCGGATGCTGCTGGGCTATCAGCTTGTTTTGCTCTTGATGGCAAACTGGAGCTCCGCGCCGTCTCTGGGCCTGGGGAGGTGTTTAGTCTGCTGCCAGCTTCTTCTGTGCTCGTAAAAACCAGGGAGGGAGGAGCTGATGTGCTGGGGGGGGGAAGGAGGGAGGGGGTTTATCAGTGCAGAAATTAGGCTGACCTGAAGGGATCTCCTTAGATGTGGATGAGTCCTTAAGTGGTAAAAATAATCGTTTGGCTGCGTAGGGCACTGCGATGGTGGACTTGGAACTGGGCTGTCAGGGCTGAGAGCTGCCTCGGTGTGAGCGGGTGCCCCAGCAAGAGGGAAGGGGCTCCTTGTCCTGAGCACTGCACAGAGCTGAGGACGTGGCCGTGTGCCTGCCCGTGGGCAGCTCAGCCCCCCTGCATCCCCAGTGCGGGCTCACCCGATGTGCAGCTCAGGGATGCTCCATCCTTACGTGCCACCCTTCCATCTCCCCCCAGATCAGCATCGTTAGTGCTGATTTGCTCCTTGTGTGGGTCTCTGCTCTTCAGCTCCCTGCTTGGGGCACCGTGTGCTCGTTAGGGCAGGTAGGAATGCTGCTGCGCATCTCCGTTTCCGTTCATTCTGCTGTTTGTCTCTGGGTTTTGTTAGCCCTTGATCTAACGTGTTTTCAACGCAGGCTGCATTCCTTACCCCTGATGTCGGAGCTCTGGCCACTGCAGCACGGCCACTTGGGGAGGATGAGCGGTTTGAGGGTCAGCTTTGAAATATTTGGATTCGGGAGCTGTGGCAGAACGGGCTCAGCCCTTCCGGGCTTCCCCCGGAGCCAGCTCCACGCTCAGCCCCAGGAATGCAGCACGTGGCCGGCTCTGCTCTGCCTGAAAGCGCTGCGGCTTCTGCTTCTGGGGGAGCTCCTTGGTGGCCTGAAAACTGCCACAGCTCCGCTGCCATCAGGCTGCTGCTGCGAGACTTGTCCCTGGGCCTCTGTGCAGCTTGGTGTGGGCTGATGGGCTTAGAAACTGACCTCGGGGCAATTCTGTGTAGTGTTAACCCGTGTCACCCTGCATGCCCCGAGCTGAAGTGTCCCATCTCTGCTCACTGCTGTGCCATGGGGTTGTCTGGGTTATGGTGTAACGGGAACCTGAGCGATGGGCAAACTGTGGGGTGCTTCAGGATGAGGTTGGGATGCAGCCTGGCTGCCCGAGCTCGGCTTCATTTGCAGCGAGGTTATCGTCCAGCTGAGATGTTCCTGTTGGGCATGCGGTACAGCGCCGTGCCTGGGGCTTTGGTTTGTGTGTGGGAACACATCGGGGAGAGAACCGGGTCCTGGAAGAGCATCTCATGTGTTTCTTGTTCTCACTGTACAGGAAAGATGTGGGGCTGTGGGAGCGGGTTCAGAGGAGGGCCACAAAGATGCTCAGAGGCTGCAGCACCTCTGTATGGGGACAGCTGAGAGCTGGGGGTGTGCGGCCTAGAGAGGAGAGGGCTGAGGGGAGACCTCACTGCGGCCTTCAGTGCTTGAGGGAGCTCATAAACAGGGGGAGAGCGACTTTTTACATGGGCAGAGAGCGACAGGACAAGGGGGAATGGCTTTAAACTAACAGAGGGGAGATTTAGGTCTGGTATCATGGGGAAATTCTTTCCCCAGAGGCAGTGAGGCCCTGGCACTGCCCAGAGCTGTGGGTGCCCATCCCTGGAGGTGCCCAAGGCCATGGATGGGCCCTGGGCAGCTGAGCTGGGGGCACCCAGCCCATGGTGGGGGTGGGGCTGGGGGCTGTGAGGGCCCTTCCAACCCAACCATGCTGTGATTCTACCTCAGGCAAAAGCCCCTTTTTCAGGGCTGAGACTGAAGCAGGCTTGGCACATGAATGGAGACATCCACTTACACTGTTGCTATCTGCTTGCACAGAGGAGCTGATGGCCTCCTGCATCCATCCTGGATGCTGGGTGCTGGTTGCCTGCCCTGGCTCCAAGGCCCCATGTCAGTGTCTGAACATGAAATGATGGTGGGGATTCTGCTGGTGCTGGGACCAGCAGTGTCTCCTCCCCCTGGGAAGAGCAGTTTGCCACCTACCACGCACAGTCGCAGAGCTAGAAACAATATTAGCAAATTCCCCATACTGCTTTAATATGGTTTGGCCATGAAACTATGTGCACTGTAACCAGCTTGCTGTATGTTAAACAAACAGGGGGACTCCGTGTTGTAGTGAAAGCAGAACCATTAATAACGTTGTTTATAATGTGCTTATTTGCTGATGTGGAGGTCAAGCATGTTTGACATTCCTACTGCTCGAAGGGGCTTGCTTAGCAAGGACCTCTGCTTTACATTGGACACATCTCCTTTTTTGCAAACCACATTTACATTTTCCTGAGAAATGTTTACGGTTTGGAGGTCGCTGACATAATTTTAAACATCTGCTCAGCTCAGAAAGGGAAAGATTGTAATTGTTTTCACCACGGCCCTCTTAAGTCTCGGTTATTTCTTTCATATGCCATGATTCATGTGTCACACTCTTGCTTACTTCAAGCATCTTGAAAAACACAAACAACAATTACTCCAGAGCCAGCAAAAGCAAACAGTGCGGCACCTGCCGCTCGTACACTGTCACTGTGACTTGAAAGTGAACTCCTGAAACCAATTTTTTGTGCATGGAAACTTGGCAGTGTGAGGGAAGGAGGTTCTCCCTCAGCTTCTAGCACCGAGCAGGGAAAGGGCAGATATGGGCACACCACCTCGCCCTGTGTCAGCTTTGAAGGAGCAGCTGGGGGGTGACCCTCCGGGTGTTGTGAGTGCTGGACACTGGTCCCATGGGGGTTCTCCACCATTTCACCAATAATGGAGACATTTTTCAATAGCCGGAGCACAATAATCAACTGAAAGAGGGGAGATTTAAGTTAGACGTTAGGAAGAAATTCTTTACTCAGAGGGTGGTGAGGCATTGGAACGGGTTGCCCAAAGAAGCTGTGGGTGCCCCGTGCCTGGAGGTGCCCAAGGCCATGGATGGGGCCTGGGCAGCCTGAGCCACGGCAGAGGTTGGTGCTGGATGATCTTTGAGGTCCCGTCCAACCCAACCATTCTACGACTCTATGAGTTACGACAAGGCTCTGTGCCGATGGTTGCAGTGCTGGCTCGTGTGTGCGTGGGGAGGCTCAGGGTGCCGGGGATCTTGCCCTGGCTCAGCAGGGCTGTGGATCAATAGCAAGAGATGGCAGTTGTTCAAAGCTTTCTCTTGCTTTCTGATATCACTCCAGGAGCTGACAGCTGGAGTGTCTTCTGAAAACAGTGATTGAGCTAGAGGTGTTAAGGACACGCTTTTCTCTAAAATTTGCGTACCGTGCTCGACAATCCTTCACGTCTCTCTCTGGTAAATGGGGCTGTCTTGACATTCAAAGCCTGAAATGGAGGTAGTTTGATGTGATGAGCTCTGGAAAATGGCTGATGACAACAACGCGATGAGAGATTTATGGAAGTATTTTCTATTTTTTGAAACCTCAACCTATTTCTCTGTGAGCATGCCATCAGGCAAACAAGGCAAGGAAAGCAAATGCATTATCAATCTATGAAACAAGCTGGGCTGCTTTTCAAATATGAAAGAGATACCCAAGGGCTGCCAAATGCGTTTTGGTGAGGAAAGCAAAATGACAAGCTGTTCTTGATCTTTGAGGAGCAGGCTGGGATTCAGAGTTGTGGGTCCTCCACCTCCAGAGAGAATCGCACAGCAATCTGTGTCACAGCATTTCTGTAATGAGAAAGCATGCCCCAAAGGAAGGAACGAATCCCTGTGCACCAAACCCTATGTGTTGGGATCTGTGTCCTCTGGGAATCTGGCCCCTCTCGTGGGTCCTGCCCTCTGAAATTCCAGCTTTGAAGTCTGCCTTTGGAAAAGTGTTTGTAGGAGTGGGCATGGAGTTGCTGGTGAGCAGCAGGGCAGGGTGACCAGCCTTGTCTGCCTTCCTGGCTGTGCCGGGGTCTCTCTGCCTTTGCTCAGATGCTGATTTTCGCAAAACCCACTGTGACTCTGTCTGGGAGGCTTCCACCCACATCTCTCATGGGGCTGGTACCAACCGTCTGTATCCCCACCTCCTTGAGGTATGGGGACTGCAGAGAGTGTGACAACACAAGGCTTGTTTCTTTACAGAACTTAGCTAAAAATAGGAAATGATGTAGTTTGGTCCTGGCAAAATTCCAAGTCCTAAATAGTACTTTAATTTTATTTTAGTCCTAATTCCCCAAGGAGAAAAGGACGGTGTGCTCATATCGGGGTGTGTGTATATGCATCTGTGTTTGTTTATCCATCCATACTCACTCCTGCGTGCTAGTTGTTGAACCCCCGGGCCAATTTCAGCAACATCTGACATCTTAGTAGTGGTCTCAAATATTTTAAATCTCTAAAATGTTGTGGAATTAAGCATCTCAACAGAGAAGAGTGTTTTCATTACTAGCTGCAGTGTGGAGAAGGCTGACATCTAAGCTCAGCCCTTGGTAGACAGCAGAGAATCCACATAGGGGGATGCTGTAACTGCTCCAACCACAGAAGGAGTTTCAATCACGGCACATCCTTTATTGTGCACCAGAGAGTCCAACCACAACGCAGAAATCCCCAGGAAACTACCCCGTGTTATTTCTGCTGCTTACAGAAAAACTCATCTGCTCTGTTTGTTTGTTTGTGTTTTGCTGCTGTTGGCTTTTTTATTTTGTGGAGAAGCCATGGGGCATGACATCTTAAATTAGGATTATATTGGTATAGGAAATTGTGAGAAAGGTCACGGAAATATCCCCTGCTTGGCAATGGGAGGCCTTTAACACCACGTCCTGGCTGTGCGGGGCAGGGTGCTGGGGATGTGCTGAGACCAGGCGTGGGAGCACACAGCTGGGCGGCCGTCATGGGAGGATTTGGGAGGTCAGCGTGGCCTGCCAGCATCCCACTGCCCCAGTACCCATCCCCATTCAGACAGTGCTGTGCTGCTGCCCATCCCCATGGGGATGCTGTGCTGTAGGCAAATAAGGGGTTTAAGAACGCAGGATCCAAGAAGGGATTTTCTGTACGATATCAATGGTGGGAGTTCATCTCACCTTACCATATCTGTACAGAGGATATCTAACGCTCAGCTGCTGAGCTGAGCTGTTTGTCTAAGGGTCTCTTTAGAATCAGAATAAATAGTCAAAAATAGAGTAAATTCCCTCCTGGAGGCACCTTGTCCTAAGTAGATGGGAGATCCTTCCACTGGATGATTGCTTGCACTGGGGAGTTGAGCGTTGCTCAGGGTGACCTGTTCAGATGTGGTCATCTTGCAGGCACCCTCACAAGGGCAGGCAGATCCCACTCCAGCTCTTCTAGTCCATGGTGGTTTCTGGAAAGGAGGTAATTTCACATAAGGTTTTAGCTCACCACTATCAACAATATCACCTCAAGATCATGGGATTGGGGTTATGAGCAGATTATGTCACCGTCCGGCTGCTGTGAAGTCCCCACGCTGCTCTGAAGCACCTGACAGGGTCAGGATGCTGCTTAGATGGACCTTAAGTCTGATCTGCCCCTGAAAACAGTGTGAATAACTTCTTGGATGGAAACTGTGAGTGGGGCAAGCACCTAGTGATGGGGCATGCCCTGAGGATGCTCGTGGCCTTTGGCTCAGTAACAATGTTCAGATGTGTTTGGTGTCAGCTAACCACTACCTACAGAAATTTTAGCACTCCCTCCAGAGTGATGGCAAAGAGAGAAGAAGTTATAGGCAGTGCTGGAAGTCCTAACTGGCAGGGATATTTCTGGTTATGCTGACAAATAATGATGTATTTAATTTTTCTTTGCTCTCTGTTTGCTGGTGTTCTCAGCAGGACAGACAAGCAGCTATACTGCTGCTGCTAATCAAGCCCAGCTGAATTTTTGCAAAGAAAGTGTCCACTTGGAGTTACAGTGATTTTCTTGATTAAGAGAATATGGCAGCCTCTAACTCTGCTTTTGCCACTTCTATCTGTAGCTGTATATCCAAACGTGGGGGTGTGTGCCCGTACATACACTTGCTTTTCTATGGGTACTCTGCCTTGATCGTATTTTCACTCTTTCTTTTATTTCTGCACACTGTAAAAGTTATGAAACTTGAGGTACGAAGCCAGCAATGTGGCCTGGTTTAAGCAGAGATGCTCTTTCTATGTGGGACTGGAAAGATTGACACTTCACACTTGTTTTTGTCATAAAAACTGCTTTTGCTAACTCCAGACTGGGTTAGTAATGCCTCCACAAGATCTCTCGTGGTTCCAAATACCCTTTTGCTATTCTCTCTGCAATTGTTTATTTTATGGTGTCGACTACTTTGTATTGTTAGGACATCATCGTGGGCCAATATTTTACTTGGCAAAATCTCGGAGTCACAAGCTCCCTCTCTCAAAATTTCCCACTGTGAGTGATCAGCAAAACCAAAGCATTCTCTTACATCTGCAAAGGACTTGTGGGTAAAAGAAGAGATTAGTAAAGGGGTAATCTCAGCCGCTTGCACTTTGCATGCAGCGCATGGGGTGATGTAGCAACCTGAACTTAAAGTGCTGCGAGATGATGCTCGGGGCTCCTCCCCAGTGCCCACAGCTGCAGAGTGCTGAAGCACACCACTCTGCTTTATGGCAGCCTGGAGACCAAAACGGGTTGGAAAACTGAAATTAAAACTTTTCCCTTGTCTAATTATTTGTCATCACCAAAGTGTGAATGCACACCCATGTGTATGCACATAGAGGCACACAAACACCGAGCGGTTATTTTAGGGACAGAGGTGGCCAGAGTTGGGTATCCTGCCTGTGGATTTGGTCTTGTGAAGTTAAGAAGTTAATTTCTTAATAAGAAACACTCAAACTTTCGTCTAATATGTGATGGGTCAGGTTCTCTGGGTAAGCAGAGGAATGCACTGTGAAGATTGGGAGAGGGGATTTGCTTCACCGAGGTGGCTTACCTGGATGGCTCACTGCCATGCCTTTCTTTGGAGCTCGATGTTGGAGCAGTTATTGCTCTGCTCTGTTGAAGCGTTGGGGTACACAGAGTCACAGAATCATTTGAGTTGGAAGGGGCATCTAAAGGTCATCTGGTCCAGCTCCCCTGCGATGAACAGGGACGTGTTTTGATACTGTCAGCTTGTTGCAGCTCTTTGCTCTGGAGGAGCTCAGTGTGCATCGTTTTGGAGAGAAGCTGCCATGTCCTGGCACAGAGCCCTGTTGCAGTGGGTCCTGAGGCAGAGCACGCTGCAGCTGTGGCAGCCTGACCTCTGCCAGCCCCGGTGGGCTATGCACCCCATAACGCTCCTGCTTGCAAGGAGCACAAACGAGCAAACCTCCCGGGCTCCACAAGAGCTTCTTCCCCAGCAAACAGCTTTTTCTGGATACCAAACCAGCTCACTGGTGGTGCTGGTGCTGAGAGGAGGTGCTCCTGCTTTGCACGGTCCCTGGCCACAGGGATCTGTCCAGGTGCCCTGGCCAGGAGCTTAATGGCTGGAGGAACAGAGACTGAGCCAATCACCAGCAGATGAGTCCTAATTGCAGGGGAAAGAGCCATTGCAGCTCATGGCTTTTGTTAGGCAGAAGCAGCATCCAGGCCCGGGTTGCCAGAGCAGGGGAGAGTGGGTTGTGTTTCATCCCGGGGGAGTTCGGGGGTTGTTTTGGCGGAGCACAATGGAAAAAGCATGGACTGCGGCTGCCTTCGCAACTCTTGGCTGTGTGGATGACAAAGTTTGTTCGTGGCCTGCCAGGCTTTCTCGCCCTCATTAGCGCAAGCTTATTTTGAAGAGTTTTTTTTTCCCAGTTTCCTTCTGGCTGGTGTTTGTCCCTTAAGCCCACACCAACGGGAGCATCCAGCAGATAAGAACATGGTGCGAGTTACGTTTTGTATCATGTATGGTCGGAATTTCAGTGCTGCAGGGTCAGCTTTAAATTATCCCTGGAGGGCTGGTTGTGTTTTATAAGCTGGATGGCTTGGCTCGCAGCCGTTTGATTTTTCCAAATAGTATAAATCTATAGACATTTGCCTTTGGCGCAAAAAGCTCCCCGCTTCGAAGTCAAGAGTAATTATTTTCCCAGAGCCAAGGTCAGCAGCTGGAGTCAAATAATGGGATGAAAAAAACCACTTTGTTGCTTTTCACATGACTTTTTTTTTAAAAAAAAAAGAAGTAAAAAGAAGTTATTTCAGTGCATTACCATCTGCCCCTTTCTCCCATGGCAGCCCAGCCCTCCCTTAACCAGGTAGAGCTCCCAGTATCCAACAGGTCAGTGCTTTCCTCAGAGGATGGACTTCTCCCCAACAGTCACTTGTGTAACAGCCCAAAAATCATCCCCACCTCCTTCAGCTTCATGAACTAACCTTTGGAAAACCTGAGTTGAATTAGTCATAAATACGGTTATATTGAGACAAAAGGCCAGCACATTTGTCAATACGAGCCATGCCATTGCCAGAATGGATGTTTTGCAACACTTGCTAGTTTTTCACCTTAACTAAAAGTTTCAGGAATAGAAAAGGAGGGGAAAGAAAGTGAAGAATGGTTTGTAAATTGGAAGTCTTGAATTCTGCCATTGCATGCCTTGCAGTTACCCGTGGGAGAGCTCAAAATCTGCTCCCAGTTCATCAGGAGCTGTTTTTTATGCAATGAACTGGAAAAAACATGGTTCACATCAATTGAAATCTTTCAGTTAGTTTCCTACCTTTTCAGAAAGATATTCTCTTAGTAAGAGACTTGCACTAAAAATGGCAATTTCAGCTTCAAGAAATACTAAGTGGGAAAGTCTGGGACTGCTAAAATTCCTTCTGAGGAGTTGGGAGAGGAGCAAACTCTTGCTCTGCAGCCAGAGCTCCATTGCTGGTGACAGTGCTGCTGTGCTTTGCAAGGGGCTCTTGGGCCCTCCTGCCTCCTCTGCAGGTTTTGGGGTGAGTACCTGAACAAGCCCTTCTGGCTGGCTCCATGCAGAGGGCTTGGGATGCAGGAGAAATGTCCCTGGTGCATGGTTTGGAGAAGAAAATTCCACACTGCATCTGTACAGTACATTATTAGTTGTATCCAGGATGATTTTCCTTCTCAAGGCCGTTGGATTTAGTGAGGATTATTATTTCAGGCATCCCGTCCCTCTGCTACTGAAAGCCCATTAACATAGAAAACAAACCCTGCTCTTTGAGCAGATGGATCTTTTTGGTCTGGACCAGCTCGTGTCGGCGTGACATAACCCAAGAAACCAGTAGGAGCCATTTGACTGATAGCCTGCAGCCAGAAATACTGAAGGTTAAAATAATTCTTGGCAGGGTCTCCCTCCCCTGCTGGTCCCAGGTGTGGGACACGCTGGCTGCAGCCCTGGCTCTGCTGCTTTGGCCTCTGGCGTGGCTGTGCAGCAGCTCGTGGCGGAGGCAGCAAGGGGATGCGCTGGGTGGGGGCCATGCATGCTGCAGCTCCACAGGCTCCCAGCTCGCTCTGGATCCAGCTGCACTGCAGTGATGCGGTGGGGCTGTGCTCAGACCCCGTTCAGGACTCGAGGGCTTCTCCAAACACAGTGTGTGGAGGCACCCCTGGGCTGCACAGTGGAATCACTTTAACCCATGCCAGGAGCCTCCAGGCCATGGTGGCTCCCAGCTCTGCAAAATGGACAAAAATTCAGGCAAAAACCAGAGTTTAGACAGCAGCAGTGACATGTGAAAAATTCTGCTTTAAAAAACGCACATAGTGGCTGAGGGGAGGTGACGCATTGCTCTGCAATAGCCTCATTCCATGTAGTACCACGCTGGCATGCCTCTTCTTTCCCTTTTCATTATTTGTATGCCAACAGTGAGGGTGTTATTTGCCATCTTTTCTATATGGTTAATTTATTCTCCCCTTCAGCTTCCTTAGTGCTGGCTGGATTCCTTGGGTAAACATTGGGTTGTGTTCTGCTCTCACTCAACTGCAAATTGACCCATGAGGTTGCTGTGGGCATTTGTCAATGGGAGGGACTGAAGGGGAGGGTGACAGCTGAGCTGGACGATGCTGATGGAGACTTCAGTGAAAACTGTGGTTTCACATCAACATAACCTTCATAACATTCAGCATAACCTTCAGTAGCTGATGTCTTTCCTTGTCTCACTTCCAAATCTGTTAAATAATGAAAATAATGATTCCTCCCTTGTGAGGTAGGTCAATGGGGGTGATCAGCCGCATGAAGTATTTTAGAGGAACGAGCCCCGTTTAGTGAAACCGTTGGGCTCCTGGCTGGTGTAAATCAGGGCAGTTTTGTCTCAGAGCTGTGTTGCACCAAGTGCAGATGTGCACCCAGGTGCTCGTGTTGCAGCTTTATGTTTGGGCAGGTCATTTCGTAAAGCATGAATACAACTGAATAGTTTTCAAATGAATCGAATCTCTTTGTGTAGAGAGCTTTCAGATCATCATGTTCCATTTTAACACATAATAAAATGTATCACCTTCAAAGTGATCTCCAAAGATTGCCAGATCAACTCTCAAAGTTCCCCCTGGGCAGCAAGCAAGTCTTACTGCCCTCATTTTGCATAGCAGCAGATCAGTGCTGGGGCTAAAGCTGGAATTTTGGAAAGCTGCCTCTGCTCCACATCCAAAGGTGCCATTGGATTTTATTCCTGTGCACTGGAGTGCTTAGGAGCTGTCACCCTCGCTGCTGTTGTGAGACCTACAGGTGCTTGGGGAGTGTCTGGTCTGCAGCTCGTGCTGGGAAGTGACAGGGTGATGCCAGGGAGGAGGGTGGAGAAGCTTTTTGGGTGGTGGCTGCCCGCGAGCCGTGTGGTTGCTGTTGGGAGAACCCAACTGGGAGATCTTCGTTTTTTCCAGGCTGGGCACTGCCCTTCAGGGTGCTCATTGCAATTCCTGATATCAGATGAGCAACCCTTGCCCAAGGGGTGAGGCCGACCATTCTCCAGCCTGTTTCCCCACTGCTCTGCACCTGGTGTTGTCATTCCTGCCTGTGCCGAGTGGGTGTGGGATGGTTCCCACTCGCATTTCACGCATGCGGGTAAACAAGGCGAGGGCTGGGGTGGTCTGGGCTGGAGAGCAGGGATGGGCACACCTTCCTGAACAGCTTATGCCACTCACACGTGCTTCATGTCCATGGGTCATTTCCCACCCCAATGCCCATGGAGAACTTCATTGCGTGTGAGCAGTGTGCTCGAGTCAAGCAGACAAGACTCCAGCAAACACTGGACAAATAGGAGCTCTCCCCTTCCATTTGCAGCCTAGCAAGGCAGGGTTTGTTTATGACGCCGAGCAGGATCTGTATTTCCAATAAACATAAGGGTGCCCACGAGGTTTGTTGCCTTCAGGCTGCCCAAGGTGTGCTTGTTTGCCCTCCAAAGCAAGCAGAGCCCTGGAGTCCTTTGTTTTGCATGGTGTGTACTGGTGTGACCACTTGAAGCCTCACACGTTGGTGAGGTTTCTTGGAAACCAAATTTGCACCGAGTCTGGCTGCTTTGGAAGGTCGTTTCTGGTTTCGTTGGGCTTCACCTCACACTGTGCTAACAGAAGCTGAAATGGGAGCAGCTGCGGTTTCACCGTGCTGCAGCTTCAGAAGGGTTTGGAAGAAAGACTTCTGCAGCGTCTGCTCGAAACCCAGAGCCGGCCGAGCCCTCTCGGCACTGCGTGGTGCTTGCGGAGCTTGGTGGCTTAGGCCTGGGGTACGTTTTCCAGCAGGCTGAGTGAGGCACGTGGGGCGATTGGGACTGGCAGGAGAGCAAGTAGAGCTGGGGATACCGGGCTGTTCAGCAAACCATGGTGGGAGTCCAAACTTGATGACAAAATGACAAAACCCAAAGCTGGTTGTGGGAAGAGGATGCAGATTACTAAAAAGATACATGGGAAAAAGGATATTGGGCCCAAGAAGAGAGCGAATCAGATGGGCCTCTGATTGTTCAAGCCATGGATGATGTATAGGACATGGCTTTGGTGTATGGGGAGGCTGCCGGTCAGGTTTGAGGTGCTCTGTGTGAGCTTCAAGTTAGAGCAATCGTCATTTGAGTTCATGGAGATGCCAGAATCACTTGTATGGAGTTAGCAGGGAATGGCAGTTCTATGAGCAGCTGTTAAATGTTTGGTCAGCATTAGATCTGATATCAGCGTCTCTTTGAAACAGAATTTGATTGCTTTATTATTACTTTTTCCTTCTGCTGTCGGTGCTGAAACTCACTGTACCGTTTTTTCTATCTACTCCGAGGATCTTATTCTCAGCAGTAAAACTTGAGCTCTGCTCATAGAATCATACTTTCCACCCTCATTACTATCAAAATAAATTTTCCTGTGATAGAAGAGACCTCAGCGCTGTGTAAGGGGCAAACACTGGGCTGGAAGGGCAGGAAGAAATGGGGCCGCCCAGGAACTGAGTCCGACAGCTTTGGCTGCAACTTTGGCCCCATTCAAATAAGTGGCAAAATTTGCATTGGCTTCAGCTGTGCTGAGATAAACCTTAATCTATCACAGATCACAGCCCTTTGTGAGTAGGACGAGTACGGGTTTCTAGGCTTCAGGCAAGTCTGATCATGGGTTGGTTTGTAGTTGTCTTGCTGAGGCCAATTGCAAAAGTCTTTTTGAGTTCAGTGAGCCCAGGTTTGAGCCCTGAGGCAACCTTGGTCTTTTAGTTCGCCGAGATCAAGTGTTGCATGAATCCAATACCTGGTGAATCATCTCTTGGGATGTATTTTTTCCCATTGCAGGGAAAGGGGTGTATTTGAGAACCTGATCTGATCCTTCCCTCCTTTAACTGCTAAGAAACTAATCCAACTCAATCTGCTGGCAGCAGACATCTGAAAACCGCTGGAAACAGTCATGCCACGAACGTGGCTGCGTGCTGTAAAAATAGTTGTACATTGAAATGCTGTTTTATTCCAGGAGTTGCTATAGTTTCTGGCTCTGGCAGCGCTTCCCTCCCAGTAAGCCCTGGCTGCGAGGCGGGTGTTGCGAGTCAGCTGTTGTGATTCACATCAGGCTGAAACTTGGCACTGAGACATCCGCACGTTAAACTCATCCCCTTCGGGTCTTCTGAGCTTTCTCGAGGCACGTGTGCGTGGCTTGTGCACGAGAGGGACGTCAGCCCAGATGCACTGGCTGCCCTAGAAGGCTCCGCTCGGGGCAGAGCAGCCTTCCCGCAGGGCAGGAGCACTCAGCACAGGGGCGGCCGCGTGAGCAGCAATACCCGCACCAAGGTCAGCTGCTTCGTTACCTTCCCCCGCTGCTCTGTGGATTGTATTTCACTCCTGCCAAGGAGACAAGGTAGAAAATGAGAAAACCCACATGTGTTCCTGGATCTGCACGACTTCCAGCTGTCCCGAGCACTGGGATGTGGAAGTGTGGGGAAGAGGGGAGAGCGAGGAGTGCCTTCAGCTCGGGATGTGTGGGGATGGCAGCGGGGCAGAAGTGGGTGCAAAAAATCATGATGATGCTCCCCATCATCAGCAGGGAGAAGCTGAGCACAGAGCACTGCCACCTCCCCGGGCTCGTACTGCCTCCCTGCCGCAGGCAGATGTTCTCATGGGGCCCGTTCAGGAGGACTGCAGGCCAAGGTGTGGACAAGGTGGCCAAGTCCTTCATTTCCTGCAAATGGTTTGCAGTCATTTTTTGCTAGCTGGAAGCAAGCCGTTTTTTCTCCCAGTCAGCATGAAGCGAGCCAGTGCCAGAAATCTCCCACCTGGAGCACAGCACATCCTGTGAAGGTGGAGCTGTCACTGCGGGGTGTCAGGGGGACCAGACCCAGGGATGGATGCGTTCTTTGGGGTCACCATGAGCAGAGCTGAGAGGCAGAGCAGCTGTGTGCAGCACAGCCCTTGCTGTCAGCACATGTTCCCTGTGTATCCACGCTCATCTGTGCTGAGTGCTGGGGTCTGTGCTGTGGGTGGGGGGTGACAGGGCAATGTCGCCGTGTCCATGCACAGCTCTTGGGAGTCTCTGGCTCAGAGGGGCTCAGATCTGATCTGCCATGTTAGTGCTGCAGGGGGAAGGGGCAGGAAGCTCCCTAAGAACCACTCCTTCCCCTCCCCTGGGTCTCTGGTCCCACATTGCATCACTGCTCAGGCACGTATGGGGATGCCACATCCCACCCTGCTCCAAAACACTTTTCAAAGCTGAACAAGAAAGTGACAGAAACCTAATTGTTTCAGCCTTTTCCCCTGCCCTTATCTCAGCTTCTCCCCCATTTTTACAGCTCCTCCATCATCCACCTCTCGCCTGTGGGCTACTTGGTGCCGGAGCTGCGACCTCTCTTCCTGCCCGGCTGTTTGGGCACCAGAGGAGGATGCAATTTGTTCTCCCTCTGGTGCTGTAGGTGTGACTGCTCAGACCCAGCACAGCTGGCAAAGCCTCTCCTGATCACCCCAGCTGAACCTCAGCTTGGCCGGAGCCGTGCCACAAGGGCGATGCTGCGGGTCGCGGGGTGATGGCCCCGCCGCAGGCAGCTCACACTGCAGGATTCTGTTTGAAGTTCAGGCAAGGGCTGGATGCTTTTATTTTCCCCCTTCTCCTTTTTCTTGACTTCTTGCCTTGCCAGGACAAATGCACTCCTGTAGTTTTGGGGCCAGCTGTGCTTGATGCAAACCAGATGCCCGTTCAGGTGCTGCCGGCCACTAATGCCATGGCCATGAGATCTGAGAGGTGGCCGTGGTATCAGTGGCTGAGCCTCTGCTTTGGAGTTCTGCTCTTCCCATGGAAGTGCTGGTGGAGATAATGTTGGTCTTGCGTCCCTGAAGCATCCCCAAAGCTCCCCAATAGCAGACCCATCTGAGCCTGCTGCATCCCTGCTGCATGGGGAGGATGCTTCCAGAACAAGGGAACACGAGGAGCAGTTATTGGGAGAGGTGGGAGATGGCCTGCAGAGCCCACAGCCCCACTCGCCCCCGCAGAGCCACAGGAGCTGGGGGACGAGGTGCTGCTCTCTCCCTCCTGCGCCGGGGTTTATGAAAATGGAACGGCGGCCCCGGTCCTTGTGGGTTTCTGTGTGCTGCAGTTGCATTTTGCAGACATCTGGATTCAATAACGCCGCTGATACAGCCCATAAAATTAGAAACTGAACACTGCAGAAGGCAGAGGTCAGGGAGTGATTCATCCCCATATAATGTGCTGGGGCCGGGGTGCTGCGTGCTGCCGGGGCGCGGGGGCACCCCGAGAGGTGGGAAAGCAGGGGGAGGTGGTGTCCTCCGCACTGCCCAACCCTGGGGAGAGCCTGGCCAAGTCCACTTGGGCTCCTGGCACCTCCGAGCATCCCTGCTGCTCACAGGGGAAGCTTCATCCATCCTGTCGCTGGGAGGCTGATGGAGGACTTGGAAAAATTTGGCTCATTTCCTCTCCCCAGGCTTCTTGAACAACTGCAGCCGGATCCCTGCGACCTCCACTGGCTGTAAACCTGGTGCCCACAGCCCCACTTCGGGTGAGGAAGTCTCCATGGGTGCACCTTCTTGGGCAGTAGCATTGGGCACTGCCCTCCAGCACTGCCCTCCAGCACTGCCCCTGTGCTGCCCACTGGGCGCCTGTGCCACCACCCCACTGTTACTGGGGCACAGGAGGAGGTGGCTGCGGTGTCCCTTTGTCCTCTGGCTGCCCAAGGTCCTGCCAGGGCTGGGTCCCCTGCTGCCAGCTGGCACCAGCTCCAAGCTCTGCTGCGTGGTGCTGCCACCACCCCATCCTGGTGGCCCCGTGCCACCACTCCAGGGCCAGGTGTGGGAGGCGACAAATCTCATCTCCTCCTTGCAGTGCCCCGTTGCTCCTCTCCCCAGAGCTGATGTTTGGTTCAGCAGCGTGCCAACCTGAGCAGGGACCAAAGGGTCAGATGGCACGGGGATGCTTGGAGCTCCTGCTTGGCTTCATGGATAACAGCAACATCTTGGGTTATAGAAACAGGAAAGGAATAGAAACAGGAGGGAATGGGAAGAAATGGAGACCAGAGCATGGGTTCAGACCAGATTATTCTACCAAACAAAAACTCGGAGAGCCTAGATACCCTTGTGCCTGCAAGAACAAAGTATGGTTACAAGCACTAAGTGTGGTTGCAAGTGTGCTCATCCCTGTGCATTCACTGCCTGAGCTCTGAGCCCCGCTGGTGCTTGCTTGCTGCACCTTCTGTCTGCAGCCAAGAGTGAGAAACTCGCATATTTGCAGGGTGACAGCATGCAGCCCGCTGTCTCCGGAGCACAAAGGCAATTGCCAGAGAGATGAAGGATTGTTTTCAGCATCGTATGTGTGGGCACTGACTCACGCGGAGGTGATGGGGGAGGGATTGCACGGTGGAGGGGAGAGCCCCAGCCCGAGCCCTGCCTTACCTGCAGGGCTGCAAAGACTTTCAGGCCATGTTTGTTATGGCAAGATGTCCTTTGTGATGTCTGGAAGCTGTCACACTGAGGATGTGCCCTGGCCACAGTGGGGACATGCACTGGTTGCACTGGGGAGCTGGGCTAGGGCATGGTTCTGCTGCTTTGCTTCTCATTGAGCGCTGCAGGAACGGTGTTTAATCCTGATGAGAAAGAAGAGGAGAGGTTTGGGCCACGCCATGCAGGACTCTAATCTCGATGAGGTTCTATTATAAATATCACTTCTTGTCTCAATGCTTCTTCCACCTTTAGCACCCTGCTTGACCTCCATGGAGGCATGATGAGACCACTGCTCCTCTTGGCAGGAGATCACGTTTTCCCACCACCCTGTAGCCAAGACAACAATCTCTGGAGCCACTTTCCGGGTCACTTTTTAGTTGGATGACATTTGCAGTTTCCCTTTTGCACAAGTATTTCTATCTGTGAGCACATGAAGCGCTGAGCACCGTCCCCTTCCAAGCCCTGGTGGCCCATGGTGCCATACCGAGAGCTCTGGGGCTGCCCCCAGTGCTGCACTCAGTGCCCGGAGATGTTCCCATTGTGCCCCACACTGGTGGCTCTCGGTCCCCTCTCGGTGCGGGTCTTGCCCCCTTTAAGGTGGGTTTTCATCCCTCCTGACTTTTGCTGAAGGCAAACTGATATCCCCTGAGGAGCTGTGGGTGAGATCAAAGACCAGTGAGATCTTTTTTCTGTGGGATTCAGCTGGATTAGGCGAGGCTTTAATAAATACGCACATCGAGTCCACGACCTGCCTTTCATTTTGAGGATATTTTATTAACTTTATTTTTTCTGACTTGTCGTAGCTTGAGCGTGGCTTGGCTGAATGGCTTCACACTCTTAACAGTTTTGGCCTCGATGCGAGCTTGTGCTGTTAACTAATTTGCAGTGGGTTTCTTTAATTACCAATGGCCTTGCCCTGTTCATCACCGCAGCCTGAGCACAGATCCACCTCCAGCAACCACGTGCCTTGGCCGCGAGGCATTGCAAAGCACCGGGGCTGGGGGACAGCAGAGGGAAAAGTGGCACACGGGGCTCTTGGCGAGGAGATAGACGTTTGTTTCTGCTGAAAAATCACACCCAAGTAGTGCACAATGATGGAGGCAGAGCCTTTGGCTGCCGATGGGAGCTGCACAGTGGTGACCCCAACAGCTGCTGCTCTGGGATGGGGCTGCAGATGTCTCAGGGCCTCAGCGGTGTAGGAGGCAGTGCTCAGCCCAGGGAAGGAAAAGTAAATTAAACAGAAGCTTGTTCTTTGCTCCTAGTTGGAGGTGTTCTGAAAAAGCACAAAAATAAAGAAAAAAACAAATCAAAGGAGTTTGCAGTGGGACAGGAGCTCTGTTTTGCTTTAGTGTACATCACAGCTCGGGCAGCTGCCAGTGATGCCGCTCCTGCATTTTTGGGGAATTGAAGCAAATCAGGCTGTGCTCTGCAAAGGGCCGTGCGGCCACTAAGGAGCAGGCTGGAGGCTGGGCCCTGCCCTGGTGCAGGAGGCATCCCCAGAGGGAACAGAACTCAATCAGGTGGATGCAGCATGCTAAGGGCGTGCTGGTGTTGGGCACATCAGGGTGGCAGTGGCTCTGCTGGGCTCATTTTTGGGACAATGAGAAATCCTCAGGGTGGGTGTGGGCTCCCTCCCGCTGCGTTTGGCTGTGTGCTCGGACCCAGCCCCATGCCCAGCCTGGGCGGGGTGCAGGCAGCTCCTCAGTCACCTCCCAGCTCCGGCCAAACCACCCGCTCAGAGCCGAGAAAACAAAAAACTCTTCCACCCCCTCTTCCTTCGCCTCCAGCTCCGAATGCAACAGGAGAGTTCAGGAGTTTCACACAGCATCCAGTTTCAGGCAAATGTTTTTTGTAAAGCTAATTGTGAATGTTCCCCCGCTCTGTTTCCACTCGCACGAGAGCGTTACGGGGTCGGGGCTCAGCGCGTTCCCGCGCAGCGATGGGATCGGCCGCCCCCGTGCTGCCCGCGGCCCTGGTGAGGCAGCGAGGGGCTGGGGGGGCTGGGAGCTTTTGTCAGATCCTTGGGAGCTTCCAGTGCTTTCTGGCAACCACTGAGCCCCAGGGACTGACCATCCCCAGGAATTTATGATGCAAATGTTTGCCCCAGACTCTGCAGAGGCGAGTGGGAAATGGCGCAAATCATCGGGGTTTGCACAGCGTGAGATGCTTGGGGTGTGTTCTCCAGTGGAAATGTTTTAGCCAACCCCTTATCTCTCTTTCCTGTGGTCATGGCTTTCCTCTTGTTGCTGTCCATTCTGGGCATTGTGGTGTCTAATGAAAGGCAGTCAAGAATCTCTATGGCATCAATGTGGCCAAGGTCAACACATTGGTTAGGCCTGATGGGGAGAAGAAGGAAAGAAGGCTTATGTCCCCCTGGCTCCGGACTACGTTGTACTGCATGTAGCCAACAAGATTGGAATCATCTGAACTGCATCTACCAAGGACTGTACAGACAGGATAATAAACTCTCTATGTTTTTTAATTTAAAATTTTCTAGAGAAGAGGAGGCTCAGGGGAGACCTCATTGCTCCCTACAACCCATGACAGGAGGTTGCGGTGAGGTGGGGGTCAGCCTCTGCCCCCAGATAACAGTGATAGACAAGAGGGGATGGCCTCACATTGTGCCAGGGGAGGTTCGGGTTGGGTATTAGGGAAAACTTCTTATCAGGAAGAGTGGTGATGCACTGGCACAGCTGCCCAGGCAGTGGTGGAGTCACCGTCCCTGGAGGTGTTCCAGGTCTGTGGAGATGAGGCACTGAGGGCCATGGTCAGTGGCATGGTGGGGATGGGCTGGGGTTAGACTTACTGATCCTGGAGGTCTTTTCCAACCTTAAAAATTCTGATTCTCATCTCCATCTCTTCAATGGACACCTTTCCCAGCTTGGCCCTGCAACTGCCCAAGTGGAGCCATCCCCAGGGTGACTCATCATGGGTTGGCCATGGCCAACTTCTGCGGGTCCCTGCAGGGCTCAGCCTGCACGCTGCTCCCAGCCAGGTGAAGGTCCTGCTGGGCCAGGTCGAGGTGCAGGTCTGGGAGCTGGGCACTGACTTTTGGTGAATTGCCTTCATATTCCTAATTCCCCGCTCACCACTGGTGTCACAACAACAGGGCCTGGAAAGATGCCTGAGCGCACCAGAAAGGAATCTAATTTCTTTTCGAAGGAGTTGCTGCAGAAAAACATTTCAGTTATTTGCTAAGCTCTAATAATGATACTTTGCATTTGCATTGCAGCTTCCACCTAAGGGCATCTTGGCACAGGCAGTAATTAAACCTCCAAGTCCTTGCAAGGCAGACAAAGCCCTTTTCTAACATTTGACAGACAGCTAAACTTTGGGCCAGGGTCAGATTAAGCGCCTTGCTCAGCGATGTACATTGAGTGTGCAACAAATCCCAACTCAAACAAGAGCCCCGCTCAGCCCAGCGAGACGTTTGGGATTCTGGTCCCTCCGCTCTTTGTAAGTGTCCGTCGTCTGACGGCAGCTTGGAGACATCCCCGCTTGGAATGAAACGCAGGAAGGTCTTTTGTCGGACTTAGGCGACAAGGAGCGCTAATTGCAAATTCACTTTGGGTTTGGAAAACCCACATTAGCTTAGCAGCCACAGAGCTATCTGTTAGGGCTTTGCAGCGATGTTATATTCATTTTGGGTCTGTTTGCTTTAGAGCTTTATGGTCAGTAATTAACGGTATAATTACACATGGACACAATGAAGGCTCCTCCCCCGGGGGCAGGGTGTTGCTCCTCATTCATTCCCACTTAGTTCCTTTGGAGGCTGAAGGCGAATGGCTCCGGGGCTGCTCAGGGCTGCCTGGCTCTGGGTGCGGGGTTGGGAGGCACTGGTGCCCATTGGCACCCAACATGGCTGCGCTCTGCAGGAGCCCTCTGGCACCTCCTGCCCACCCTCCTCCCCCATCGGGTAATCCCAAAGGGAATGTTCCACTGGGAATCCACCCAGAGGGTGCCCTGTGATAGGGGAAGAGCCCAGCAAAGCTGTCTGAGCTGTACCTCTGGGCTGCTTCTGGGCTTTCGGAATGGCCTTCTCCCCATGCAGCCCCTTGGTTGGACATGAGCAGGATTGGAAGCACAGCCTGTGTGTGCTTGGGGGCTTACAGCACGCACGGACAGGCAACAGGGGCACGTGGTGGGCTTTTGGGGCTCGTTTTGCAGGGAGAGGCCAGACTTTGCCATGTTCCTTTCACTGGGTAGGGGTGCTGTGGCAGGGTGGGTCCCAGAGCCGCCCTCCTGTCTCTGGGCTCCCCACTGGGCAGTGGGGACGTGTGGGGTGAGGATGGATCTCTTGTCCTGGACCAGCAGAGAAATGAGGGAGCCCAGGTGGAGATGTCTCAAGGATCATCACCCACGTCTGCTGCCCTGGGGATGGGGATGTGAGCCCACAGCCCAGCACAGGCTCTGCCTCCTGAGCCCTGGAGCCATTGATGCCACCAGGCTGGAGGTCCTCGGTGCCCCCAGGTTGGACCGTGGCTGCTCTTCCATCCCCATCTGCTGGCCAGCCTGGAAAAGAGCTTTTTGGGGAAATTGTGTGAGGCTGCAGAGTGGCTGAACAGGACTGGTGGAGTCCCATAGACACCGCGATCCTTGGAGTCAGCAGTGGGTCGGGCTGCAGGGAGCAGTCCGGGATAAATCAAAGTGCTCCACTCTGATTTTTGGGGGGACTTCTGCAAAATCCCTAGGAACCCGTGCACAGAGAGGGAAACTGCTTTGTGCTCAGCTCACAGTGGTGCCAGGTCTCTGTTATCTCTCCTTCCTCCTTCCTCCTTCCTGTGCTGGCTCTGGGAGCAGAAAGCAGGGTCAGGGGCTGGGAATAGGGTAGCAGCTCCCCTGCCCCACTGCCCTGTGAGCTCTGCATGACCTTGGGTGAATTCACAGAGTTCTGCTTTCCCTGTGTATTTTTTCCAGAATAGAGAGGCTGCTGGGTACTTGGGGTTCTTTAGGAAAAGCCGCTTCCCTCTGAGCTTCTTGTCCCTGTCTGAAGAGTGTAGAAAATTGCAAAGAGCTGGAATGGTGCCCTCAGCAGTGCCAGTGCTGCTCCTGGCTGGTCCCTGCTGGGATCTGAGCTGTGGCAGTGGTGTGAACACGATGCTTCAGCCCCTTCCCAGCAGTGGTGCTGCTGCAGATGCCTTTGGGGATTGCAGCCATTGGGTTTTGCAGGACCCAGCTCCCTGCAGCAGGATGCTCACCTCTGTTTGTAATTGATTTTTTAGTGTTGTTGATCTCTCCATCTCGGCTCTTAGGGAGAGAAAACCACACGGGGGAAGCCCTGTGCAGACAGGAGGTCTGGCCCATGCCCAAAGCAATCAAGCACAAGAGGAGAATGAAACAGAGAAGACAATACAGGCATGGAAAGCCCAGCAGGAAGGTTTGCTCTGCCTCCTCAGCAGCTCCATAGTCACATTGTCTGAGCATCCCGCAGCACACACCTTACCCTGAGATGTAAATGGGGGCAGCAATTGCCGCCCCCAGAGCCTCGGGATGCCAGCTGACCCCTTGCTGGTTAACAGCAATCAGTAGCTGTGGTGTAAGGAGCTGTCTCAAAGCCCATCCAGCCACAGCCATCCACCGTGTTCCCATTGGAGCCGCAGCCCACGCTGGTTTGCTTGGAGACGCCCCTCTGCTTTCGCTGGGCTGTGTAACCTCAGTGAAGCCTGATGTGACCACCCAGCCCCTCTAGTCTCCAAAATTCAGCTGCTCACGTTTAAGAGAAAAAAGAAGAGCCCTCCTAAATATGAGCTGCCGAAGCAGGGATGGGCTGTGGGGGGATGGATGCTGGAAGCAAAGTCTTCATAGGTATGTGAACTGTCCTTACAGGGTGACATGTGGCTGCATGGGTTGTGCTATGCCATACGTTGGCTGCTGCTGGGAAAATAATCAGAAGGTCATGCTGGCTGGTAAAAGCAGAGTATCTGCTGCATCCCAGGTGGACTCTGTTCTACAGCTGTTGGCTATGGCTTGAGCATCACACACCCTCCTGAACCTGGGGGCACACGGAGCTGTCACAGGCAGTGTAGAGTGGTGTCAGTCCAGCAGTAGGTCCGGGTACGTGCTGGAGTCCCGCTGCTTCATGGAGGGCTGGGAACACATCTGAGATGTGGTACGTGCTCAAGTGGTTTTGCTGAGATTGGATGGATCTGGGTCTGACCCCATCAACGCCTTCCAGGATTTTGTCTCAGAGAGAATATGTTTGTGCTGTAGTAGTGACAGCTGCCACAACATACGGCCAGACACGCCATCCACCCCAACGTATGGGATGGATATGCCTCAGTTGGGTGCATGCTGGGCGCAGACAGACCCAGCAGGCAGTGGTGGAGGTGCTGGGGGAAAGCATTGCTCACCTGGGTCCAGCTCCTTAGTGCAAGCGGTGCCATGGCGTGGGAAGCTCGCACGCTGCTCCTCTTGCCATCTGCTGGCAATTAAAAATCTGCCCACTAGCTTTGCTGCAAGGAAACAAACATGTCCCCTTGTAGCACCAGTGGGAGGCTGGGCGATACTGGACCCTTGAAACCACCTTCGTTAACGAAAATTGCCCAAGTGCAGTGCCAGAGCTCTGGGCTGCAGAAGCTGAGCTCTGCAAGGGGGACAGAGCTGATATTTTCTGCAGAGTTTTGTGTAAGTAATAAAGCCCACAGATTCCCAAGCCCTCACTTCCCCGGCCCATCTGGAAGGCATTTCTCTCTCTGACAAGTTTAGCAAGAGTTTACCAACAACCAGCGAGCTCTGCTTCGGTGGGGGCGGCTGAGTGATGGATCTGGTTCTTATTTTAACAGGTTTGGACTGAGTGTGGAAATCCTTTGTGCCAGTGAGAGGAAACACGAGGAAGGTGGGCGAGGAGCAAAGCAGTGCTCTGCTTGTCAGAACGGCACAGGTCCATTTTCACTGCATGAGCTGTCCCACCTATGCTCTGCTCTCCTTCAAGGACACTCTTTCTTCCATTTCCAAATTGTGCTGCTCTCCCAAGGTGCCCGAACACCCCAACTTTTCCATATCTGCCCTCAGAGCATCTCTGGTTTAGCATCAGCTGGAAGGCAGCGAGCCCTGCTCTCTGTTGCAACACGGGGATTTTCATGAGCTCCTCAGACGGGCCCAAAGCAGGTGCTGAGGGCTCAATGAAAGGTGTCACCTAATACAACTTCCAAGCGTTCTCACTACCATGAAAGTGTCAGGAGAAATCAGCTTAATCAGAGCCACCTGTGGGGGTCTGGGATGTGGGAGGAGGTGGGCAGCTGCTGACTTCTTCCTAAAGAAGCTGACAAACCTCACATAAACCGCACTGCCTGGCTCAGGGGGAGCGCTGCAGACGAAATGCTGTGCAGTGTGTGTGCTGGTACCGGCGGTGCCAGCCCTGCTGCGGGATGCTGGCAGTCCCAGCACACCGCTGCTGTCCTTCCCCTCATCTCTTCCAAAAGCACTCTGCCAGTTCTGCAGAGGAGCCTATCTTTCCAATTATCTGCAATCCTCAGTGATACGAGACGCTTAATCAGTGCCTCCTGATTTCTTGTCAGATTAATTACCATCAGGATGTGTGTTTTCTGCTGTTGGCTGGGGAATCTGGTCATGGGAAAGTGAGGAGAGCACTCCGCATCTCCCGGCGCTGCCCCTGCGGGTCTCTGCGGGCCCGTCCTGCTGCTGTGATAGCAGCGGGAACATTACTCACCTCCTGACACAGATTGGGCTCTGCAGGGCTCCTTCCCTGCCTGTGCATGCTGGTGCAGGCTGGCAGTGCCAGCCCAATGTGGGGCATGGGGCAGGAGGGATGGGTGCAGGGAGCTGTGGTATCATCTGCATTGGGAAGGACCTTCACCATTGCCAAATCCAAAGATTTTTCCCCTACAGAGGGCAAAAGGAGCGACAAAAAAGCTTCTTGGTCTCCCGGAGGGCATCACACGCTCTTCAGCTTCAGTCCGTGGGCAGAAATAGTTGGCAGCATGGGCTGCCCGCACGTGCATGTGTTTCCTGGTTTCCAAATTGAGCTCTGCCTGGGGATAGTGCAGGCCCTGCGTGCATCCCGGGGTGGCTGCATGCTTCCTCTGCAGCCCGACGTGATGTGGGCACTCTGGGTGTGCAAATGAGTGAAGAAAATGGCAAAACACTGAGGGCAGTGCTGCCCAGCCCCACTTTTCCTAGCTGTCTCCATCAGGACCCCAATGTGCTCTGAGCTCTGCTCCGGCTGTCCCAGGGCTGAGGTCCCTGTGGGGGTGGCACTTTCCCTGTGGTGTTTTACAAGGGCTGCTGCTTTCACCATCATGGCTCAGCCAGGAGGGGCTCGGGTTAATAAACCACAGCTCCCAAATAAACCTGAATTCACTCTATTCTTAAAAGCTGTGGTCTCCCTTGCACGAGCCCGTGGGCACACAGGGATGGCCGCTAGCTCTGTGCTGAGCTCGGGAAACGCGGGGAGCTGCTGCCCCACTCAGTGTGGGCGGAGAGAGGTCACCGTGGTTCTGCTCTTTTCCAAAATGCAGATAAAATCTGACAAGTTTTCCCAGAGATCTCCCTATCTCTTCCCCCTCTCGCTGACAAATACGGCAGAGCAGAAACGCGTTTGGAGCCCGTTGGGCTTTTCCCATGGAGCACTTGTTAAAATATTTGACATCAGTGTTCTTTATTACCTGCCATAAAATGCCTTTGCTAATCTTTAACATGCGGCATGTGAGGGGAAAAGGATTGCATTAAAAACCTGTTTATGGGAGCGTTACTAAAACTTGTAAAAAGGAGTCGAAGTGAGTGACGGCCGAGGAAAGCTCACTGCTGTGGCAGTGAAGTGCTGCGAAGGGCTTTGGTCTGGAGCTGAACCCGGAGTGCAGGCTGGGCTGGCACCTCACTCCCTCCGCACCTTTGATTTGCAGCCATTCCAAGCCTGCAGCTTTTTATCACCCAGTGTAAACTCAGAACTTCAGATTTCCAGGCTGGGAACATGCCCACGTTCCGCACCTTGGGCACATGGTCAGAGTGCACCGACCTCATGGCACCGCAGCTCAAACAGCGTTTAACGCCAGCTCTCCCTCCTTTTTGTAGCTCGGACAGCATGCAGGTGTTACAAAACCAGCCCTTCCTGCAGCAGTTAGGTTTTTCATAAGGCTGCAATTCGTCGTGATATCTTACTGCATGGGTGTCCAACCTTTTGGCTTGTCTGGGCCACACTGAGTGAAGAGGAACTGTCTTGGGCTCCATGTAACATATAGAGTAGAGTTACTGTATGTAACTAATACAACATTTTAAAAAAAATATTTTTATTAAAACATGAAAAAGAGCAACAAAAACATAAAGCTAGTGAGATATTTGACCTTGCTGTTGTGAAACTAACGCATCAGTCTGGTTTGATGGAAGTGGTTGCAATTCTCGGTGAACTCTCAAGGTGTTCTTCAGAGATTTTGGATGAAATTTTACTCCTTCTGTGCTTCATCCTTGAGAATATTTGTTCACAAATGTATGTACTGCCAAAAAGCGATGACATGAATAAGATGTGACTGTGAAGTGAGGGCTGTGTTTCTCCGGTAAGACAGGGCTTGTAGAAGTCCCGTAGAGAGACACGATCACATTTTTCTTTGAGTTGAATGTCTGATAGCAACTCTATACCTTCTATTTGAAAATTTGCAGGGAATGTATTTATGCCAACTGAAAATGGAGTTGTAAATGTACCAAAAAATTGATGATTTTTTTTGGTAATCTTGAAACCTTTTCTCAAATTCCTTTATCAAAACAGAAAGCAGCGCTGCATGCAATTATTGTATAACTGGAGTTAGCCCTGCCCTGCGCCCTCCCCGTGCCCTGGGCTCAGCTCAGGGCCATCGCACACCGATGTTTGGGTGCTGCTGAGCGATGGGTGCAGCCCGGGGCCGGGCCGGGCCGCTGGGCGGGGCAGAGCCGCCGCCATGATGGCGCGGGGCAGGGGTAGGCCGCAGTGCGGCTGGGCCGGGCCGGGTGGGGCCTGCGGGCCGTGGGGTGGGCATGGCTGTCTTAGTGCCTTGTGGGTTTGGTATCTTTATTTTCTTTGCTGCTGTTCTGCACCTCACGGCAGGAGCTGGGCTCTGCAGTCGGGGTGTGTGCTGTGCCAGTGCCTCCAGCAGCCCTGCAGAAACCACTCAGCCCTTCAGAAGCGTAATGGGGTTTCAGTGTTGTTTGAGACAAGGTTTGGGAGTGTCTGAGCTGTAATCGCACTGACATGCCTGTTCCCAGAACTCAGCTATTAGATTTCAGACAATGGAGAGGAACAGCATCAGGTGTCAAATATTTTCTGCTGCTTCTACTCCACAATCTATTTTTAATATCACTTTTATTGCATGAAAGATAAACAGAGAGTGGATGAGTTCCCATGGGAATCAGAGTCCACGCACTGCTCACGTTTAGCTGGGGGGAAAGTACAGTCACGTGCGAGTCCACAACGCTTTTGGTGCAAGATTCCCCCTCTTTTTATGATTTCATTATATTTACCAAAGTTCATTCACGCTGAGCTGGGGAGCGACTGTTGCCTTCCCCATGGTGGAGGGAGGAAAGGAAAGAGACATTTCTGGGACCACAGGGTCCCAGGGTGGGACAAAGCAGACCAACATGTCCCTGCTGTCCCCTGCTTGTTCACAGCTGCTTTGGTCTGGAGAGCATGTTTGAGGTGCTCCAAACCTGTGTGTTTATGGAGCATTGCTCTGATTTTGGATGGGGAAATATGCCATGGCTGTGTGTCCCACCAGCCCTGGAGCCCTCCAGTGCTTTGGGTGGGCTGGATAGCCTGCATCTGAAATTGGGCTCTTCTCCCAGGTAACAGCAATAGGACAAGAAGTCATGGACTCATGTTGTGTCATGAGAGGTGAACATCCTGTTGGATATTAGGAAAAATTTCTTACCTGAGAGAGTGATGATGCACTGGCACAGATGCCCAGGGAGGTGGTGGAGTCACCATCCCTGGAGGTGTTCAAGAAACGTGGAGATGTGGCCCTTAGGGACATGGTTTAGTGGGCAATATTGGTGGTAGGTGTACAGTTGGACTAGATGAGGTCTTTTCCACCCTTAATGACTCTATGAAATAAATAGTCTGCTATGCTGATAGCAACCTTGGGCAGGAGCCTGGTTGGTCTGGGCATGACTTGGGCACCTGTTGGTCTGCAGACACTGATGACATCACTGGAAAGCCACATGGCCCTGGTGTTTGTGCTCTGCTGAAGGGGCTGCTGAAGGACAGGGGTTGTGGGGTGCTCTGACAGGGAGGTTGTCACCAGGTGTCTGTGACCCAAAGCAGACGTTCACCCATGTGTGACGGGGAGGAATTTGGTGCCAAACCAGCAAAGGGGAAGGAGATGAGGGAAAGAGCTGAAGGATGCAAAAGAGAGATCTGGAGCACCTCTTGCAACTGTGGTCAAGAAAACATCTGGAGTGTTCAGGAGGTGGGATGGGTGCCGTGTGGGCAGACAGGCGGTGGCAGATGGAGCCAAAGGGACATCTGCCCCCGGGAGTTAATCTGGAAGAATTCCTTGCTTTTATGCTGGAAGCTGAGGCCTCAGAGCAAGAACTCTGCCAAATGAGGCCTGGAGAGAAAAATTCTTTTCTGCGGTTGCATTTTTGGGAAGCCAGAAGTCAGAGTGAGCTTCTTCAAAGGCTGCCCGAGGTCTTCTGCTCTGCAGATGGGCTGCATGGCACCAGCTCCCTCCGTCTTCCTCTCATCAGAGCAAACCAGGCCTGTGCTGCTCAGATCCTCAGCGCTTGGTGTAAATCACATGTGAAGCAGCTGGAGGGGATCAGTAGATGACGGGACCAGAAGTGGGGTTGGGATCTGGTGGCAGGGGTGTTAACAAGGCAATTAGCACAGCTGTGGAGGCTGGGGCCTGGCGGGGCACTGGGGAAGGTTTTGTGTCCCCTGTGTGAGGTGATGGAGGTGCCACGTTCCCTGATCTTTGGGGAACAACTGGTTCATCACTGGGACACCTCTTAAAGGGAAGCCATCGCTGGAGGCATGGTGTGGGCTGGGACGCTGTGCTGCTCGTGGGGATGGCTCAGCCCCACACCCTCTGGGCCTTCCTCCAGGTGGCCAATGTGTCACTGCCATGTGATCCAGCAATGACAGAGTGGTCTGTCCCCTCCCTGGGTGCTGCCCTGCTCCGTCCTGCACCCAGCTAATTAATGCCCTGCACACAGCTAATTAATGTCGGGCAGACGAGCACGGCCGCAAACCTGCCGAGCAGGAAACGCAGTCACATCTATCTGGTGGAAATCTGCCCCCACCCCTTGGCTTGGGGCTGGGGCTGGGCTGGAGGAGATTAGAGGCCAGCACAGATGGCAGGAGGAGGGATGGGCAGTCATTGCACCTTGCAGGCTGGGTGTCAGGAAAAGGTTCTGCACCAGAGGGTGGTGGGCATGGATGGCCCCAGACTGTCGGAGCTCAAAGAGTGTTCGGACACTGCTCTCAGACATAGGGTTTGGATTTGGGTGGTCCTGTGTGGTGCCAGTACTGGACTCGATGATCTGTGTGGTTCTCTTCCAACTTGGGGTATGTTTCTAGGATCCCAATGGCCAGGTGGGGTGTGCAGCCTGCAGCAGGGTGGCATGTCCCAGCCTGGCCCCACCTGGCTGCTGGCGGCCGTCCTCCTGCGGGGCCTCCCGGCATCTGCGGAGCGGCGCGGAGGTGAATGCCTCCTTTGACACCAAGAACCAGACCGAAACTATGTCAACGGGGAGAGCGGGGCGGCTTTTCCTGTTTTTCCTGTTGGAGGCTTTGAACTGTGTCCTGCTGGGTCAGCGTGTGGGGGGACACCTCGGGCTGGGACGAGAGGGTCTGAAACCCAAGAGCCTGGGAAAGGGGAGATGGGGAGCCCGGGAGCAGTATCGGTGTGAGAGCCCATCCATCCCTGGGGGATTAGGTGTGAGGAGGAGGGCTGTGGGGCCAAGTAGTGCCCGTGTCTTCTGGAGGGAAGGGTGAAGGAGGAGAGCAAGGTTGGCGTTGGGGTGGTCTCTTTGAAAAGCTGTCTCTAGCCTAAATGCAATACCAGTTCAGTTGGAAACGTGCTCTAGAAAGAAAACCGTGAAGTCGTGAAAGCACTGGGGACCCAAAAGCATTGGTGTGATGTCAGTGGGCCCCACTGGGTGCACCCTGCTCTGGGTTTGGAAGCCCCCAGTGATGCTGCAGGGTTTGCTGTAGGCTGTTTGCTGCCAGGAGCAGGCAGTGCCCCGACGTACGAGCAGCAAACACTGCTCTGAATCTGGAGGGTGTGACGCTGGATTTGCAGGTGTTTTCCCAGGGCTCAGTGATCCGTTCTCCTGATTTTGTACAAAGCAGTCGGCACGAGGCCCAAACCTTGCAGGGCTCAGTCCAAGAAGTTGGAAAAGCTGCAGGACGGCTGTCAGCCTGGGGCTGCTTTCCTTGCAGATCGATGCCCTCTGCTGCACGGGCTGCAGCCTGCTTTCATTGCTGCAGCAGTAAAGATACAAGAGCTGATAGCACGGGCTTGTTTCTCCTGGTGCACAGCAAGGTGCGTTACGCTGCAGGTGGAGCAAGAGGCAGGCTGTACCCGCAGGGCATGATCACATTGCGTAAGCTCTGGGTTTAACGTGCCAGCAGGAGCAGCCGGGTGGCTTTATCAGTGCTGCCAGAGAATCTGGGCCAGTAACATGTCTCCCTGCCCAAAAAATAACCCCACCAACACTGCACACGCAAAATTGATGCAATTTTCTCGGTTGTATGCCCAAGGGTTTTCCCCTTGTCCTCCTCTGAGGGATGTTTCCTGCCACCCTGGATGCTGGACTCTGCCCTTCCAGTTATCGCTGCAGAAATTGATTTATTGGTGTCGGTTTGTACAAGTGTGAGTTTCAGTGGTGTAGTGGAAATCACAGTTGGGTTCATGCTGGCGCACAAGGTGCCTCTTTGCATCATTTCTATTCTTCTACTGACATCTAGTGTATGAAGACCTGTAGCACAGAGTGGGGTGGAAGATCTGGGTATCAGAACGTTTCTTGCCCTGTTGGCAGCCTGCCAGGCACCGGCATCACCCCCATCCCTCTGCAGAGCCCCGGGGCTGGAGCATCTGCAGTTGGGGACTGTCCTCTCCTGGGTGAGATGGAAGACCTGCGGTGTGCCAGGGCAGGGGGATCCATGGGCTTTCAAAGCAGTGAGTTTGGAAATGTACAATTCCTTCAGGTTTATAAGCAGGGCAAAATAACATCTGAGCTGGGGACACCTTGTCACTTCCAGTGGGACGGCTGCTGGCACCACCTGTGTCATCCCCACTGCTGCCTCTGTAAGGCTTGAGGCTGGGGCTCACAGGTGCTGGCACACAAATCTCGGAGCTGGAGGAGTTGCATTTTTTTTGAGAATTTCAGCTTCAGCACCAATGGTTGTGTTTGGAGGAGCAACACTCCCAGCACAGCACAGCACGAGAGCAGAGCTGCTGTGAGCAGTGTGACCTGGATGGTGCCCACTGGGGTGGGGGCCCTGCAGGCTGCTGCAGCGAACGTTTCCAGGCAGAGCTGCTGGAAATGAATCCACACTGGAGCAGGAGAATGAATTTGAAGTGAGGTATTATGCTGCTCCAGGCCTGGTGCCTCCTGCTTTATGGGCAGTGCCAGTGAGAACACAGAGCTGCTGTGCCATCGTCGCGCCGTGTCTGCGGGTGAGCGGTGCTTACTGATGTCAGCTGATACCCTGCCCTGGTGACTCTGCCCTCTGGTTTGATGTGTGGGAGCACAGGTGCTGCAGGAGATGCCCCAGATGTGGGGCTGTGTCTTCTTCCTGGTGCTGTGCTGAACCCAGGAGCTGGGAGAGGCTCCTTGGGAGGGCACAGAGGTGACATCTCTGGAGGTGACAGCTGGCAGTGACTAACTGACAGCTGATCGTAGTGCTGTTCTCTGCTCATCTCCCTCCCTGGAAGTTTACAGATTTTCATTTCTTTATGCTTCTCCATCAGCATGACAGCAGCCCCTGGAGGCAGGTGAGGTGGGAGATCTGCCTCTCCCCGTGCCCCAGAGCATCACCAAGGGGACCCCAGCTGAGCCCTGCTCCATGTCCCCACGGGTCCTGTCCCTGTGGTCACTACTGCAGGGCATGGCACCCACGGCTGGTGCCTGGTGCCAGCAGATCCTCCCGGAGCTGCCCTGGGATGCCCTTTGGCTCAGCAGAGACGGCCAAGTGCTGCTGCATCCCCGCATGTCAAACGTGCTTAAAGGTAAAAAAGTGCTGTGGGAAATAGCACACCGAACCCTTTACACCTCTGTTCACATGACTTTATTTTGTGAAAGACCTCTCAAATCTTGCCAGAAGTCAGGGTTTATTTCCCCTTCCTGAGGGCATTTAATCCTGGTCTCATTAACTTTCATTTTAATGTACAATTGCCAAAGAGAGAAAATAACTGAAACATTTTGTCTCAGGGAAAAGATCAGATAAAACCTTATCCCGAAGCCATCAGAGATGCTTATCAGCCTGTTTTCTTTCTCCTCAGCTGCACGAGCTTGTAGAAGAACCCGTTTCGCTCACTTTGGCTTTTGGAGAGAAGGAACGACCGCTGGAGAGCTGAGCTGGGCAGCAAGGTGCTGCTCGGGCTGGGCTCATGCATCGAGCATGGAAACAAAATGCATCGCTGCGTGGGATCGCTGCCCTGGGCGATGGTAGAACTTGGCTTTACAAAAAAGCAGGGAGATCTTTTTTTTCCCCAGCCATTTGTGCAGAAAATCCCTCTGAGTGGGGTGTGATTTCCTCCTGGAGCTGAGATCACCCGCCTCTTGCTTTCAGCTGCAGCCAGCCCAGGTTTCCAATAAAACACAAAAATTAATTGTGGTTGTCGAGCAAACCTTGCCTCTCCTCAGACCTCCTGCCCCTCCTCCTGCCCCTCTGCTCTGCGCTGCGAGCCCTCCCTGCAGCACTGCGCCCAGAGCTGAGGTCCGCAGCACACGGCACATGGAGCTGCTGAAGCAGGGCTGGAGGAGGGGAACAGAAATGGTCCCAGGGATGGAGCACATCCCTACAGGGACAGCTGAGATCTGGGGCTGTGCAGCCTGCAGAGGAGAAGGCTCTGGGGAGAGCTGAGAGTGGCCTTTCTGTATCTAAAGGGGGGCTACAGAAAGAAGGGGACAGACTTTTTAGCAGGATCTGTCATGGTAGGACCAGGAGAAGTGGCTTCAAACTAAAAGAGGGGAGATTTAAGCTGGGTGTAAGGAAAAAGTTGCTTACACTAAGGGTGGTGAAGCGCTGGATCAGGGTGCCCAGAGAGGTGGGGGTGCCCATCCCTGCAGACACTCAGGTCAGGCTGGGGGGGCTCTGAGCACCTTGATGGAGCTGTGGGCGTCCCTGTGCACTGCAGGGAGAGGGTCCAGGGGGCCTTAAAGGGTCCCTTCCAGCTCTAAGGATTCTGTGATTCTACAGTTCTAAATGGCACCAGCAGCAGGTGCCTGCTAACACATGGGCACTTGGGGCTGGAGGAGAGGGAACACCTGTGGGATGGGAAGGAGCCCGTGGCCATGGATGACCTCAGCAGGACAGAGCTCGTCCTGGAGCCCGCACTGAGAATCAGCTCAGGCTGGAGGGGAGGCTGCCCACAGCTGCAGATGCCTCTTCTGGGAAGCGGGGTGCTCTGCGCTGTCCCCCAGCGGTGGTTGGAGGACCCCCTGAGCACTGCGGTGTGCCTGAACCATGGGCCAAGGACTCCAACATGCCATCACCCAACATCAGGTGCCCTACACCAGGGCCTGGAGCAGGCGGATCTGCTGCTTGCCTGCGGGCTGCCTGGAGGCACCAGAAAGCAGAAGCCAGGAATTTGTTTTCCTTCTTCTTTCAAACTCCACTGGGATTTTGCTAAATCCACTAAGTTAATGAACACAGACGGGTGTTATAGGAGTCTATTTTGTGGCTGGGAATTCGGGAATTCAGGAAGAGCTTCAGAGTGGATACTCCCAGCAGTTGCATTGGGAGTCATCATGGATCCAACAGACCTCTTCCTGCAGCTTCTCCAAACACTGTGTAATGAAAACCTACGGGATTTTGCAAAGGAAGATGAGACTGCCTTATATCTTAGCAACATATTTCAGCAAAGCTGCACCTGTGGCCTGCAGCCAGCCCAGTGCCCACCCAGCGGAGGGCCCAGGGCCCAGACCTGCGGACGGGGCCACCACGGCCACCACGGCCACTAGGACAGCAGCACAGCGGGCCGTCAGCCTCCTGGATTTATTCTGATCTGCTGAGACTGGGATTTGTCAGAGGTATGGCCTGGTCCTGATAAAACTTTCCTCAGGAACGTGTTTCAAATCTAGGAAATGCTTTGTTGTCAGAGCTGGAGAGGATGAGAAGCAGCCAGATAAGGAGGGCATGAACTCGCTGTGGGAGCAGCCCAGCCCCCCAGGCTCACCTCCAGGCCCCCCCAGGCCAGCCAGGAGCTGCCTCTGTTTTATCTTTGGTGAAAGATGTCAGGTCCCATCCTGACAGGGAGAGGGAAGGCATTAGTGAGCGTGAGGCATTCCTGGAGCCAAGGTGCTTCTCCTGCCCAGCTTAGTGATGAGGTGCCTGCAGGTTGTGGGTGATCAAAGGGAGGGGAGGGCCTATCTGGGGCAGGGCAGATGCTGGCTCCCGCTGCGATGCCACCTTGGGGCAGAGGGCAGGGAGGACCTTCCTGCTGCCCCCAGCCAGCCCCGAGCATGGTCCTGCTCTTCCTTCAGGATGACGAATGGCTGCACTCAGCAGGAAGTGATTTAGCACGTGGGAAGCTGAGCGTTATCGGCGTCCCTGTCCCAGCTCCTTTTAAGTCCAGGCCAGAAATCTCAGGAGCAGTCAGATACAAACTGGCTGCCTTTGTACCCCCACGAGGTGATGGGGCTGAGCCTCATCAATCCCACTGGCTCACAGATACCAGCCCAGGAGCCCTCACTTCTTGGCTGACTCCACGTGAGCAGTTGCTGGAGCCTGTCCAGGGACCCCTTTCTGGTCCCCATCTCTGCAGGGTCACTGGCAGCACGGGTGCTGTGCAGGGCACCCCCAGCTCACACTGTGCCCCAAATCACGGAGAGAGTGATGCAGCGTTGCCATTTTGGGGATTTTGGAGTGAGATGCATCTCAGCTGCCATGCGTGCAGCCCTCCTTCAGCATCAGTCTGCCCTCCTCCCCAACATCACGGAGAGCCCGTGGGTGAGACTCATAAGGACACTTAGGAGAGAAAATCCAAATTAAATAAGGGTTTATGGATTAAACTCCTTGATAGGAGACTCTTACAAGGAATTCAGTTTGCTTTCATTCATTTAAGGAGAACCAGACTCAGCCATGGTCATTTTAATTCTGCTAAAAATGGTACAAAGAAGTTTAACGTGGCTTATCTTAATCCACTTGAAAAATCAATTCAGATTAATTTGCTTGAGTGTCTTGCACAGTTTGCCTTTGATTTTTCACATGTTAATTAGTTTTATTGTGCTTGGCTGAAACCTAGCATGCCCATAGCTTCCATCAGTCACAGAAACTGCTCCTGTGGTTATGGGCAGACTTTAAATACAAAGCTCACGTGTTGGGTAATGGGGATGGGAATTGCTCCTGTACGGCTCCTGTTTGCCATTTCCCAGTCACTGTGGTGGGCTCCAGGGGTCTCAGACCCAACTCCGGGGGTCTCAGACCCAACTCCAGGGATCTCAGACCCTCTCTCTCTGCTCAGAGAGGGCTCAGCTGGGGCTGCTCAGGGCCACGTCCACTGGAGTTTGAGTATCTCCAAGGATGGAGACTCTAAAACCGCTTGGTGAAACCTTTCCCAGTGTCTGACCAGCTTTTCTGTTCTCCTCCTCAGTGTCACTCAGTGCTTGACCCAGAGCCAGACAGCAGCAAAGCAACCAGCACTGCTCTCTGGGAGCAGCCATTCCCTGGCCATGCTGGGCGGTCTGGAGCCCAGCGCTGCCTGGCAGGAGCTTGTGCCGTGGCTGCTACTCTTCTGAGTTGAGATGTCCAGGGCTGGCGTTTACCTTGGCGTGATGGACAGAAGCGTTGACTGGATGGGTTCAGAAAGCAACCGCTGCATCCCGTGGAATTACTTCTGGAGCGATGGCACAGAGATGCAGAAATGCCCCTCAAAATGTGTTTGGTAGGACAGGGTTCTGCCCAAACTACCCCAGCAGGACCGAGTCCTTTTGCAGGACATGACCTCGATACACCAGGCTGAGTGAACTCACGGAGTCCCTCTACTCCATCTGTTGGGTTTCTATGACAGAAGACTCCCACCTCCCTGCCCTCCCTGCAGAGGTGCTCCCTTGGAAGCATCTGAGCCAGGAGGATAAGCCAGAGCTCAGGTTATGGTGTGATGCCACTGCTGGTGCTGCAGACAGTGGGGCAAAGAAGGGAGAGAGGTCTCAATGAAGGATTTTGTAATCAAATGTGGTTCTGAGCATCTTTTAGAGACAGACAAGGCTTGAGACTTCACACAGTTGCTTGTCCAGGGCTCAGTGCAGACTGTTCCCAGCAGTATATCCCTTAAAATTCCGTTTAGAATGAGTTAAAGACTATTTTATTTTTATTTTTTCTCCCTCAGCGACGGTGTCATGCCACTGCCCTGAGATGCCAGGCTCACCGTGCTGGTGCACACAGTCAGACCAAGGCTGGGTTTGCCATTTTCCCCGCTGTGTCCCGACAAATAGTCTCAGCCCCCAGCGTGGCTCCCAGCTGGCTCCAGGGCCAGGGCGGCCCTGCGGGGTGAGAACGCGGGGACGGCAGAGCCGTGCTGGGGGGAGCAGAGCAGCAGCGCAGCTCGCACCCACACGAGGGGGCTCTCGGCCCGCGGCTCCCCCGCCGCTGCCGGGGAGGAAGGAGCCGGGAGAGGGGCGGCTGCCTCGCCCTCCTCCTCCTCCAGGAGCAGAGGCAGGGCCGGGCCCGCAGCCCCCGCACCGCACCCCACAGCACCCTGCTACCCCCAGCCCCATGCTGCGTCCCCTCGCTTGCCAGCTCCTTGATCCCGGGGGTGACCCAGGGGTGCTCTCGTTGGGTGATGCCCCAGCACTGGGCCCAAGGCCCCTTCTGCTCGGCGAGCTGCTCCCGAGTGCAGCTTTCGGAGCCCCGTGGCACCAGAGGGGACAGCTGTGAGAGGGGCCCATCGTGGGCTGATTTGGGTGTGAGGAGCACGGAAGCTTCCCTGCATGCTTAGGATGGGTCAGGCAGCAAGCTCAGTACCACGAGCTGCTGAGGAACTCAAGATTTGCACCATCCAGAAGCCAGCCGAGGGAGAGGAGCTTGCACAAAGCACTTTACAGAGGAGGGAATCAATTCTGCCCCGTTCTGTAAGTGGGGAAACTGAGGCAGCGGTTGGGAAGCCCTTTGCCAGCAGTCACCCGGCAGAGAGGTGCAGCTGGGTCTCAGGGTGAGCACAGGGTTAGCAGCAGGTGCCCAACCTCTGTCCCAGGTGCCTTCAGCCTTGGGATGGATACATCTGTTTGTTGTGTTGTCCATAGAAAACAGAAATAGGAGTGGAAAGGTGGGGTTGAAGGAGAGGCACCAAGGCATGGGAATCTGTGCGTGGCTCTTCTGCTGCTTACCAAAGGGTTGGCTGGAAGGCAGGCTTCAATTTCTGAAAGTTTTCTTGGGGAGAAAAAGACAAAATGTCAAACAAGGCCAAACTGAAGCCATTGGCTGTTGAAATCCAAATGGTTTGAGTTTATTCTCAGTCAACCTCTATAAAAATATGTGAAATGGAAAAAAAAAAATCCACCTTCTTATGATCCAATATGTCAAGAGTTATCATTTCCTAGAATGACTGAACAAGATCCCGTGTCTTGGAGATGGTGCTGGGCAGTGGGCTCTGGGCAGGAGATGCCCATTTCCACGGCGAGGATGGGACCAGGCAGGTCCTGGCAGGTCCTGGCTGCGTATCTGAAACATCGCTCTGGTGATGGCTGTGTAACAGCTGCTGCTCAGAGATGCTCTGTGGTCTGTGTTAGGAGAAATGTCAAATGAGACAATTCAGTCAGTCCCTGTTGGTTTTAAGCCTTATGGATCTGCAGCCCTGAGGGTGCACTGACAGATTTACAGCTGTCTCACTGGTACTCGTTGCAGCAGTGCTTTGCTCCCCAACAGTAACTGGAGCAGAGGGCTGTAAATCACAGCCACGCAGCAGCCTGGCAGAGGAGATGATGCTGAAGAGGGTCTGGAGGGGACAGCGTGGTCAGAGCAGGGGCTTTCCACTGCTGTTTGGACCTTGAACTGAGGATGTGGGCTTCCAGCTCACCCTGATGTGAGCAGAGAGGAGGAGCAGCCACAGCACAGCTCATCTCGAGCTGTCACAGAGGTGGGACCAACCCTGAACCCAACTCCTGCATCCAGCCTCAGTCCTGTTCCCCCCTCATCTCAGCATGGACCCTCCAAAACCCATCTCCCAGCACCCATGTGGTGCAGGTAGGGATGATGGCAGTGTCCCCACGCAGCCCCGTGTCCCCACACAGCACCATGTCCCCACACAGCCCCGTGTCCCCACCCCTGACCTCCACTCGAAGCCAGCTCTGCTGCTCTGCTCAGCGCTCGGTTCAGCTTGGCAGCCCATGCCTGGGAGTTACATATTTCATCCCCCGAGTGCCAAGCTGCACATCCCCAGGCTGTGCTCAGGCATTGGCATGCAAATAAGCCTGTTGCTGCCTCAGACTGGGATAATTAAAAGTGAAGTTGTTAAACAAGCAGCATCAATTTTGGTGCACGTCCCCAGCAACACATGGTGATTGGACCGAGTTAGGAGGCATTTCCAGCTACGCAGCGAGCTCTAAATAGCCTGGAGAGAATACATGGGAATTTAGCTTGTGCAGCAAATTCAGATGTCAAAACAAGTTTCCTTGTTAATATGAAACTCTTTGGACTTTGCATTTTTAATTAAAGCTCTTAATTATCCAACTGTATTTTATTAGCTTTTATGAAGACAGCTGCTTTAAATGCTCTAAGCCAAATCTGTGCTCTGGAGCACTGCTTGTCCGAGTCGGGATCTCAGTTGTGAACAGCCTTCATTGTGAGCAAATGGAGTTGTTTAATTTAGGCTAGAATTACCATCCCAGCTTGATGGAAACCCTTTTATGGCAGAGACAACAAACAGCCTCGCGGGAGCCTTGCTGCACTGGCGGCGGGGAGGGAGGGAGGGATGCTGTGCCCATGCACGGGGCTCACTGCCAGCCCCTGCCAGGGGGCTCTGCCCACTGTGCCCCCCCGCTAACGCTGCTTCACCTTGGGCTGAGGCTGGGAGCCGCTGGGGGGGAGCCTCCTGCATCCTTGTGATGGGTTTCGAGGGACTGAGGCTGCACGGAGCAGTGCTGCTGTGGGTCCCTGCAGAGCAGTGGGGCTCTGCTGGTGCAGGGAACCCGCTGGGCTCTGGTTTGCAGCACGTTGGCCTTCGTGTCTGATCTGGTACTGCGTCCCCCATCAGTTCTGTGGCCACACACTGTCTTTATCACTCAATAGCTAATGCCTGTGGTCCTGTTCAGAACACATCGGCATCACGTTATTTACATCTGTAGCGTGTCCTCTCCTGGTCTGCAGCATGCTAACAGCTTGTAGCAGCTTCATACCCTGCCCATGCAGGGGTAGAGGCAAAGAGCAGACTGAGCACGAGGGCACAGGAAGGGCTGACAGCCGGAGCGGGGTTCGGGCTGCAGTGCAGCCCTGTGCTGAGCTCAGCACTGTGCTCCTGGGCAGCTCACTGCTTCGAGACCTCGCTCTTCATCACTGTCACGAATTCAGCAAAATGTGCTAAATCAGCTGTAATTTGGTGAGAAGAAAGGCAAGGAAGGCGGCTTTTAAGCAGTGATACAGGCCACCTTGCAGCCAGTGAGAGCTGGCAGGGCGGTGGGGAGGCGGTGTGGAGCCGGCGGGTGCTCGTGTGCGTGATGCTGTGGCACGGGGCAGAGCAGAACGCTCACAGCGATGGCTCCAGAGCAGAATGCTCACAGCGATGGCTCCAGAACAGAACGCTCACAGCGATGGCTCCAGAGCAGAACGCTCACAGCGATGGCTCCAGAGCAGAGTGCTCACAGCGATGGCTCCAGAGCAGAACGCTCACAGCGATGGCTCCAGAGCAGAACGCTCACAGCGATGGCTCCAGAGCAGAACGCTCACAGCGATGGCTCCAGAGCAGAACACTCACAGCGATGGCTCCAGAGCAGAATGCTCACAGCGATGGCTCCAGAGCTGCGGGGAGTGCTGGCGGTGGACTCTTTGCTGTCCTCTTTTATGTCACAGGGGGGTTTCAGGTGGGATTGATGTGGGTGGAGCATTGTTCAAAGGAGACAGCACTGCTCGCCTGGCAGGTACAGATCAGGACAGCAGTGCTGTTACTGAGCATGTCTATGAGCTGCAAGAGCTGGAAATTGGGCATCTTCTGGCTGACCTCAGACTGATGCCCATGCTGATGATATGGAGCTTTGCATTGCAGACAGGAGATGGATTTCTCCAACAGATGCACTCTTATCTCCCACTTATCCAATCCCATTGAAAGCTGCTGTTTGCACTCAGTGCTGTCCTGTGCCTGGGGATGTTTTTGCTCCACTGCTGGGTTCCATGTCCAGCGCTGAGCTGGGAAGGACAGGGACATATCCCAGGACACCTCCAGGTGCAGCTGATGGGCGGTGATGGGGATCGTGCCAGGGTGACACACACAGACAGACCCAGGGCCCAGGGAACTCACTGGGCCATGGCTAGGGCAGAGAGAGGCTCTAAATCCTTATGGCATGAGTCAAAGTTGGGCTGTCTGCCCCCCAGCAGGGACCTGGTGGATTTTTGGGTTCTCATCATCACCAGGGTTCTTGTTGTTGCCACTTCACTGCATAGCGAGGTTAAAGAGGGAGGAGAAGACTGAAAGGAGAAATAAGAAAGCTAATGAACCTGAAAAATGGATGCAAGAGAAAAGTCGAAGTGGAGCTGGAAGGGAACGGGCTTGTTGTCCCTTAATAAACATGCTCCTGCTGCTGACAGCGTTGCACTCTTGATTTGTAGGTTGAGTTTTTAGAACAAAGCAAGCACCAGACTGGGATTGTGGGATGCCCCAGGACCAGGGGGCTGCTCTCCTGCTCTCCTCCCTGGCGATGGGCAGACACCCAGCGGATGGGGCCGGGGCAGGAGCTCTGACTCCACCCGGTCCTGTTGTGGAGGTGCCTCAGGCGCTGCTCTGAGCCTGGCAGCCCCACACGTGGTCCCTCACACCAAGCTCACTGCAGAAAGCAAGGTGGGCATCACTGGAGTTTGGTTTTCTGAAGGCTTTAGAGACCACAGTGCTGTTTGTTTTGTGCAAAAAGGCAGAGAACATTCTCTGTGCAGCCCAGTGCCTTGGGGGCCAGTGGTGCCATGCTGCAAACATCGGGGTGGGGGCTTCCAGCCCACCTCTCTGCCTGGCGAGCAGTGTGGTCCTGCTCAATCAGGGGTAATTCTAACAGCCCTGCAGCTGCCACCAGGCCTTCTGGTGCTCAGGGAAGCAGCAGCAGGCTGAGTGCCTCTGCTGCCCAGGGGTCGGAACCAGGTGGGAGCAGCAGTCTGTGACACATGGGGCTGCCTTCCTGCCTGCAGAGCTCAGGGCACACCTATGTCTTCTGTGGGGGAAAACATTTTTAGGGTGCTTTAATGGCTCTTGATCAAAAGGAGCTGCCCTGCAGGGACAGCCTGTGATGTCCTGAGCAGGATTCAGGGGATTTGGGGAGGGCAGCTGCAGCACTTTTCAGAACTGAGGAAAAAGGCATTTACTGAGAGTGTTTGAGGCCAAAGAGGGATGGGTGAGCAAGGTACCAGTGCTCATAAAAACCCCACACCCTGACCACATCCCTCTCACACCCATCTCTGGAAGTATTGCCCTGAAGACAGAGAGTTCCTCTCCTTTTTGTGTTGGGGTGGAGGTGACTCCCATCCTGACATGTCCAGCAAGAGCAGCAATGTGATGGGGCTGGGCACCAGGGCTGTGAAGGAGGCCAGCAGCACCTTTGCCAGCAAGCATTTCAATGCTAAGGAGTGCCATGGTTTTTCTCTTTTTGCCCTTTTTTTGTACTTCTTTTTTTTTAATTCCTCCTTGGGATCTTTAAGGGGAAGTTTCCAGAACAAGATGCAGTATTCTGTGTCAGGATCTGGGCCTTGCTGCAGCTGAGAGCTCGTAATGATGAAGATTTAATGCAAATCAAATGGATTTTTCATCTTAGCAGAGAAGTATTTACAGCCCATTAAGTAGATGGGGAAACTGGTCATTTTTTTTGGAGGGGAGCAGAGAAAAAAAAAAAATGCTGCGCAAAAAAGTGGCCACAGAAGGCTCTTAGTTTGAGAAATTGAGCCTGAGAAATTTATCAGCTTTGGGGATGGAAAACTCATCATTTATATGTAAAAACATATCACTTTTAATTACACAGCCAACTCCAGCTTTACTCATTAGCTACTTGCACTGCTCTGCCAAGTTACACAGTGGTGAGCTGGCTGGAGTATTTTATATGGCATTTCACCCTGGATCAGAATAGCCAGCATATGGCCCCGTCAGCCTCTGCTCTCTTGGTCGGAGGGCAGGGAAATGGATGTGGGAAAAGGAGAGCAGCTGGGAGATGGGACGGGGAGAGGAAGGTGAGTGCCTGGGGATGCACTGATGCACACATACATGTGGGATGGGTGGCTCTGGCGTGGGTGCCTTTGGGCTGCAGGTCTTTGCCCCCTTGCAGTGCTGCGAGGCCAATGGGAGGTGCTAGAGATGGGAGCATCCTGTTGGCTCCCAATGGCCCCTTTCAGACACCGGTTCTGGCCTCTCTTCTCCACTTGGTTTCATCCCCCTCTACTCCTGGCTTCTGCTTGTGTCATCTTTAAATATTTCTGATAAGGCCCTGCCTCGTGCTGGGACAGCTGATTTCTGCACCTAATCACTCTCGCTTCTAAGACAGTTTTTCTTCATGTCTTGCCTGAAATATTTCCATTGCTAGCTTCAGGCCGCAGCGCTCCTTGTTTTACCGTTTCCAGATCATTTAAATAATCCCCTTTTCTCCTTTGATGGTATTTCCCTTAAGGTATTTATAGCGTTATCATGCTCCCCATTTAATCTCCTTCCTTACAGGCTGTATAAAATTAAAATCTCCCATCTCCCCTCCTTCTCTTTGTGTGTTTGTGGCAGCTCGTTCCGAGCTCCCTCCATCTGGGGGGACCCTCTGGACCATGTGGCTGCCTCAGTGCAGGGACACAGGCACTGCACAGACCCTTGCAGCGAGTTGCAAAAGACCACGTATAGTTTAGAACATCTGTCAGCATTTCCTCAGGCCAGGAGAGTTTTGCTGGAGCCCGCTGTGGTTTCAGCAGCATGTCTATGTTGGTTGGCATAACCAGTGCTAAGAGGAGCCCGGCTGCCTCCGTCTCCCCTCGCATCCTGTCTCTGGAGCAGAAGAGCTCAGCTCGCTCCCACCATCACCTCTGGCTCCTGCAGGTGGGGAGTAGAGGGTGGCAGGGGCAGCACCAGTGGGCAATTTGAAGCTCTTTTTTGGGGGCAAACCAAGTTTCTGGAAAAAAAAGTCTTGCAGGAAACGTCTGCTTTCCTTGTTTTTCCTCCATCACAACCCAAAATATACATTTTTGTGTTCTGGAAGAAAAGCGGAAAACTTCCAGTAAAAATGGAAAATAGTTCATGTTTTACAACTTGCCCCAAAGGAGGGAGATGTTCCCCATTTTTCTTTACCTACGATCTCTCAGGCCAAGCTGCAGGACTGCACAGAGCTGCTGGAAGGCTGCAGCCCCTGGGTTAGAAATACATATTTACCTCTGGAATATGCCAGCTACGGAGGTTCTGTTTCTTCTTGGTCTGGTCCTGGCTGACTCCATGTGCCCAGAGCCAGTCTGAAGCAGAAGGGAAAAGCAGAGAGCAGGGCTGCAGTGACACATGGCTCCTTCACAGTTAGGGGAAGACATGAAAGTGGGCAGGGGGATGCTTGGTGGAAAATGACTGCTCCGAGATGGATGTAATCCCCCAAATGGGAAAAACCAGATTACTGGGGAAAGGGAAAACAAACCTCTTAAACACTTGTATCTCATCAGTAGCTTTGAAAAGATATCACCGTGGCAGCTCAATACTGAGTGACAGGAGGCTTTGAAACCTGAGCTGAAGAACACAGGCAGATGAATTCAGCTTTTCCCCTTGAATGTGAAATATTTCTTCAAATACAAAAAATTGTTTCCCATCCCCACTTGCTGGCAAAGGAATTGGGAATGGGAAGCTATGGGTCGGGTCCAAAGTAGCTGTGCAAACAGAGGAGTTCCTGATGGAGCAGGGAAAAAGCAGCTTGTCTCCCAAGGCCAAGCTTTGGTGGCAGCTGCCTGCTTTTGTAGCAGATGGCCCTGTCGCTGTGGCCCTATTTTGCCCCATTGCAAAGAGCTCTCGCTGTGCCTGGCCACACAGGTCTGGCATGGCACCGAGGGCTGCAGGATGGGGCTGAGCGTGCTCCCTCCTGCTCCTTTCTGGCTCATAGCACCCACACCTTGTGTCACCCAGCAAGCTGGAATTAATGGGCAAAGTTCACAGAAGCATCATTGTTTTGCATGTGGGGGATATTGAAGGCAGCCCTCCAGTCTTGCATTTACCTATCTGGCAAGAAATCAAGGGACGCTCAGAGCAAAATAAAATTAAAAAAAATCCTCCCCCCTCCCCCCCAAGTCTTCTGTCAAACCATAAGTCATATGACAGAGCAGTAAATAATGGATCTGGTGACCTAGACCTGAAAATATTTACATTCCCTAAGCTTGGCTGATAGCAAGGGTTCGTCTTACCATGTCTCACCTAATTAGCAGAGGGCTACAAGAATCCAGTGGTGGGTTCTGGTTTCTTTTCCACCTCATTTGTAATGCATGCTGCTCTCTCCCTTGCCATGCAGTTTGCACACTGGTACATGTCAGCAGCAACATCTGGGCAAGGTGTGCGGTTACGCCCGGGGACTGGCAGCACTCAGACGCATCAGCAGCTCGGAGGCCAAGAACAAGCTCCTGCAGCCACCCAAGAAGGTGCTGGCCTTGATCCCCCTTTAGTCTCAATTGCAAAACCTGTCCAAGAGCTGCCAGAGATACAAAGCTCACAGGGGACTGTGAGCTCCCTGCTTTAGGGCTCTTCCACCCCAGGGCTCTGCTGGCTCTGCCTGTGCTGCTGATAAGGCCTGGCCCTGATCCGTGCCCTGATCCGTGCCCAGGCAGGGTTAGGGAGGGTGCTGGTTGGCACGGGTCAAACCTGTGGTCAGGAATGCCATGAGCAATCCAACTGTATAGATTGTGAGCTCCTGTTCAGGCCTGTGCCCTGGCTCGGTTTGGTTTGTATCTACCCAGGGAGCTTGCTGAGGGTGGGGTCGTTTAGTGCAGATGTGGTAGGAGACATGCACAGCTTAGATAAGAAAAAAATAAGAAAAAATGAGGGAAAAAGTCTAAGTGGATTTTTTTTTCTTCTTCTTGGACATTTTAACTTAAAACACTCATTTAGGTGTAAACCTGACCATATTCTTCTTTCTTTTTTATCTTCCTTACACAGAAGTGTGGACAGAAGAGGAGCACGATGAAGTGATGGCATTTTCCAGAAAAACAAACAAAACCCAGCTTTTAGAACAAATGGTTCTGAAACACTCGTGTGAGGAAATACTTAAAATGGCAGACAACGGCAGTTTGTGAGTAAAGGTGTCCTTACCCCAATGGATAAGTTTTTGGCAACACAAGCCCTCCAGGCCTGAGGTAGGAAATGCCAAAGCAGCAAAGAGGAATTTCTTTTCTTTTGTTTTGTTTTCCGTGGCACAGCCTTATTCCTCTTTCACCCATGCCTATGCCCCAGGCAGTGCCCCAGAAATTCTCAGCTTTTCAAAGAATCACATAACCCTGAGAAATAAAAGGAAAAACCCATAACTCTGATGGCTCAGAGACAGGGTGATAAAGTACTTAACACTTCAGTAAATATGTTTCCATTGTTCTATTAAACCATAATTTACTCTTTATAATGTCAAACACTTTAATTGGGCACAGAAAGCAACTAGGAGCAGATCCTTCCTTTCCATAGCACAGAAGAGGAGGTGTGTGGTTTGGTGGCTGTCTGCCCATGGACCATCTGAGGCTCGTGGGACATCACTGGGCTGCAGAGCAGAGCTGAGCAGCTCCACAAGCCCACACGCTGTGGGTAACTCGTGCTGCTGTCCAGGAGTCCGGCTGGGTCATGGAAAGTGACCGGTGGATACTTGCACCTGAGAGGGGATGCCTTCCCTGCCCGCTCTCAGCTCCTGTATGATAGGACACGTCAGAGCGTGTGTGCCTTTAGGGCAGGCTGGAAAATCCCCCCTGTGACTGTGTGCTGTAGGGTGGAGGGCTTTGGACTCTCATGTTGCAGAAAGAGGCAGAGTCAGGGGCTCCCAGACAGAGGCTGGGTTCAGTGAAAGCTGTTAGCTGGAGAGCTGGGTGCTTTCCCTCAGCTCTTGATGCACTTCAAGTGCTGCAGAGGCTGTTTAAAATGACCTTACCGTGCTGATTAGACCATTTCACCCAGCTGATGCACAGCTCCAGCTTTGCTGACAGCCACGCTGGTGGAGCTTTGACTTTCATAGCCCAGCTCCCACTGAATAATCAACCTGTCTCATTTCCATAGGTAAGTCACTTCACTTCCAGCAGCAATGCCTAAGGAAAGCAGGAGGCACGCAGCATCCCTTGGAGCATGCACAGACACATGCGCTGTCCTTTCCCAGATGCAGTTCTGCTGGGATGAGCCATGTCCCTTTATCATTCCCTTTTTGCAGCTGCTGAGCTGCTCTTGTGCCTGTTCCCTGGCAGTGACAGACTGAGCTGGGCTTGTTTGGCTGCTTTGGCTGTAAAGCTGTGGCAGGGGTCTGCCAGCAGGCTGGGGGCTGGCACAGCCCCACACGGGGATACAGGCTGGGGTGTGCAGGTACCGGGGTGAACACCTGTGGCAATGGTCAGGTGATGGGCAAAGTCTGGGCGCTGTGTGCAAAGGTTCCTCCGAGCTGCAGGCACTGCCCTGCCTGCCGTGGGCATTTCAGCAACGTCCAGCACTGCAGAGCTGTTAGTTCTGCTTCTTGGCTTCTGCTGGGGCACTGAGCTGACTCTTCCCAAAGTCCAAATAAAAGTTTAAATAAAAGAAGAACAGCTCATGAATGCAGTGTTGTGTGTCTTGCTGGTCGGCTTGGGGAGCCTCTGCTGCACAGGGATGGCCTTATTTTGCTCCCCCTTGATCCCAATGTGCAGTGGTGCAAGGCTCCTTTGAATTAAATTATTAGGCTGGTGATAAGAACATCATGCTCAATTTGTTGGCGTTCCGCTAAAATGTCACATACGTGATTTATATGGAGGAAGGGATGAAAAGAGGGGCACAATTATGAGGCTGACCCCACATAAATTAAGTAGAAGAACCCCCTCCCAAAAGCCAAGTGGTTTTTGCTGGGGTGGATTGGGTTACCAGAACAACACTGCTGTATGCTGAAATGCAAAAGGAAGGGAAATGGGGGCTGGATGTCAAGAGGAGGGCTGGGGGCGGAAGGGGTGGCAGCAGGAGCTGATGGACTGCGATGGGGAGGAAAGTGAAAAACGCAGGAGCCTGTGCAATTGCCAAACAGCAGTGGCAGCTCTCAGGGACTTGTACTAAACCTACACTGCACTGCATGTACTGTGGCTGGGATTTTATTTGCTAACGTGTTAAAAGAAATGTTGACCTCTAGAATGTGTGCACTGAAATGTATCAGTAGAAGAAGGGAAAAGGCACTTTTAGCTTCTCTGCTCACTGTGAGTTACAAGCAGAACAACTGCTATCTGATGTAGGCTCTTTGTCAAAAGCTGGAATAAACCTACCCTCATTTCTGTCTCAGTGGCCTTTTCTCTCCACAGTGCTTGATGCTAAGGAATGAGAAGGCAAACAGGAGCTCCTGAGGACATGGATTGCCAGCCAAGAGGCTGAGGAGATGGACGCGAGTGGTGCAGCATTGCCAGGGCCCTGCATGGTGCATTGTGAAGCAGCAGATGCGAGGGGACATAGCAGGGATGTCGAAGCATGAGACATATCTTTGGCTATTTAAGGCTTGAGAGAAGGCTTAACTGTTTTCCCTGCCATGTGCATCACATAGTTTCTTTTGGTTTCTTCTCCATAAGATGTGCTCATTGTCTCTGCAGGGCTGATGGGGATCTTGCTCCTTCTCCCAAAGGTGAGTTTGATGGTGACATTCTGTACAGCCAGAAAAGAGCTGCATTTCCCCACAGGCAGCTCCAAGAACATGCACAGAAATTGTGACCTGCTGGGCCTTCGGCTACTGTGTTCTGGACCCCACACAGCCTGTGAATGCCTCTTTATCTTCCTGTGCCATGCCCCCTGCTTGTCTAGGCTGGGGGCCTTGCATCATTCTTACAACACTTCTCAGCCTGACCTGTAATGCCCTCGGTTGTACAAACAGTCACATGAGTGAATGTTATTCATGTCCCATACAGAGCTTGTACTATGTCTTGGGCAGTGCATTACAAACTTTTAAAAAGAAAAGTGACTGAATAAAACCCAGTCAGCTTTACTCCAGGGCCAGCATCATCGCTTCTTGTGCTGCGGCCAAGGAGGCTCTGACGGGGCTGCAATTTGTTGCTCACAATGGCTCTCTGTGGCTGATGGGGACGGAGAAAGCTTCCCTTCATCGAGCAGTGACATGGCCATGGTGCTGGGGGTGTGGACAGCACATCCAGGGGGCTGCAGCCACTAGGGCTGCGTGCGTGTTGGATGCTGCTGGAGCCCATCCACTCTTGGGTAGGAGGACATGTCCCAGCGTTCAGCTCTCCAGGGATCTTTTGGTTTTGTAGCCACATATCAGGAGCCAGGGAGTCTAAAACCCTGAGTGACCTGGTTCAGCTCCAGCAGTTCAGCCCAGCCAAAAGCCTCCCAAAAGTCCCAACGAGAGAAAAAGCAAGCACAGGCATGTTAGCCCATTAAAATCTTAATTGCAATTGAAACTCTTCTCCCCAGATTTTCATGTCCTTGTTTATGTCTTTTAATATTGAGTAAATTAGGCTTGATGCTAACACAGCTTGGCTTGGTGATCAATGGTGTGTGGAGAGATGTTTTATGGGGCCATCACAGGGCGCTTTATCCATTGCAAGCTGCCAATCCATTTGTTATTTATTTTCAGAATTAATATTTAATAGATTCCTTCCCTTCCCATTCCCCCAGCCACACACAATCGGAGAAGAACAAACAGAAGCGGGTGCAGGTGGTGGGGCTGGACGGGCCTTAGGCCTCCTTCTCCCAGGCTCTGGCCTGGCACGAGCTGCTGGCTGGGTGTGAGTCCATCAGCCAGGCCAGGAAGCTTATCAGTGAGAATAATGGCTGAATAAATAAGGTGGGGAAGAGGAACGTGTTCTGACGTGGTCCTGGGTGGACACAGACCCCATCAGGCCCTGTTAGCACAGCAGGGCCTGGCATGGCCTCCCCAGCAGCCCTGCATTGATGCTTGTGGCAGTGCCCTCATTGTAAGAGGCAGCCTGCTACTGGTTTAGTTAGTCAAAGATTTTTTTAAAAAGGACAAAAAGGCCCACATGGAGCAGAGGTGCAGCATTGCTGGTGAGCCTCCCATGCAGGTGCCTTCCTGCCCTGACAGGGTGCAGGGATGTGTGGCCTGTGGCTCCGAGAGGGGAAGGGAAGGTGCTGCAGGGCCCAGGAGGGCCCAGGCCCAGCTGGCCCCAGGGTGTATGGTGGTCAGGGCAGCCCTGAGGGGCTGGGGGTGCAAACTGCCACAAAGGGAGGCAGTGTGTTGGGGGTCAGTGCTGTGAGGGCTGGGGCTGCACAGGGGGCAGGGCCTGGGGAGCTCTGGTTCCCTGGGCTGGGGACATGTGGGGACACCACACTGGGGGTCCAGATGCCTCAGGGCCCGTGGGAAGGCCATGGTGGAGCCAAGCTGCTGTGTCATGAGGCAAGCAGCAGGGTTACCTGCAAGGCATCCTCCATGCTGGGACAAAGGCCTGTCCCACAGGAGCCCTGCCCTCAGATGGCTGGGCCATGGCTGTAGCTGCCTGCTCAGCAGCTCTGTTTCCTCACACTCAGTCAGAAAACCCACAACAGCAGCTGTTGTCTTGTCTGAAGGTGTTCCCAGACCCTGCTGACAAGGAGAGGCTGGTGCCTGGGACAACTCATGCCACCTCCTCCCTGTGCAGTGCCACCCTCTTTGCAAAATTGATGACAGTGCAGAGGAGAAATTGCTGCAATTAACCTCTGATGCACTGACTAATCAGCTGGCACAGCATCCAGGCACAGCATCCAGACACAGCTCCTCTAAGCCTGGTGAACAAAAGTGGGGGGGAAGTGTGCACTTGAGAGCATTGAGTGCCCCCGTCTCTCCCCTCCCCATGGGCACGTACTTGTGTTGAAGGGTCTGAGTGCTTTTATTTTGGTAAACCGCTTTGAAGTGGAAACCAAATTGCAACTCTCCCTCTTCCCCCCAGCTCCCCTGAGCCCTCCTGGTTTTAATTAGCTCCATCTGATGTTCAGAGGTTTCCAAGAAATAAATGTGCTTTTAAACAAGTGGAAAAAATGGTGGTGGCAGAGCATGGAGAGCTGTCTCTCCAATGTGCAGGCTGACAAGGGACACATGGCAAGCTCAGCTCTCTGCCTGCATCCAGGCTCAGTTGCTTCCTTTAGCCCTGCTGTGTACGTGTCCCACGTGCATCAGCTGCAGTTTGCAGCCAGGTACCAATGAGTGGTGTGATGGGGTAAAGGATCATGGAGAAAGAGGCATTAGTGTGATGCTGTGCTTGCTGAACAGGCTTTGGTGTTCTTTCTTGTGCCTTTCCACCCCTCTGTGCTTTGTCTCTAATTCAGTTTCTCAGTCCTGGTTGAAGGAAGCAGTACTGAAAAAGGAAAAGCATCTCATAGGCATCTCGTCTGATTGCTCATCGGCACTTCTGGCTGTATACAAACCTTTGCTGGGAAAGATTTGCAGAGTGTGTGCCCATCCCTGCTGGAGGTGGACTAACTTTAAAATGAAGTCTCAACTCACCGCAGACATTGGGTAGGCAGAAAAAGATGACACAGTCTTGTAGAAATAGCCAGCCAGAGCCCCCTGAAACAAAATGGTCAACACACCCTTCAGGGCTTCCATCCTCTTCTCCCCATATCCCTTCCATCTCTACGCCACGTGCTGTCCTCAGGACAGGATCCCTGGAGGGTTTTATTCCCACATAGGTTAACTTTTGCCTTGGTTTTCCTTGTTCTCCAGATAAACAAAGCCAGTAATCTCAGCAGTGTTTGCTCTTCTGAACTGGGGAACAGTGAGTTGGAGCAGATCTCTCTTATCATGTAATTAATCTGTTCCTGTCTTCTGCCCTAGTTGCCAGGTATTAAGCTGCAGCACGGCTGTGAATGTGGATTAGGTGAGTGAGCTGACTGCAGCTGCACCTCCTGCTCCTGTCAGTGCTCCAGTACAATTTCAGGTTCTCTTACCATGGCCTGGGCTTATCTCGCAGGGAGAGAACAGCAGCCTTCAAAGAACCTGTTCGGGTACCTTGAAACCTCTTAAAAGATCCAGACACAGAGCAGTAAGCCTTCTCCTGCTAATGTGAAATGTGTGCATTTCCTGAGTACCTCTCCTCTACGCAGCACTGAGGTCTCCCTTGCCTGGTGGACCCCAATGCTGCAGAAAGGTCCCACTGCTCTGCAGCTGGGGTGGTGAGGCCTCGGGGTGAGGGAGGTTATTGCCTCTCTCAGCGATGTAGGTTTTGCTACCAGTTCAGTGCTGTGCTGTCCTTTCGTCAGAGGCCCTGAACCATGTCACACGCAGCAGGTACTGCTTATTATGTCCCTAAGCTGTGGGCTGTCACACACCAACTGACGTTTGGGTACTCTAGGAGATACTCTGGTTCCCCTCTGTGTGAAATGCTACAAAATACATGCGCCTGTCTGGGCCTTAGCTTTGTCCTTGGGTCCCTGTTTTGCAATATCTCACATTTTTATAGTTGTTCTTAGAAATGTTAGGTTGGGAGGATCTCTTTAAAATCCCCTTCTCTCCCATGCTGAGTCTGGATCACATATAACCACTACTAGCCTAAGCCCTTGGGAGAATACAGCTCAAACCCCAACCTGAAGCAGAGAGAACCTCAGAATTTGGGTTATACAAGCTGTAACCATACCCAAAAGAGTGCAGTAATGGAGAATCCACCTTCACATGCCTTGGTAGGCTTCCTAACTGAGATGGCAGGGCTGCTGACCAGCCAGGATGGGGTTAAGGGGCAGCTTGACCTGCACAAGCGTTTACAGGATTTAAAGGAAGGGATGGGACTAGTTTTCTCCTAAAAGGGAGGGGAAGGTTGAGGGGCTTCTGAGGCTCTGCAGACCTGGAGGTTGACTGTTGCCTTTTCAATGCAGAAGCTCCAGCAAAGTGCTGGCAAGATTACTGTGAGGCCCTGGTCTGAGACCCAGCTGCCCTCTTTTCTAAGTTTTGTAAAAGATCAAGCTTGCAAAAAGCCTGCTTTTCTTTGTTGCTTTGTCAGTCTCAGGAAGGCTGGTTCCAAGTAAATACAGTGGTTATATCTGGAGTAAATATGCACATATATATACAATATGCAAGTTGCATATTTCCCTGGAGGACCCAGGGGAGTTTTTGGTGTAGGTTGAAAATACCAGCTTCAATTTTTTTTTTCTTTTTTCTTCTTTTTCAAATGTAACTGTCTGATAGCCATATCTAACAATTGGCTTTCAAGACTTGCTATCTGCTTTTCAGCTTTATACCTTTATGTGTTCTGTTTTATTTTGTGCTGAAAATCCATCAGTTCAGTGAATTTGTCTGGGTGAAAGACTTTGCTTTTTTTCTTCTTAACAATAACTCGCCAAGCACAAAAATCCTTAGGTGCCAGAAGTCTGGTGGAGCCCCACTCAATTATCGCGCATATCCTGAAGTGATTTCCTCCTCCAGAGAACTCTTCTGCTCTCAAGTATGATTATGTGGTGTCACATCAGTGAGAGCTTTGCAGCTGTGACTCCAGCTGCTCTTTCCTGGACAGTGTCCTGTCTGTGAATGATTAAAAAATATATGGAGCAACAAGCATATTTACTCACTTGGTCTATGTTTTATCCACATCCAACAGATTGGGAGGAGGAGAGAAGGCTTTAAGGGAAGTATTTTAGGGCATGTTTCAAGGATCTGTGGGAAAGATGAAAATGAATTATATTCATACGCTGTCACAAAATCTATATTAGTTTAATATGCAAAACCAAACAAACTAATGATCCCTTGGAATGTTTCAGTTTTTATGACCACACATTGTCATTTTACTTCCAGATCTGGCTCAAGGCCTGGGTTTTCCTCTCTGAAGCCCTGGATGACCTGAGAGCCAAGGTAGGCTTGTGAAGGAGTTAGATTTTTCTCTGTTTGTGCTTGTGTTGACAATTTGCAGAGAGTGACTCAGTGCAATCATGGTTAATTAAAGGCAGACTGTGCTGGTATTGAAAATGCATTCACCTAATGAGGAAATAGGAAAAACTATTGTCTAACAACCTAGGGATTACTGTACTTGTTTCTGTTTTGCACTTCTTCCATACACATTGAATTTTGATGTTAAGAAAGAGCAGTGTTTCATGCAGGTCTGACTCAGATCTTTGGAGTTGAAAGTAGACAGTATCACCTGGATGATGCAGCGTCATGTTGGTTTGCATGTCTTTGGGTTGCCAGAGAATGCAGGCCTTCAGCTGTTGGCTGTCTCACCTTTTGGCATGTGGGTGAAGAGTACGGTGTGGTGTATTGCTGCACCAGCTGGAAGAGCTGAAAATTTTCAGTGAAAACTCTCAGTGGAAGTCAGCATTTACATGAGGTCTCCTGGGCTTCTCCTTGACCTCTGCTGGTCTTACCTCTGTGCCTCCATCTCCANCCCCTCCTTTGTTTCTCCTTTTCTTTGTCAGCTCTCACCATGCTGATTCTCTTCACTCTCTTTGTGTTAAACATCCTCTGTATGTTATATCCTCCCCAATAGCTTGAAGCTATTAAGACAACTTGACTAGAGAAATGCAAAACTTTTGATAAAAGATGACTGAAGAGAATTGGACTGTCTCAGACATCAATTCACTTGAATTCATTAATGAAAAGTTGCCCATGCCATTGCAATTTTGTCACAATTCTGTATTTGAGCATTGATTTCAGCTGCTTCAATGGTGGTGAAAATGCTGGCAAGATAGTGCTGAGTATTCAAAGCAGCCAAATTTAGAAATCTGTTTCACTGAGGACGATGTTTACTTTTCCATCAGCTGTATGATCTATTGAAGCTTTTGCCGAATTTCATTTTCTGGATGAAGTGAGATGCTCCAGTAAATGAATACTATATCCTACTGAAGTTTGCAAAATCACAAGTGTTGTTACAATTAATTTAATTTAAGGCAAGGTCTTAAAATTCAGTCAAGTTAACAAAAAGAATTGAAATCGTATTCATTCTCTGAGTAGTGCTGTCAATTCTCTGCATGTTTGTAGTCGTGATTTCTTAGCTATTTTCTACTTGGAAGAGGCATACAGTCTTTATTGGCTAGGGAATTGGAATTACCTCTTCAGAAAGCATTCTCTAATAGATTTTCATAGTGTGCTGTTCTTTATTTCTCTGATTCCTTTCAGTTGCAATAATATTTTAACAGTTGTCTCTGACAATTGTGGGCAAATATTTGTAGATCTGCATGCTTGCTGTGGTGGATGGTGTCTCTAATCCTTAGCAAAGCTCTTAAGACTCTGAGCTTTGGGTTTTCATGGAAGTTACTTTTCATCATGTTTTATTTAGCTGTTATTTAAGAGCAAGCCCTGTGAATTCATGCTTATGAAGCTGATGCTCTATCCTTTAACAAGCAAATGCCTGATTGCTGTGATAGAGCATCCTGCGTGCAATTAAGCAACAGCAGCAGAACAGTAATGTGCTCTGCTCTGGGTTCCCCAGGTATAACCTTGTAAGGCAGAGCTTTTAAGCACGTGCTTAACTTTAAACACATGAGTAGTTACACTGAATTAAGTACATCTACTGTGGGTTTCAAGTAAAGCACTTACTTAAGTGCTTTGTGGGATGGAGCTTATAAGATTTCCATAAATCAGAAATGATTGCATTCCACCTTTCGGCCCCGCAAAAATCCATTTTAAGTCCTCTAACATATGCATTTTCCTACATCATCTGTGCTGCTGAGCTGTCCTGAAGGCAGGCGTGCAGAGGGTGTCTCATAATCATCCTCAGCAGAGCATGGGAATGCTGAAGAAGTTCAGATTTAAATTTGTTATCTATTATGCTGCTTCTGTGTGCGGTTGTATGTGAGTCCTCAATGAGGACTGACTATGAGGGAAGAAAGGAGCTTGTCTGTGAAACCCTCTTCTAGGAAAAATGTGTTCTCCTGCTTCAAAGCAACGTTGCGCTATTCTGGTTTATAAGTGTTTATAAAAACATCTTTCACATATTCCTGCACACTGCACTAGGAGATGTGAAATCCTTTTCCTTTCATGAAAAGAAACAGTGCAGGGGGAGCAGAGGTAACTGGTTAGCTTTGCAGCTCAGCTGGTAGACTGTCTGGAAAGGAGCCAAGGGGCCTGGGTTCAGTCCTCTGATAAGTCATCAATTTCTTTCTCACCAAAAACATCTGGTTTTGGATGCTGAGTTATGAGCTAATATTAAATACAAAAGTTTATAGCATCACATATATAATATTGTTGATTAGAAGCATCAAGTAAAGTAATTGACCAGAGGGGACTTGGTGTGAGCAGCTGGTAGAGCATCTGGAGGGGAGCCAAGGGGTCTGGGTTTAATTCTCAGGTCATCTATTTCTTTCTCACCAGAAACATCTGGATTTGGATGCAGCAGAGCTACAGCCTATTGTCTCATGCAAATGTTTCTGGGATCACACATTCACATGGAAATGCGATTCCAGGAACATTTCCATTAAGGGTTTACACCCAGAGAATCCTGTCGGAGTGACAAGGGAAAGGTGTTCCTGATCCCGTCAGAATCACAAGTGAAGCTCAGTTCTGTGGAGCTGTGATTTTGGAGGGGGTTCTGCATGGACCCCATTTCGAGTAGCCTGGACCACGTGTCTAACATGAGGGTGACCCGGGCAAACTGACCCAGCTGTGTAACGCAGTGAGTTAAGGTGACATGTTTGCCTGTGTCGCTGGATGCCTGTGGCTGTCAGGGTGCTGTGCAGGGGATGGGGATGTCCCAGACGGACGCAGTTAGAGGCTGGTGCTGCCCTGCTCTGAGCTCTCTGGGCACTAGGTGTCAGAAGAGGCTCATGCTTGTGCTGGCTGACGCCTGGTGCAAAGTCCCCGAGCCCACTGAGCTGTCACCAGCCCCAGGGCTGCAGGGGACCATAGTCCAGAGTGTGGGGATTTGCAGGTGTGGGGACTTGCATCTCCTGTGAACGGCACTGAAAGCATTACTCAGCTTCTTGAAAATGCTTTGGTAAAGTCTGCAATGTTGGCTAAGCAAAGTTTGAGCTCGGGGTTAGAGCAGGCGTTCACTGCTCTCTTCTCAGCTCATTTCCCCATGTATTTGTGCTGTTGCAGTGGGAGGATGGAGGCCCTGGTCTCTCTGGAGAAACAGTGGGTAAATCCACCTGAAGGGATAGGAGGCCGTTTCCTAAAAACAGCCTTTCACAGCCTCCCCTGCAGCATGCTTGATGTCAGCTGCAGGAAGGGCACCAGGCAGTGCAGGCAGAGGGCCTGGCCTCTGGGTGAGCTCGAGCAGTGTTAATAGCTTGGCAGTGAACGTGACTTGTAGGGGATCACCCAGGATGGCAGTACTACGTGCAGCTCTGGAAACTGCAGTTACCCACCATTCTGCTGTCTGTTAACCTCAGGAGTTGATTCTTGGTGACTGTGTTAGCTGTTACTCATGCAAGCTACTAAGGTCTCTCCTGATCCACCCAGAGATGGGGGGGCCTGTGGCTGTGAACCATGTTCTGGCGAATCTCGTACTGGAGTTCAGATGATCTCGTTTGCTACCCTTCTTTAGCTGGCGAGCTTTTGCTAAAATGAGAAGACACCGAGGACTGGGCAAGCTCCATTAGCATTTTGCCTTTAACATTTTTGGGAAGAGGTGCAGTCTTTCCTCCGTAATTATTTTGCCAAAATTCTCACAAGGATCTCATCACAGCTTTGTTTAAAGGAGTAAGTGTCCAACTGGAAATAAAATATCCTCTCTGAGATTACCAGCTGAAATGGTTTAGAACATTGTTACAAAGCTGATCCAACTATTCCTGCCCCTTCCCCTGAATAAAAATACCATTTTAAAAAAGAACAGCAAAACCAAAAGCAGCACCCCAAACCAGACTGGTGTATTTCCAGAGGAATATTATGTTTTGAAAGCATGGATTTTAACAGCCGATCTCAACTAAACAATGCATGATATGGTGCCAGAAATAATAAATCAGTGCAGCCCTCAGGACTGAAATAGAGAATTCCCTCTCCCCTTGTAGCTCCTTGGAACTTTAATCTGAAATATGCCACGAATCAAAGGCGAACTTATTGGTACACAGGAATTCCCATGCTTGGTCAAACCTGATTTCCACAGAGCCGAGCACTTTGCTAGCAGTGGCCAGAACCAGATGCTTCAGGGAAAAGACCAAAAAGAGCTGTTAGTGGGGGAATGTTTGCAGCAGTGTGTCAGCAGAGAACGCTTAATTTTATTAGCTGCTTTCATTTAGGAGGGATTTCAGTGCACCTGATCTCAGCCATGTAGGAATTACTATTGGGTCCTGTAGGCATCCTTGTTAGAGGGGAGGGACACAGGAGCTCTACAAGGTAATTCACCCCATCAGGATATACTGCGACCTGTCATTGCTTTGATGGAGAGCCTTTAGGCAGCATCAAGACTAAGTGCCTAAGCTAAGGCAAAGTCAGCTGAGAGGAGCTGTCGTGTTTTCAGCCCATGAGTGTGAACACTTCAGTCATAGCGTCCTTCAGAGGTCTTGGCTGCAGTGGGGCATTCACTTCCAAATGATTTCATCTTCCCACGATGGCTCCAAGGCCAGGAGGGAAGTGATCCAGGGGCTGTTGCCCAGGACTGCTGATGTTTGTGCTCTGGTTCTTATGCTACAGATTTCTTCCATGACTTGGGGCAAGTCTGGCAGCTCAGCTACTCAGGGCAGTTGGGAGCTTGCCTCCTGTTTGTTGCGGAGAGGTGATGGAAGAGGTTACAAATGAGACAATTATTTGTCATGAAGATTCTGCAGGGTGGGAAATACTCTTTTGTCTGTTCCATCTGCCTGCCAATACCAGGATGTTCTAAGGGCTTTCCTTAATAGCTTACATGGTGTACCCTGATCCAGCCCTGGCTGTACTTCTGAGGTTGAACAGCGGAGATTGCTGGGGAATTTGGTCTCAGAGCTGCTCTTCCAGGTGTGTCATGCCTCAGTTCCTCTAAAAGCTCCATTTTTTGCATGATGGGAGATTTCACATAGGGTGGTGGGATCCTCCTTTGCCATGCATTGTTCTGTGTACTGCTATTAAGCTTTTTTTTTTTTTTTTTTTTTTTTTTTTTTTTTTTTTTATATTAGTGCTGTTAATAGNNNTTTTTTTTTTTTTTTTTATAAATCTAGGACCTTGAAATGAAAAAATTGTTTATTTTATTTTATTTTATTTTTTTTATCTCTCATTGTGTGCTGATCCAACCAGAACTGAAGTCATTCATGCTGTTAGACAGGAACAATTTGAGCCTTGCCTCTTCCCTTTCTGCTTTGGCTGAAATGATGCAGATAGCACTGCAGCAGGGCAGGGTGTACAGAGCCCATCTTACGACTTCGTGCTGCTCTCTTGGATTTCATGGTACTCACATTCACTTGGCTGATTTTTGACCACTGGGCAGTGATTTTTTTTTTTTTTTTTTTTTTTTTTTTTTTTTTTTTTTTTTTTTTTTTTTTCAGAGCTGCCCACAATGACTGCAGGTTTTCTGTTCTAGTCCTGAATGAATCATAGTTTACTCACCCTGATATTTCACCGTGATGTCTTTGTCAGGGTGAAATTTGCTCTTTGGGAAGGAGGGAGGCAGTTTTCTCCTGACTCACCTTCCTGGACGATTACCTAGCTTTGATGTGCCCCAGGCTGTGTAAGATCTCGATATTATTGTTATTAATAGCACTCCCCCATCCCCACCATGTGCATTTGCAGGAACTTTGCAGCGCGTGTGAGCAAGGCCAACCACAGAGCCAACAGGAGGACTCTATTATACAGGTGCTTAAGTGTTTGCAGGCACCAAAGCTTAGATTTTCCGAAGCAGTCAGTGATGTTGTGTGCCTCATTCGGCACACTTTGAGGGGGCTTTTTATTGTAATGTGCTGAGCTTGTGCCCTCTGGATATTGGGCCCTCCCAGGTCCCTGGCTGGGCAGTCAGAGCAGGAGGAATTTGCTGGTCAGTGGTGCTTGGATTGAGGGCTCTGGCAGGCAGCTTATCAAATGCCTTAGATGGACTGAATGCTACATCAATTATTATACCTGCTCTCCCTTTTCTTACAGTGTGCATCCTCAGTTCTTCTGTCCTGTTGCGGGTCTGTTACATGACCACATTTGCTTCCATGGGAAATAGCTCTCATTTAGCATACGTTGTGCTGTGCTAACCTATTCCTGTCTATACAACACAATGCATGTCCGTAGGATATCTATCCCTATATAAAAGAGTATATATTTAGAAAGCAGTCATGTGGAATATAGAGTATGGAGTTGATTCTTTTTGGTTATAGCATAAAAGTACCACCTAATCTATCCTCACAAAATGCTGCTTGCTCGTTGGCCTGGGGAGAATAACTGTTCAGACAAATGAATCAAACACCCTTTCTTTCAGTGCATGTCCTGCAGGTATGTCTTAACAGAGGCATTTCTGTGATAGCATTGCCAGGTTTGTCTAAGATCATGTTCAGGGCAACTGCCTGAACAGTTTGGAAATAGGCACATCCATGTTCAGTTAGTATGAGTTTCAGACTTATTTCTTTATTCTTTTAAGTGGAGCCTTGGGTTAAGCTTAGAATTGGAGAATTAACTGGCTTTTGAAGAGGGGAGTGCTGGCTGTCTGCTGGGAAAGGCAGCGTAACAGCAAGACCTGGGCTTCCATTGTGTTTTGATCAAGGGCCAATTTCAGGTGCTGGAGAACAGGATTTGAAAATGGGCCTTGTACAGCTGATTGTGCAGTTTGTGCAGCTTAAGCTAAAATAAAATTCCAGGATCATGCAAGCGTTTTGGGAGCTGGGAATGTGAGCTGTGGCTAGGAGCTGGGGCTGCCTTCTAGCCCAAGTGGAGGGAGCCCATCAGGGAGCCCTATTAGAAACGTAATGAGCTCAGTTTGATTCTGGATTAACTTTGGCTGGCAGTTAACATGCAGGGCATTTTGGCAAAGGTGAATTCAGTTTTTTCTCCAGTCCCTTTCCTTAAGGCAGATCTCAACAACAAGTGCATTCTTTGTGTTAGCTGAGCTCTCTGGAAGAGCTGAGGGCCTGTGGTTCGGATGCAGCTTTCCCATCAGTGCCCAACAGATGTGTTTTGAAGTGCTCGTGAAATACGTAGGAGTGCTGCTGGTTTGAACCCCTGCAAACAGTCAACAGATACACATGGGAAATTAAATGAGTGTAATTTTGTGGAGAGATGCTGAATGCGGCTGCTAGATGCGCACCATGAAAATAAAACAAAACCAACAAGGGGTGTTCGCTGGAGCAGCTGGGAAGGGGCATAAATGACAACTGAAGGATGTGATGACTTGTAAATTGGCTCCTCTGATTGCTCAGAACTTGGCTGCGTTTTACAGAAGCCCCAGAATTTAATGGGAGCCTGCAGGGATGCCTTTGGGGGTGTGGAGTAATGGGGAGAAAACCCCCCAGAGACCATATGAAGGACTGGGAAGGGCTAGCATGGGCCGGGGAGGTGGGAAGGGAATGTCAGTGCGGAGAGCTGAAGCATGCTGCAGAGAGGAAGGGGGACTGTGTGTGTAATTGAATGTGATATTCAGAGATGCAGCTGTTGGTGCATGGCTGTGTCTCTAGGTCATGGCATCTGTTAGGGCCCCATCCAGCATATGTTTCTATCAAGCATGCCCTTCACTGCTTCTTGCGAAGGGAACCGGTTGGCTTCCTTCCACAGCAGGAACTTCTGTGGCCCTATTCTGGTCCTGTGGGAAGCACAGGCAGTTTCCAGGTTGGTGTGGCCCCAACTTCTGCCTCCGAGATGAAACGAGGCGAGATGAAGCTCACCTTCATCTGTAACACCCAAATAATGCTCTGAGCTCTGAAGGTGGGGGGAACTTTCAGAATGTAGAAAAAGAGCTTTTTACAAAAACAAAAAATACTCCTTGCAGATGCATTTTGATCTGCAATTTGTATATTAAAAAAAAAAAAGTGCATCTGAACCACCTAACCAGCACGAAAGTGACTGTTCACTTGTTGTTACCAATAAATCAGTTTTTGTGATCTTCCTAATATTTGTGATGTTTTTAAACAATGAAAGTTAAGAGGTAAGAACTTCTGAGGCAAGATGTGACATGGCACAACTTATGGTGTACTGACACGAAAACTGTTTGAAGGGCAATCTGGATTTCAGTTTTGACTGCGCCTGGTCCATCCATCCTGCTTGGAAGAAAAAGTCAACGTTTGATGTTGGACTCCAAAGCTTGGTTGTGTTTCTGCTGCTGACACTTCAATCTCAGTCTTGTTTTTCCCCTGGGTAACTGTCAGCACAACCACACATCTCTCTGGCTTTCAGTACAGCCCCTCCTGGCCCTGCTCTGAGTGGCAGTGGGGTGCTGTGTCTGCAGAGAGTGTCCCAAAGACACACACAACCCTGTGTGATGAGGGCTCCTTTTCATTCACATAGCATGCAGTTGTGCTCTCTTCCTGGCTGGGACACCCATTTGACCATCTGGTTTATGTTTGCTTTCCTCCTGCCAGCAAGGAGAACACTTGGAGGGGCTGGAGAGCTGGCAGGGTGCTGCAGGATCCTGCTCCTTGTGTAAGCCAAGCCCATCCAGCAACATGCTGGTGGCACTTCTGCTAACCCTGCGTGGCCTCTGTCAGCAGAGCAGCGTGGCACCCACGGCTCAGGGTCACGGGACATGTGGCTGAACATCTGCTGGTAGCACGGGCTGTGTCGGAACAAGGAGCTCTTTAATCGCGTAATGCAAGCCACATTCCTGTAATTGCATAATATACGGACAGAGCTTTGTAACATCACTTGTCAGAATGGGATACAAATTGGATGCAGAAGCTTAGCCTCTTTGGGAACAGCTTATTTGAGGATTATTGTTTTTATTTATAATGTAATTTTACTTGCTCCCTCCTCACTTGATGCCCATGTATTTTACCTTGGGCATTCACCCCTCAAAATTCTGCTTAGTTTGACCCTGCCTGGCAGCTGGGTGATGGCACAGCTCGTGGGCTGCCTGACCCTGAGTCCTGGGTCAGCAGTGCTCCCAGCCGGGTGGGTAACACGCATTACCAGCTGCAGCAGTGCCAAATGGCACAAGCCCTTGTTCTTCATCACAAAGCAACCTCTGCTTCATAGGGATTGAAAAAGTGTAGTGCAGGCCTCCTTGTAACCCTTCCAGCAATAAATACTGCTGGTCAGAAAGAGCAAAATGGAGAGCTGGAGCCAGTGTGTGACCTGACAAACTGCAGCAGCTGGGCGGGGGACCTGCAGGGACCTGCTGGGTATGGGCAGCACCGACACTGCCGCTCTGCGCTGCCTGGAAACGCGGAGGCACAGCCTGCTGCTTTGGCTCTGCCTGCCTGCCAGGTCAGGAGGAGCTTTCAGATGTGCTTTTCTCCAGGAGAAAAACAGCCTGTCCTGCCACAGCGTGACCAGCTGACCACAAAAACCTCATCCAAACCAAAGCAACAGCCGCTTTCCTTCTTAGTACTGTCATGGAGCAAAACTGGATGGAAACCTTTATATAGCAGCTGATGCTGAGCTTCCAGTGTTTTGATGTTGAATTGCTTTGAAGCTCCTTTTTTAGGATGAAGGGTTTGGTTTCAAACCAATTCTTTGCCTTCTGTGAAATGACTTTCCTTGCTAGCAGCCTTAACCCAAATGGGATGGCACGAGCCAGCTCTGCCATGAGATTTGTTCAAGCTGTGGTGAACTTGAACTGCAAAAAGAGCCGTGTTTGAGGAGAGACGCGGCAGACACCTGATTGCAACAAGAATCAATTTCCTCTACTTCCTGGCCATTTTTTCTCTCCCTTGATGATTACAGGTACAATGTTTCTGGTTTAATTGGGAATTTTCCCAGCCCAGTGCTGAAGCACAGTGAAAGTTGTACAGCCTTTTCCTCTCACCTAATCACCATTGGGCTTTTTCCAAGGTGTTTTGTCTGCCTTCTTGGTTCATCACCTCACTTGAAGCATAAGAAAATACTGATTTCTTGAAGCACACTGAGGTGTCCACTTGAGTTTCCTGTTCTGTGCCTGAGGCCATGACTTCACATGGCCCCATCTTTGACCTTTTGTATTTGTAGGCTTGAGCAGCTCTTAACTTCACACTGGAGATATTAGAAATGCAAAGCTGTGCATCTTGTGCTGTTTTATTTTTGCTGGTAGTAGCACTTGCAGCCCTTCATTGGAGATACGAAGAATTAAGCAAACACTAAAGGATCTGTTTCACAGGCATTATTTTGGAGCACGAAGGGGTACTTTCAGAGAATTTGGAGGCCGGAGTGGGATTCCCATAACAAGCATGAGATTTTCCATGTCCTAATTCTCTTCCCAGTGGGCTGTGCTGCTCAGGCTGCGAGTGCTCAGAGCCTCCCGCGATCCTGGCACGTCAGAGGGCTGCACGTCGTTTTGATCATGCTTGTCCTGATGTACCTCTGGTAAACCTGCTGAAGCCAGTAAATCTCTGCTGGATTGAAACTGTCTGAAGTGAGGAAAGATCTGTGGATAAACCTTTCAAAAAGTCTAAGACTCCTGTGGGTCTGAACTCTTTGATGGCATCCTAAAGTGGGCTTCAGCAGCCCTGCAGTTTGGAGGACACTGGCTGAATGACCTTGGCAAACTTGTTTCATCATTCTTAGTTTCTGGAGGTATTGAAGTGAAAGCCCTTTTGAAGAAATATAAATGATCGGCAAGTGCCCAAAATGGATGATATGTGTTAGAGATTGGTGTTTTCTCCAGCAAGAAACCTTCTCTGAGGGAGGCCTGAGGAAGGGGGTGGGCTCAGCTGGGCTCCTTGGGGCAGGCTGGTACAGCTGGCAGCAGGAGGGGGTCTGGGACACCTGTGTGGTGTAGCTGCACGAGTACCTGTGCGTCTGACCCCATGCACCCATGTCAGAGCACACGGATGCACACCCAGACACATACAGGTGTAGCTGCAGAACTGCTGCTTTGTAGTTGTTCTTTTCAGGGAGCAAATGGTGTTAGATAGGAGAGAGGAAACGTGCTGAGGAATACAGAAGTGGTAAGAAGCAGACTGTGGGTATGAGAGGCAAGTGGGCTGAATGTGAAATTTCACCCTTCGGGAAAGCACTGGACAGATGGGAAGCAGGCTTGCTGTTGGGAATACTTCCAGCACAGGTCCTTTGAAGTCAGATGGCTCAGAAGCCCCTGATGGCAGCGTCCATCCCATACAGCATGTTCCTCAGGGTCTGCAGGACCACCCTGGAAGCCACGTTCTTGCACTGCTGCTGTCTCTCTGATCCCGTATTCTTTTGACCAGCTGGTTAGTGCGACAGGCCGTTCTCCTGCTGTATTTAGCATTGGTGTCACCTCACCTTGAACATTGTGTGCAGTTCTGGACTCCACAATAGGAGAAGGACGTTAGGGTACTTGAAAGCGTGCAGAGAAGGGCAACAAAGCTGGTAACAAGGCTGGAAGGCATGTGATGCGAGGAGAGGCTGGGGACACCTGGGTTGTCCTGTCTGGAGAAAAGGAGGCCAAGAGGTGACCTCACTGCTCTCTGCAATCTCATGAGGAGGGGAATGGAGAGGGAGGTGCTGGGCTCTGCTGCTGGGAGCTGATGGCAAGATGCACGGAATGACACAAAGCTGCACCGAGGGATGCTCAGATTGGACATCAGGAGAAGCCAACTGGGGGCTGAGCATCCAGTGTGCTCGCAGGGCCCTGAAAGCTGGGAGGGAGCGTTGGCTGGACCCTGGCAGCTCGTGTCTGCTGCAGCCATGTTGTCTCATGTGCAGGAAGGTGATTTTGTTGGTATGAGGACCCCTCTGTTCAGCCCCACGTCTTGTTTGTTGGTGCATGGTCTGAGGGTGCTCCCAGCTCCTCATGAAGCAGTGTGACTGTGCCGTTTGTCTCTTCATCTTGTTCTCTTGTGCCAAGGGCTGCTGGACCCATCCTGGAGGAGGGCATGTTGCTTTTCTTGTGTGTATGAGGGAGGTGAGCTGATGGATGTCTGAGTCAAGCCATGCATATAGGGACAGTGCCTTTGTAAGTTAGTGGTTGGGGGTGTGGTTTGACTTGCAAAACTGTTTTTTTATGTTAGTCATGGCACCAAAACATGGGGTAAACATGCTTCATTTTGGTGTAGACCCCTAGTGGTTTTAACAAGGAACTAAATATTCCTGCAAGAACGTGTAAACCACAGTGTTTAGTCAGGAGATTAAATATACATTAAAAGAAGGAAGTTGTTCTGAAAATTTACCATAGCTCAAGTCTGGGGCGTCTGCTCCTCATCTAGAAGTGAATTACTCAGTTTAATTTCAGGTTTTTCCCTTGATGAAACCATTAGAGGTGTCTGACCTCAACTTGTGAAGGGTTTAAATCAACCAGAAACACCAAACTGTTCGTAAGCAGGATTTCATCCCTAGCTAATGCTTGCTTGCGTCATTGCTATAGCAGCTTGTCCAGTGATGTAGCAAAAGGTCTGAATCTGGACCACAAAGAATCTGGACCACAAATCAAGTGTTTTTCAGGTAAAAACTTGATTTTCCTCCAGGAAGATCTCCTATTCTGTATCACTCTCCCAGTCTTTCCGGATGCTGTCTGGAGGGAGGCATGCTGTGCCTGGCCAGCCCTTCCTTGCTGTGATCTGTGTGCTCCCAAATTACCCAGAGACACTGATAAAAATGAGCGGCATAGCTTCTATGCAGAGCTTGGCTTTTGAGGAACTGCAAATAATCCAGGATAGTATTTGGAGATCTGTATCTTATCCTTCAGCCCTCGAGGGTGCATTAAATCTCAGCCCAAATTTACTCTTTTGCTCCTGAAAGAATTTGTAATCATTGCTGCCTTGGAGAGGGGAAGGGGAGGAGGGAGGCAGGGAGTCCATTCGCAAACACTTGTGAAGATGGAAACAATGTGGATTTATATTCTAATGGGGGGCATTTGGCTGTGGGACATCTGAATGTATACAATCTGATGAGTTTCATTAAGGCTACACCTCATTCTTTTAATTAACTTCTTGTTCTTGTCCTTGGTGAAGTAGTAATTATTTTTTAATTAGCCCAACACTGCATTGCAGAGCTGGCCAACCCTAGCCTCATCGCGCTGAGAGGTGTCATAAGAATTAAGTTAATTAGCTTGTCACCATCCCTGTAAAATATGGCTGTGTTTGGCAAAAAGAAGGGGGAAAGAAGCCTCCTTTGCTGTTCTAAGGTTAATTAAAAAACACGGTGCACAAGAGTGTCAGATTGGAGAGAGTCGGGTCCAGGGGTTTGGCTAGTGCTGCGATGTGCATCGCGTGCAGACCCAGAGGCAGAGAGCCTTGGTGCTGCCGGCATTGCTCACTGCATCTGCGGGATCCCTGCGCTGCCCGGGCTGTGCCAGCTCTGCACCCAGGCCCAGGTAGTCGTGGTGGCTGGGAGGGGCCTGAGCCCATCACCACTCTTTTCTGTGCAAGTTCTGCAGCTTTCACTGGTGAACAAATGTTTTCTGATGTTAGCATCTCCCATAGTTTGAGTTTTGAACCAGTTGGAGAAAAAAAAAAAAAAAAAAGGCATTTCAGAACTTCAGAACTTGCAGCTGCTACAACTGGTTCATTCCCTTCAGTTGTTTTGATTAAACTTGGAGGAAAAAAAAATTGGTGAAAATGAACTTCAAAGGTTGAACACTTCTATTTGGAAAGCTATTTCCTCTGTCAAAGTCCATCCCTGTGAGAGATTTTTCCACCCTCCCTCCCGGCAGCCAGCCCTGGCCACCGCAGCTCAGCCCCGTGCCTCTGTGGGGTGCGGGGGGGTGATGCTGGGGCAGTTCCTCCTCCTTCTGTGGAGAGCCAGAGAAACTCGGCTTTTTCTTCAAGCCTCATTGCATGTTTATTTGACAGTTCAGCATTAATTTTTCTTAAAAGAAGGCAATTTCTAGTGCTCGTGATTGAGGGGATGAACTTGAATGTATGATCCCTGTGGGATTTAGAGCTGTCTCCTAAATCTCCCCAGATGATGATGATGATAGCTCCGCTCTCTTTGAACCCAGGGATTTCTTTTTTTCTGGCTGTGTTGCCAGTTGCTGCCTCTCTTGGATTGACTCCAGTTGGTGTTTCCCTGTGCAGTGTCCCGGGACAGGTCCTGATCCCTGCCTCTTCCTTGGCAGTGATGAGCTGGGGGTTACATCCATACGGTTGACTGACAGGAGCAGCTCATTCACGTGTTTTTACCAGTGGTGAAGAGACTCCAGCAGCTGGAGGAACAGGTGTGAGGGATGGGTGGACTGAATGGGTTAGTGTTGGGTTGGGGTTGGTGCGTTGGGTTGAGGTTGGCAGCGATGACTCTATGACACGGTTGATGCTATAGGAGCTGCTGGTGATTTACATCAGTGTAAAGGACAGCAGGTGTTTGACCCAGTTTGAGTCTAAATCTGGTCTGACAAAAGTTGCGTGAGAAGAGAGGGAAGGAAAGCAAGAAGCTCTTGAGGAGCCCTTGACACCTGAGAGCTTGGTGCTGTTTGTCATAGGATTACATCTTTGAGTGACTTTGGGCATTACTGGCTTTTTCTAAACTGACTCAAAGCCTCATTCTTCAGTGTTTAGTAACCATGGGCTTGTGGTAGGGGTTAGAAGAAACTTTATGGAGAAAATAGTACCATAACTTTCTTTTTGACCGTTCTTGAAGATTTCTCCAAGTCAAAGCTGAAGATATTTTTGGAGTATTTTGTAGACTGGAAGTATTTTAATGGAAAAATGCTTCTGAGTAGGAACATAATTTCGTATGATGCCCCCAGTTCTGACATCTTCACCAGTTAGCTGTGATCAGGAAGCGGAAAGCTTTGTCTTCCAAATACAAAATCATTCATTCAGGCTAGGGAGCTCTTTTTTCTTTGTGAAGTCAACAGTTTCTGTAGGAAGCCGGCTTCTCTTTTGTGAAGAATGCTATATACTGGGAAAAAAAAATTATCAGTGAAGTTTTGACAGAAAACTTACGGCCAGCCCTACTCTAGAGCAGCTGGCTGCCATCAGAGGCAGGATACCGAGTAGACAGGCCCCTGTTCTGATCCAGCAGAGTAATTTTTATATTCCAAAATAAACAATCGTTTAAGAGTTAACTGTTTGGGGCTCCCTTAAGCTTTCAGCTGGGGGTCTGCAGGGTCTGTGTTTCCAACTCGGCAGAGGAGGTTCTCAGTAAGAAAACTGAAGGGGGAAAAAATAATTCCAGCAACCCCAGTGGTCTCCTTCAGAGAATAAGGATATTAACTTCGGCTCTAATAAAAACATAATGTTAACTAATCTACTGTGAAGAGCTTCAGCTGCAAACTGTAGCAATTTACCAGTGAAAAATTGGAAGGGGACCGAGAGTTGGAGGGAACCTGCAGTCATTAGCTGCAGATTAAACATGAATTAAATTATTTCTGATTGTGTCAATCCATCCATCGTGAGGATTGTGCCTCCCCAGCATTCCTCTGCTGAAGGGATGAAGAGGAATCTTTGGCTGGATTTGGTGCCTTGGTGTGATGGAGATGTGAGAAGGTGGGATGTGGGATGCTTGTTGGGTGCACAGGGATCTTGCAGTGGTCGGTGAAAGGCTGAGGCTGCTGGTGCCTCAGGTACTGCCCTGCAAATACAGCTTGTGAACGTGACATGGTACCCATTGTGGCTGGGTGTCTCCAGGATGCGTAAAGATGAGAAATGTCTCCAGCAGTAAGGTGGGATAGTGCTGTGACTCCAGGCTGGGAGCAGAGAATCTGTTCCAGAATAAGATGAAAATCAGTGGAGTAACTGTGCTGGGCTCAGGGCTGCTCAAGGTTTCTGTATCTGTCTCTGCTTCCATGCCTTTGCAGTGACGTGGGGCAGTCTGAGTTGCGTGGCTGCTTTGTGTGTCAAGGAATGGCTGTGGGTTGCTCAGCCTGCTCATGTAGGAGCCACAGCCCCCTGAAAAAGACCCATTTTTCTGACATCTCGTAAGACATGCATTTTATTTGGTACAACTGGTATATTATTAACCATGTGGATTCTGTTGCAGTGCAGATGAGCACTCAGTCAGAAACAGCTAGAGGGAGACTGAATCAAAAGCCTGTGTTCCAGTTTTGAGGGTGTCTGGACCCCGCAAACGTGCTTTGCCTGGAACTGTTACAGTAATGGATAACCTAATTCTGAGTTTTTTTCCTGCTTAAATTGGAGGAGAAGTTTGGATTGGGCATCCATCCCACTCGGATCTAAGGCTTTCCTTCTCCCTCCAGGGTGTTTACTCCTTATCACACAGTCTTGCCTGAGGAGACAGAAAAATGTCAGCAACCTGTAAGCATCCAAAAGACCCTTCCAAATTGTGTGAACAATGAGCAGAAATGAAATCCTAATTGCATGGCATATGGCTCATCCCTACAAACCTCCACACTCAAAGAGCTGGGGGTAATAACTATTCTGACAAAGTGGAGGACATGCTAAGGCGATGCCTGTCGGAGCTATCAAGCCTCATTGCTTGTGAGAAACATATAATCCCTTTTAATCTCATTCCTTGCATTCCATGTTGCTGTAAGGCTGGGTTTCAGTAAAAATGATTTTCGAGTTGATGAGCAGAATTGTTAAGGAGCTCTGAAGATGCTCACAGCTCACTGTAGGGCACAGCAGCTTTGTTGCAGTGGCTGCTGCTACAGGAACAGGGAAGAGAGGAGATCAGGGCTGTAGCCCACATCCAAACTGCTGCTGTAGCCTCAGTGGGCAGGAATGGTTGTGTCCAGCCTTGCCTTGTTGAAGAACTAAATTTGGAGCTATAGATTTTTAAATAGAAGGGAATGAGTGTTTTTCTCTTGTGGGATTAGACCAAGTGGCCACTTGTGGCATGTGGCTAGGTGAACTGGGTGGTGTTCTCCATAGCTACGGGCTGTATGCATCCTCCACATCCCCTCAGATTTCTTAAAATCCTTCAGCAGGTTTCCTGATACTCCCTGTTGTTCCTATGGCTTTTGGACTGGACAGCACTCTGCTGAAGGCACGTGTGATGGGGAGGAGTAGGGCTCTGTATGGGAACTGTGCTTTAGCATGGCAAGGCATAAGGTGTTTTCTCTAGCAACTGAAAACATAAAACTGAGATCTTCTCTAATCTGAACATTTTCAGTTTCTGAGATTTTTGGAATGAGGGAAGCTGGTGTGGGAAATGCTGACCTTTTGATTGAGGGGTGTCAGGGTGACTTGCACTGTACAACATAGGGTAGTGGAGGGGACAAAAAGTGAAGAAATCAGTAAAGCACTCTAACAGGTGCATCCTGCCCACCCAAATTTACAGGAATGAGCAGTGTGAGCTCTGCTGGGGTGGCTGCTGTGTTGCTGGATTAGCCCAGACTTGACTGGGGAATATGTTAAATCCTGCTGTATCACTGTTAACATCCACATTTGCTTTCATCTAGGAGGGCTGCTGGTGCTGAGACTGCACTGTGAGCCTGTCCCAGTGAGCAGAGCCAGCTCCCAAGGGCTGCCTCGAGAGAGACCTGCTGAGGTGTGGCCCCAAACTGACACCTCCATCCACATATGTGAATGCTTCAAAGATACCAATTGTAATAACTATTTGCTAAACCTTCATCTTGTTCTGTCCCAGCCCTTCTGCCTGGGGCACAAGCTGAGGGTTTGGTCAGCTGTGACCTGGGCTGTGCTACTGGGGACTGCGGCCATTGGCACACGTCTTCTGGCTCTGTCCCAGTCCACCTTTAGCTGTGCTCTCTGAGTCCCTGTAAAGGAGACCATCTGTTTCAAGCTTCAGTGGAGGTGGTGTGTGTTGTGTTTTTTTGCCTTGGGCAGCAGACTGGAACACAGAGCAGAGGCTGGAGGAGCAGACAGTGACCTCTGCTTGGGAGGAGCAGCAGAGCCAGGTGAGCAATTTCCTGTTCTAGAAGCAAACAGAGCTGGATCCCCAATGGGGATAATCCTACTGATTTCACCCCAGGGTCTGGCTCTGCAGTGGCTGTTGTACCTTTAGATGGAATCTGGGAAGTGTAAATCACAGTCGTGGAATATTGCTTTAACAAGTCCCCTGCTCTGTTTTTGTGGATGGGGAAAAGAAGGGAGCGTTCCTCCTCCTCATCATAAGGTATTGCAGCACACGTCAGTGATGGGCTGGCAGGGAAAACAGTGTGAAGATAATGACACTTCTCTTCCCCCATCACTGCATCCCTCCTTTTCTCTTTCCTCTTTGTCTCATCTTTCTGAGTTAAGAGGATTTTTTAGGCACAGTAACGAGCTCTTGCTTTGAACTTGGAATATGTATGCTGCAAAGAAAGCCCCTGGACCATCCTTACTTAATATGCCCAAATATGATTAGTGTCAGACTGTGAAATATCGCTTCCTTATCTCTAGGAGCCAGCAGACAGGAACATTTCTAGGGATCAGGGTCTTTTTATTTTTTTGGCAAAACCCAGACTTTGAGAAGGAGATGGCTTGTGTGTACAGTCCCTTTGCTGGCGTGATTCTCATAAGCCTCTGGAGAATCTCCTCTTTTTCTCTCTCTTCTTCCTTCTCTCTCTCTCTCCCTCCCTCTCTGCTGTTTCACTCATTCATTCTTTGCTTCATCCCTCACCATCTGCCTTGACATTAATTCATGGTCACAGGCAGGTATGGCTCTGTGAGCGGGGAGGGCGAGGGGGTGGCCGTGACCTTGCAGCAACATCAGAGAATTACAGTCTGCAGCGAACAAATCGTTTTGGCCATTCAGAGAGGGTAATTGCACTTTAGGATCTCTGGGGTGTATTTTTCTTGTTGGCAAATAATCAGACCATGTATTTCTTTTTGTATTTTTTCAATTAAAAACACAGGTATACTTGTCCGACAGGTGGTTGGCTTGCTCAGCCTGAATCCAAATGCTTCATAGCACTTTGCAATTGGCTGGAGTATCAGTAAATAAGCCTTCTAACTTAGTGAGCATCCTTAAAATGCTTACTGTTATAGAAGACAAGAGGCTGGGGATGCCTACCTACAGGAACTTACAGACCAGAGGAAAGTTAAAGACAAATCAAAGGGGTTTACCATGATGATGGCAGAGTGCTCCTTGGACTGTGGGAGAGGTGAGCTGGGACGAGGCGTTGGCATTCTGTGGTTGTCCACAGCAACTCTGCCCTCCTGAACTTTTTCAGAATTGGGTTTGAAAGTCTGTTTTACTAATCTTACCTAAGGGAAAACAGAGATTTGTACAAATGGCTTTCCCTAACTGATTTCCTATGACAGCCTTTGCTGCTGGTCAGCTCGTAACAGTCGGTGGCCATTGCAGAAAGGCAGAGATGCTGTTTGTAAGCCCTGGTGTTTTCAGGCAGTTCCCTGCTGGGATCCAGGGCACCTTTCCAAGCCTTAAGACCTATCCCTTCCTTGACTGGGGAAAAGCAGCAGTGCTTGGAACTGTTTGGGGAAGGGATCGGCCTCTGCATGCCCACTCGAGGAGCCCGAGCTGAGACCTGCCAGGGACACGCACGCTTCTGATGCTCCACAGCTGGGACCCGTGCTCCTCCACCACTACTGTCCCACTCTTTTGTCTTCTGAAAAACAACAACAAAGACATCAATCAGAAACTCAGACTGGTGCCTGGAGTGCCACTCACAGACAGCTCCCCAGCTACTTGTGCCAGGGCTGTTTCTGTACCGGTTAGCGGTGCGCACCGCCTGCCTGTCAGGGTGGGAGGAAGGGACCTGCCTCGCTCTGGCAGCCCATCAGACACCCACCCCGGCTGCTGGGCGTGCTCCTGTTCCTGCTGGCTATTCTCAGAGCTGGTGGGGACCTCGCTGTTATGCAGCCCTGGAATGGGGGAGGAGGATGGCCCTGGTACCCTCAGATGGGAGCCTGCTGTGGGCAGCCGTGTTCTGTGGGGGTGAGGAGCTGTAGCTGGTGTCCCTGCAGCAGTCCTTGCCTGCAGCCCCGCTGGTCTGGGGGCAGATGGTTTCACCCCAGAGGACATGGCTGAGGGAGGTGGGGGAGGAAGATGTTTTCTGCTGTCCTGCTCTGTCTGGATGGCAGCCGGGCTTTGCTTCAAGCACCTCTGCAAGAAGAGGGAAAGAGTTTCTAGGAAAAACTCTAACTTTCTCTCCAGGCACTTTTTCTTATGTTCCTATAGCTGTTCTAGACCCTCCCTCCAACGCTCCTTGTGCTGTGGTTTAACCCGGCAGGCAGCTGAGCACCACACAGTCGTTTACTCATTTCTCCCCCTCTGCATGGGATGGGGAGAGAATCAGAATAAAAAAACAAGTGGGTTGAGATAAAAACCACTTCCTAGGAAAGAGAAAAGGAAGGGGGGGAGGAATAATAGTTATGATAGTATAAATATCTACGCATAAAGCAAGTGATACACAAGCAGTTGCTCACCACCTGTCCATGGATGCCCAGCCAGTCCCCAAGCAGTGGCTGACTCCCTAACCAATTCTGGACTGTTTTCAATCTTTTTTTTCCCTGTGTGATGTCGTATGGTATGGAATATCCCTTTGGGCAGTTTAGGTCAGTTGTCCTGGTTCTGTCGCCTCCCAGTTCCTTGTGCCCCCTCAGCCCCACTCACTGGTAGGACAGATCGTGAAGCTGAGAATGTGAAATGTCCTTGGCTCTGCACAGCACTGCTCAGCAACAACTAGAAACATTGGTGTGTTGTCACGTTAGGAGGAAAACAAACACTATGAAGGAAAAATCAGCTCTATCCCAGCAGAAACTAGGACACCTTGGAACAAGTGTTTTGGAAGATGCTCTCTAAGACACCACTCACTTTGTCCTTGGCAACCCTCCCTACTGTCCAAGGCCCCCCATCCCCACAGCTGTTTTATTTGCCCCTTGCTTGGCTGTAGGACTGACCGACTTTTGGAGGTAAGCTTCTGCCTTGGAGCCTGCTGCATCCTCAGTCAGGGTGAGGTGGTCCAGGACCCTCAGCCCTCTGAGCTTGCACAAAGTGTTCAGCAGAATTTTCAGGGCCTGCACTGGGAGTTCATTTGTGCACTGGCTCAGCTTCCCCTTTGGGATAGACTTCATGAGTAGGTGGATGTCCTGCAGGGTTTTGTCCAGGTTACTGGTACTGATTGTACCTGGTAGGAGAAGTGTGGTCCTCCAGAGGCACGGAGCTGTCAGGGGAGGGTCAGGTGGGGGTGAGGAAAGGCTCTGCCCAAAAGGATGGGCATGGCACTGCTGCCCAGAGCAGGGGGCACGGCCCCAATGCTGGAGCTCAGGGAGTGCTGGGACACTGCCCTCAGACATTGGGGTTGGGGTTGGGGGGTGCTGCGTGGGGCTGGGGATGGACTCGATGATACGCATGGGTCCCTTCCAACTTGGGAGGAGGTTCTATGGGGATTCTATGACTTAAGTTTCAAAATGGCAGACAACTTAAAGTCATGTTTCATTCTCAGCCACGTCACTGTCTTGTCTGCAGCTTCTCCATTGCTTCTCATTCAAGTTAGACTTCAAGAGGTGCTTCAAAACAATGCCCCGATTGCGAGAATTGTTTGGGCCATCTCACAGGCAGCATTGTTGCTGTTTCTGTTGAGCAATACTGCTTTGGCAGGGAAAATAAATGCCTACTCCCAATTTATTTACATATTAAAGGTCTTGCATGTCAACAACTGGAAACTGTGGATAAAGGATTTGCATCTTGTGTAATTTCATGGACCTATTCAGTGGTTCTATTGAGCAGAAAGGGGGAGAGGAGGAAAGGAAATTAGTATTAAAATTTCTTTCCATCCTCACTTCTTAACTGGCTGCCAAAATCTCCCTTCCTCCCTCTGAAAAATCCTGATTGTGTGGAATAATAGGAAAAACTCATTACAAATGTATCACTTCAAGGCCTTGGAATGCTTTTGTTTCCAGTTGTCTTTGATCTTCAGATAGAATAAAGATAAGGAGTGGGGTTGTTATTTAACATCTTCAGTCCAGGTCTGGAGCTCATGCTGCTGAAATCACTGCGCTGAAATCAGACCCTGGATTTTGAGCTGATTTCAGTAAGCATATTTCAATTGGAGACTTTGATTGTGATCTATTTCTGCTTGCAACTTGGAAATGTTTAGGATTTAATGTATACCGAGTTTAATGCTCTTACATGCACCATTGGCCTCTAGTGGTAAGGATTAGAGCTCCTCAGCTTTAAGTCCTAAACCTTAATACTGCTCTGAAAGAAACTTCCATTTCAGTAACGGCATACAGCACTGCTTAAGCTCCAGGAATGCAGATCCTGCTGCCACTGTGTAGTTCCAGGCCTGGCTGGTTTTGTGCTGACCAAAGCTTTATGCAATCATGTGAAACCTTTGAGTTGCATCAGAAACGTCCCTGCTATTATAGGTGAAATCACAAAACTTCAGGTGCCAAACAGACCTGTCTTCTCTGAGACAGTTCGAAGAGCAGATATCCTAGTCACAGCCAAAACTGGAGGAGAGACTGAGACTGTTTTGAGAGAGGTCATGCAGAGACTTTAGCTCAAATATTGAGATGAATGCTGGAAATTAAGAGGAATAGCGGCAGTGGAAGTTTGAAATCTCCTGACTTTCGATATGGAGGTTGATGGTCCAGACTGCAGGAAAGGTCTGGTCCTACAATAGAGTCTGGAGGTGGGCTCTTAGACCTGGGAGAATGTAACGTATAAAAAATTCTCACAATGTAGAGATGGAGAGGAAGAGGTGAGGCAGACTTAATGAGTGCAAAAGCTACTGTGAAGAGGATGAGGAGGATTCTCAGTTGTCGTCCTAGGCTTGAGTACCAGGGGCAGCCATACCTGTGGCTGGTAGGAGAGAGGTGTCCATCTGGTGGTAGCAAAACTTTGCAGAGGTTGGACTGGCTGAGGTGTGGAATGCATGAAGGCATTTGCCAGTTTTTTGATGCACATCTGGCAGGAAGGGTTGATCCTGCTTGGGGGTACAGGGTGGAGACTGATGGCTTTATGGTATCCTGTTCATCCCTATTCTTCTGCAGATATTCAGATTGACTTAATATTTTTATTAATATTTTGATCGACTTAACAGGCACCTGAAACCATCCTGAACCCAACTCAACAAACTGTGACAGGCTGTGGGGAACATTATAGTATTTTTTCTTTCTTTTTCTTTTGGGATCATTTACCAGCCTGCTCTGTTCATAATGGGTCTCTTGTTTGACATATTCATTGATAACCAAAGTGTTGTTTTCTTGGCTGGAAAATATTGACTTTGAGGTTAGGGTCTTCAAATGTGTTCAGCATTTGCCAGCCCTTCTGTTGAAGCCTGTGGCAATAATCCCATTGATCGCAGTGGGAGTGGAATTCATGGGAAGAGAAAATAAAGGGAAGGTTTGGAAATTCTGCTCTGAGCATTTTGTGACTCAGATGTCAGAGGAAACATGATGTAATGCAGTGTCAAAGGCACTCTGAAACCTTTCATGAAGAATTTTAAAATAAATTGACCTTTTAAATAGATTAACATTTTTTTGAAGCAAAAAATCTATTAGCATGAAAATACGGGGAGTTGAATCACTCCTCCCAAGGTGTTGGAACAAACCCCAGAACACTGAATTTTCTTGCTGAAGAAAAAACTTCACTGAAGTGAATGTATTTTGAAATATGGAATAGATTTTTCTCGTTAGCTTTGTTACCATCAACAGGTAAGGGGACTTCTAGTGGAGAGCAGGAGGAGCCTGACCAGAAAGCAGAGTTTGGCCCTGCAGCTTTGTGGTTGCTGTGCCAGATGTTCATCTCCCTGCACAGTGCTGTTGGTCCTCGGGCACCCGTGGGCCTGGCACGTCTCTCCTGCAGCTCAATGGCACTGTCCTGCCCCTGGGATGTGTTGGCCCAGTGCTCAGATAATGGGTGCATTTCTTTGCATTTAAATGTTAGCAAGAGGAAGAAGGGTTTACAGAGGGGACATCACCAAGGTAAATGTCCATTAGTTTTACTGCGAGATCTTGCTTTTTTAATTGTGAGGCTGAAAGATGCCCTTCTTACGGAGAGAGATTTTGCTGCTCTCTGTGCTAAGTAGAGTTCTTGAAACCCTTTTGTAGTTCTTCATTCCATTGGGTTCCTGGGCCTTCTTCAGTGTTTTCCCAACAGCTTTTTTAAGACGGCTGGCTGGATAAAATCAGGAAAATGGAAAGATCCCTGCTGTCCTTTGCGTCAGCATATATACCAAAACTTTAATTCTAGCCACAAAATTTGCTCTGTATTTTTTTGAGCTCTATAGTAAAATTTTCTGAGGAAGCCTTCAAAGATTTTATTTCTCCCTGCTTGATCTATGAACAGAAAAAAGCTCCTTAGAAATTCAAATGCTTGGATTTGTGGCTGCAATTAATTTTGGTATGCATAGTTTGCTCTTCTTAGATTTTTTGGCTTGCAAAACACCGGCTGGAATAATATCCCCAACATGATTTCTGTAATCTTCCACTTGTGTTTATAGGCAGAAATCTCTGCTGAACTTATTGATACTGCTCCTGTTCAAGCACACTGACAGGCAGTAGCAAGGCAGTAGCTCTGCGCTGGGCTTTTGGTTTTGAGGTTCAGCGCTCATCTCCAGCCCAAGTTTCCCTGGTATCGGGGTCAGGTTGGCACCGTTGTGGTTCTTGATTCTGTGCTTGGCTTCATGGCAGCCTCTGGTGCAGCCTGAGGCTGAAATCAGGCTGTGTAAGACAATAAGCTGTGCTGGACTATAGATTATTATTATTATTATTATTTTTGCCCAGAGGGCTGCACGCTGGGACTGTCCATTAGTTTATTCGACTGCTGCCTGGAACAGGAGGAATTAATACCAAATAGGGTCAGTGCTTCTGGTCCCCTGGCTGGATGGAGAATCCTGTGGTGAATGGATCTCATGTAGGATTTCCAGCACTGCCTTTTGCAAATGAGTGCTCATGATTTGTTCTCAGCCTCCCCATGGATTCACCCTTGCCTTTCTGCCACGTTGGAGCATGCTGCCTTTTACACCCAGCACCTGCGGAGCTCTGGGAGGTTTGTTCTGTCCGTCCCTCCACCTGAGGAGACTCGAGCCCCTCTCTTCCACAGCTGGGGCGAGCCCTGATTGCCGCAGTTTTTTAGTGACTGTGTTGGATCCAAGTTTTTCAGAGAACTTGGAAAGTCTTATTTGCATTTTTCTTAAATTTAGGTTTGTGCTGAAGAAAGAGGTGTGTATCCAGGGATGTAGGCAGGTGTCCTTGCAGTAATTTGCACCAAAATTGTGAAGCGCTCAGCAAGTGCTAAGTGGATGTTCTTATCTGCTTAGAATTGCTATGGGAGTACAAAGTCTAAAAACAAAGATAAGCTTACTTAGGATCTTAGAAATGCTTCTCTCCCAAAGGCAGGGGGGTTTGAGGTGTGAATCCTTCATGGGAACCAAGGAGAGAGTGACAGAGTGAAAGGTTTCCGTGCAGGTAGATGGGAAGAAACAAAATCCTATGAATGCTTACCAGAAATCTAATACAGAATTGGAAAAGTCTCTGCTTTGCCAGTGCATGGATCCCACATAGGCAATGATTAGGATTTTGCATGCAGGAAATATTATGAGCTACTGTACTTGGGCTGTATCCTGACAGCAGGAACAATTAAAAGCTGTGGCACACTACACGCCTTCCATCTCCAGCTGTCTCGCTGCACTAACTGCTCCCTTCATACCCTGCTAAATTCATGCCTCAGCTTCAAGCGAATTTGCCAGTGTGTCCAAGGAGACAAAAGAGCAAGCAGAACGGCGAGGATCATTGTTTGAGGCTCAATCCAAAACTGCTTTCACAAAAGCCAAATGTCAGGATAAAGGCGAGGGCTTGGAGGGAAGCCTCCTCCTTCCCCTAGAAAGAGGCAGGCAAATAAAACAATAAGCACACAGCTCCTTGTATGCCTGAGTACAGTTAAAGTGCAGTGTGTTACAGGGAAGCCTCGTGCAGCAGTGTGTTTTTGCTGCAGCTTCAGGGCACCTGGCCCGTGCTGCACTAATCAATGCCCATTTGCCCCCGACAGCGGTGATGCGAGGCTGCTGCTCAGGCCTCCTGCAAAGAATTAGTGCCTTTGTGGAGAGTTATTACCTGAGTTTATCCAGTTTCTAGTCAAAATGATGTGTTGTTAACACAGGCTGTGTGTGGTTCCTGTGGTGTTCTTCAGCTGTCGTGTAAATAACTTGTGTTGCTGGGTAATAGCTGCGGTGGGGTTTGCTCAGTGCTGGAATCGTGTCCTCGGTGTAAGCTGTGCTGGGGACTCCTGCAGGCTGCTGTCATATGGGAATGGCAAGGAAACTTAATCCTCTCCAGTCTGGGGACAGGTTTATTTTTGTTGAATGTATTTTGGGGCTTTCCTGTTTTCAAGACAGAGGTGTTGAGATGCAGTCAGTGCTGTGGCTTTGAGCAGAACAGCCCCAGGGCACAGTGCTGCGGGGCAGGAGCTGCTGGTGGAGCACGGCTGTGCTTTGGGCACATGGCAAGAGCTGTTTGTGCCCCCTGCCCTGGGCCATTTCCTCATCACATAGACATGGCCTGTGCACCTCCAGCTGACCCTGCTGTCCTCAGGAGCTGGGGGCTGCTGCTGGAGGCAGCTGGGCAAGGAAGGGAGCAAGGAGGCTGTGCCCGCTTTGCACTGGCTGCTGGTGTTGCTCTGGCCACCTCGGTCAGTCCCGTTTGTCACCCTGGTTTAGTAAAAAGCAAAATAAGATTCCTTGAAATCTGTAGAATTTATATAAGACAATGGATTCTGGTAAGTGTGTTTTAGATGCCAAGTGGTTTTTCTTTCTTTCTTTCTTTCTTTTTTTTTTTTAAACCAAGGAAATGAAACAAATTCTTAAAGTAGTTATTAGTTCTCACAGCCTTTTCCAGCTTTCTCAGCTACTGTGAATTTCTGGGTGTGGATAGATGCTTTGCTGCCAGTACTTCCCAGCATTCTTGTGTTGGAAACCCTCAGTGCTGTGCTGGATTTCGAGGCCCCTGGCTGCTTGTGGGAAGAGCAGCACACCCCGGGGTGGCCGAACTGAGATGGCCATGGGCAATCCTTCAGATCCCCTCTGCGTGGTGAGGGGTGGGAGGGTAACAGCAGGGCAGACAGGAACACTGCCACTAGGTTCTGGTCTCTAGCAGAACCTGTTTGAAGGCCACATTTGTCACTAACTGTTTTTAATCCATCTTCTTGTTCTCTGCTTGTTAATTCAGAAATAGCAAACTGAAAGCCCCTTTATAGCTCTAGGGCAGGTGGCAAGCTTAAATCCACCTCATTACTTTTAATGAATAAGATTTTTTTCACTTCTCTGGACAGGTGGCTAGTACAGGAGTCTATAGCCTTCCTTTGAGGCCAGGAATGCGCTCTGGCCGCGTGTCAAACCAGCAGCCCTCCTGTGCCAAAGGGCTCTAAAGCCACAGTGGAACTTCCATAGATGAAGAAAACCAAGTCACAAATAATGAAAAACTGGGTCATGTGTAACAGCCAGTGATTAGCATGAGTTACCCCATTTCTGCTATCTAGCATGTTAAAGAGGAGCTGAGTAAATAAATGAAGTGCGGGGGGTGGTTGTGAGGGGTTGGTGGAAGGTTGGTCGGATGTTGTTGTACTTTGTTCCAATTAAGCTGGATGCTGCATGGAGCAGCTTGTGTACACACTGAAGGGAGGGCTCTGGGAACCCGTGGGATGCTCTTTTGCTTCTCCACCAGCAACAGGCTATCAGATCTGCCAGGTATGGGAGGGTGCTTTACTCTTAGGCAGAATTGCAGTTTGGAATGGACTTCTTACTGTGAATGCTGACTTACGAGTCCAGAGTGAGACAGACCTGAAACATTTAGTGTGAACCTGAATTCAGCCTTTTACAATGTTCAGAAAACGTTGTTAGCTCTGCAGTTTCATTGCCTGCAGCCTTCCTGGGTTTGGCCATCCTGGAAATTGAAACACCAAATAGCAGCAATAAAACTAAACCCTCTTGTGATGCTTCCCAGCAGAACAGGAACTTCCAGAAATCTCCCGAGGAGGGTTGAACTCCTGAGGTCTGTAGCCGTGTTCAGCCCGAATTAAGGAGTTTGGAGCAAGTTCAGAGAAACACCCAAGCTTCTGAGCACTTCATCACAGCGAGCCCTTGTAGGTTCTGCCTTCTGCTGTCTGGCTGGGTGCAGAGGCTCAGCGTGGCTGCTCCACACACGAGCCGGGCTCGGCCCTCCTCCTCTGTCCCGTGCTGCCTTCTGAGCCCTGTTTCCTTTTAATTGCCTCTGAAGAGAAGTTACTTGCCGACATAATTTTCTCTTGGAATGATATTACAGCTCCTGGGTCAGCAGTATCACATGGATAAGAGACTCTTTCCCTCTCATGTGATACCGTTTTAGTGGAAGATTAAGCTTTTAACCCTGAAATAAAAGCAGCTTTCCCTCTCCTCCCTCCCTCTCTCTTGTTATCGCTCCTGCTCTCTTTTCTTTCCTCAGGCCCCATCATCTAGATGCGACATCAATTCTGGCTGCTGGTCTAGTGAGCAATCCATCCTGAGCCTTGATCCGGGGACTTAATTAAGTGTGAAATTGAAGGGGGAATCGGCACAAGAAATGGACGAGGTCCTGCGAGGCAGAAATTTTATAAGTCACTGGAAAGCAGAGTGCAGATGGATATTCTCCAAAATGCCATGAAGTTATTGACTGTTATTGCTCAACACTGTGATGATGAAAGATAGTTAGGTACCTAGAGAATGTTGTCAGGGAGTAGAAATTTTGCTACGGGACTCGTGCATGTAAGTGAATGCCACTGATGGCTTCATGCCTGGGCAGATACAGCCGCCTACCTGTGACCTCAGATTTCTTGCTTCTCTTGTACATAAGGTTTCCCAAGGCAAGAATCAGCCCCAGAAATGAATGCAGTGTTTTGATTTGAGCTAATGCTCTTAGCTGTACAGGGACAATCCTTTTCTGAGAGGAGGGACTGGCTGCTCCCTGCTGGGAAGTCACCCGTGCTACTTGCTGCTAGGATATCCCAGCCCTTCAGCTCTGCTCTGGGTTGTTATAGCCTCCTGCTGTCCCCAGAAAGATGCCAGCTCAGAGCATCGTGACCTGGGATGATGCAGTGTTTGTCCTGGTGCTGGGGAGAGATCCTGCGCCGTGGCTGCTCTCCTGGGCTGCCCCTTGGTCTGAGTTTGCACCAGTAAGGAGGAGCTCTTCTGGGTGTTGAAGCCCTACAGCTACAGAGGAACTCTGTCTTTGGGGCTTTATCTGGGGAGATTGTTATGAAAATTCGTTCTAAGTGGGTTTTGGCCCCAGCTGTGCTTGGCTTCTGACCCAGGACACTTCTGCCAGGTGAGCAGGAGGCTGCACTCCTCCCACTGCCCAGCGCTGATGGCAGGCTGAGCTGTAATGCCTCCGGGGAGCTGTGCCAGCAACCTCCATCCCTCTTCACACCGCTGTTGGCCCCTGCCTCGTGGGGAAAGGAAAAGAATGGTGCACAGTAATGCCATCCCTTTTGAGATGATAGTGTTGAAAGGCACTTGCTGCCTGTTAGGTAAGAGCTGTCCAAAGATGACTTCTTCCAATAAGAGCCATCCTTGGTGACTTCTGTCATCTTCCACCTTGCTTTCCTCTTCCTTCACCCTCTCCTGATGCCATGCAGTGGACTTACAGATCTGGAGAGGGCTCAGGTGTACAGCCTGGTGTGCAGGTGCTGGGATGTCTGAGTGGGACAGGCCCTGCTGTGTGCAGGGTCTGGCTGTTGCTGCAGAGCTGGCAAAGGTCCCTCCTGGGGCAAAAGCCTTCCTCCTCTCCCTGCCTGCTGGGGGAAAGGCACCTGTGGGTAATGACTCCAGCCAAGGCAGCTGGCAGGGCTGCAGAGGGCAGGGCCTTAACCTTGGCCTTTGTTCAAGACTAATATTTGGGTGAGGTCCTCAGTGGAGCGTGGAGAGCAAAGTGACAATAGCACTGAATCAGCAAATCCCCTCTGGCTGTAGGGAAGCACAATGGGGCTCTGTTTTCCCCGTGTGCTGGGTCTGGAGGAGCCCGCAGCTCACGGAAAGCTGTCAGCTCTTCTGTGGGAGCATTGCAGCCCTGCTGCGGGGTGTTGGCTGCTGTGCCCGTGGGCTCTGCGATGCATTGCGTGCAGCGAGGTGCTCCTGCAAGCTGTCCCTGGGACTGCACTGCGATGCTGAAGTGGTTTTAAGGTGAAAATCTCCTGGAACAGACCATCCTGTAGATGCAGATGGAGTTCGTGAGAGCAGGTCAGAGCCCTGGAGCCATGCCTTGGGCATAATTTCCTTTGTGTTGATTGAAAATTGGCTGCAGAGTAATAAAGGCAGTCAGTGAAATGACTGGTGCTCTGGTACTTTACATCACTGGAGGATCTGGCCTCAGGCACTGATGATGATTGCCTGCTGGGATGACACAGCAGTAAATATTAAGCCTCAATTTAATGTTGTATTTATGCACAATAGAAGCTGACAAAGCTTCACTTCAATAAATTGCTTTTCTTATAAGCTCTCTAGAAACCTGGTGGTCTATCTACACTCCTCAGCAAAGATTTAGTAACAGATGCTATAGCCATGTCTAATGTTAGCAGGATTTCATTAGCTATATATAGCATGCTCCTCTCATCTCGGTGCACCATGATGCTTGCTCGGAGAGCTGTTTGAAATTCAAAAGGAGAGCATTTTGTGATGCATTTATTTGTAGTTCCTGTTCCTTTTAGTCTGAAATAGTCGATGCGGTTTCCTCGCCCTTAGCGTGAATTAGTGAGGTTCTGTTGTATTAATCTCCTCTGGGCTCCATTCCAGTTCTCCTATTTGCACCAGCTAGGATCTGACTCCAAATGCGGCTTCCGCAGCACCATTTGTGGATTAAGATATTGTTCTGCAGAAGCGTGCCGTAATCCAGCTTTAATTGTGTTTTTATAGTGACTGTAACAAAAGACTTCGTGGTAATGGTAACTATAGACCTCTGCGTTTGACCTGAGTAGCAGGAAAGCTTTGCAATGAATCTTGGAGGAAATATCGTTAATGACATTGGAGTGGGGAACGTGGGAGGGGAGGTAGCTCTGATTCAGGTGTATTGCATTGGTTACACATTATTTTGTAAACTGTTTTTTGTTTTTAAAACAGGGAAGGTAGTGTTAATGCAGCACAGGAAATTACTAATTTAGCTGCAGAGAATAGGAGCTAAGATTTTTAGGTTGGTCTAAAGGAAACTGCTTACATGACACGTGTCAGATCTTGACAGAAGAGCTCTCAGTTCTCAAAATATTGAGGTGGGGTCCCATAACGTCTCTTTATGGCTGCTGCTATGAGATATCCCCGTTAGTGAGGTCGCTGCAGAGCAGCCACGTGCTGGTGCTGCTGCTGAGGCCTCAACAGGAGAAGTGGAGCAAAAGCAGCAGCTTGACATCCAAGTGCAAGGTGATGAATTTATGGATTCATAGGAAGAATTCTTGCTGTAAGTCGGAAGCTCGCTAGCCGTCAGTTACATCAGTGAACAAACTGTCCATGGAAATCAATTGGATGCCTTCAAGGCACAAATACAGTCTGAAAGGCTGCTGCCAGCAGAGGAGGAAGCACTGATGTCATGGTACGCAGTGGCCATGCAATCTGGGAATCCCAAGTGCAGTTCTCCTTTCAATCTTCCCAAAAATAAAAGTTCACAGTGGAGAGATATGCAGGGATGCTGGCTAAGGCTAGAGGCAGGATTCTCATGTGCATGGCAGGGAGTTGCATCCTTTCATTCTGTGGGTTTTCTTGTGTTTTGACCCCAAGTTTGGGTCATGCCTTGTCTAGTTTGTAGATGCTGTGAATACCCAACTCTACCTCTTCCCTGCTATTTTGGGATGAAGTCTGTGTAGTGCAAACTACATTTGTATTTGAGGCTAAAAGGGGAAATATTACAACATGAGAACAGATGGAGAGGGGGGGATGCATTCTGAATTTGATGACTGACCCCAGCAGATTTCCTTGCAGCTTCCACCGAAGCATCTGGACATGGCTGTACCAGGGCTGATGGGACAAGGTGTGCTGCTGGTTGCTCTGGCTGCCTCCTCTTGTGTTCAGTGTATTCGCTGATCAAAAGGTGTTGGAAATACAGAACAGAAATAAGAAAAGGAGGTGGAAACTAGAAAAAGGCACTGAACTCCCTTGTAAAATGATAATCCCAGACATGTATGTCAGATGAATATGCTTGAGTTGGCAGGGCTGAGAGAGAAAGTTTCAAGCAAATAGGATAGGAACCCGCAAGGCACTAAGCAGCTGCTGGGTTTTGCGATTTTAATTTTTTTTAATTTTATTTCAGGGAAAAACAGTACATCCTTGGACCGCCTTGGACTGTCTCTGCATGCAGTATGCCACAGACTGAGCAAGTGACAATTTCTTTTGCTGTAGGAATGTAAGGGAGCATTTATCCCCAGTTCTTCCCTTCTTGAAACATGGAGTTGTTGGGTACAGCAGCAGAATTGCAGAGGGCCAGGAGGGCTGGTCTTGCAGAAGGAGGAGATCAATGGCCAAAGGAGCTCCCTGAGGCAGGAGGGAAATGATTTGGTTGGGTAACCTGCAGGTAGGGGGAACAGGGTCACACAGCCACTTTGGGGCAGGGTGAAGGGCACAAGCAGACCTCAAGGCCACCAAATCAGCTCTAACTTTGTCAGCAGTGGAATAAAATGTAAGGGAGGTGCTGTGCTGGGGGCCAGCAAGAGCTGTCCTGCCCTGGCCCGAGGGTTGCTATGAAGTCAGCTTCTTTGAAGCTAAGTTTGTGGGAGGAAGCGCTGAGCTCCTGGTGTCTCTTCCACCTCAGCTTTCTTCATCTTTGTACCAGGCTAACAAATGCTTCCAAGTTTTTGGAAGCGTGACAACATCACACCTCATCCTCCATTCCTCCAGCTTGGACCCGTTCTGTATGAGCAAACAGTTGTGCTTCCCACTGGGCCAAAATAAATGTGGAGAGAAAGCAGAGGGAAAGTCTGATCTGTGAGATCCCCAGTGCCAAGAGTTCCGTGTGCTTTCACAGAGCTCCCAGGCTGCCCTGGAGGCTCTCTGGTCTGAGGCTTCAGCATCTGTGGCCTTACTGATGTGGGTGGTGGCAAGGAGATGCAGTGGAGTTCTATGGGGCTCGTCTTGTTGGGCTCAGGGTGAGCTCCTGGAGGGGACTCAGTGCAAAGGCTGTGCCTAGGTGAAAAATACCATCCAGGACCGGCTGTTTGTGTCCTACAGCTCTTGGAAGTCACCAGATTAGCCACAAATGAGTGTTAAATGTTTCCTCCTCACTTTGCGTGTGTATCAGGGGCTGCAGTGGGGCTGTTGGGATTTGTAGATCACTCTGCAGACACAAGTGCATCACCACTGAACCTCTGCTTGATGTCTGTTCTGCTGCCAGAGAGGAGGGGAAAATCCAGAGAGGTGATGGCAACCAGGGAACATTTAAAGGAGTATGAAAGGGAGGATCCCACCTCCTGTGAGCGGTGTCTGCTTCCCCTGAGGCATTGGACAGAGGTTCTCAGCACGTCATCCTGACTATTTCTTGTAAAAATAAGTGAGTTTTGATCAAAAACATCTAACATGTATCAACATTAGGGATTTTAATTGCCAATCCAAGAGAGGAGGTAAGCCCCACAAAGGTGTGAGATCGGTGACTCCAGCCAAGGCAGCAAAGGCCTTGCTGTTCAAGAAGCCAAGTCAAACAAGACACAATTAGGACTGACGTGCCCCCCACAGCTCCCAGCGGCGGCTTTATGGCTCCCCAGAGGGCCGGGATTGGATCTTGCTGTGTCTTGTTTGCCTTGGCTACGTAACACAGCAAATCCGAGTGCCTCTTACTTGGCGTCCCAGGCACAAATCACACCTGCAGGAGGCTCGTGCACCGAGGCTTTCTTTTCCTTTCTCCTCCTCTGTGTCCAAGTTGTGTAGCTCTGACAGAGTGCAGCATAAACCCGATGGCATAGTGCTGGCGTTTAGGAGGAAGGCGGCTCTCTGACTGTGGTACTAACACAGGCTCCACCTTCTTACAGGCAGCTCTTTCCCTTAGGATTTGCCTGTGTATCTTCTGTGGCTGGCAGTTTCCTTTGCTCTGGTTAGAAATTGAGGGGTGTGCAGATCGCTAGTGCATAGGTGGTCAGGATGCTCCCCAAATGCTTCTTTGAAATACTTGGTCTTGGTGAGTACTGGACATGGAGTTAAGTCACCCCCACATTGACTGTTCCTCTGATACAGAAATGCAGTTCTGGTCTGGTTGGTGCTGCACATCTTGCTCTCCTGAGCTCAGGGGAATTGTTTGGTCCGTTACACTCTTCTCTGGGAAGTTATTGCTGGAGCTCTTGCTCATGAGTTTAAACCCTTGAAGTCTTTTGCCTAACCAGGATGCTACCTGGGAAGTGTGCTCCTGCAGGTGCCAGTTGTTCAAGGTTTGTCAGGATGCACATCACGCACAGACATATCCAAGGGTTTTGGCTGTAGGAGCCTCGTATCTCTTCTGTTTGAAACCCCTTCCTTCACTGTGACCACCATCATGTGCAGAGATGCTTCTCCAGCCACTGGAGGAAGAGGACGGAGATGGAGGTTGGCAGGAAGAAGCCTCCTGCCTTGCTACTCAGGTTGGAGATGGGGTAATGCTCCCTGTTCCAGCAGCCAGAGGTGGAAAATGCATCCAAGCTCTCGTGCATGCTGACCCTGCTGCAGAGCTCCCGCTTGCCTTGCTGCTGTTGCTGGGCCACATGGCTGCAGCCTCACCACGCTAAGACAGACAGCCATCCCCATCCCCGAAAAGCCTGTGACACGTGGCAAGAGCTCACAGCACCAAGCTGTTGTGGTGGCGTTGGTCCTGAAGAGAGCTGGGAGGGGCGAGGAGCCTCTGCCCTGGCTACCTGGCAGGCTGAGCCTGCAGCCGGCATGGGGAGGGGCTGAGGCCTTCCTCGGCTCAGGAGGTCTGTGGGTAAGCCCTGTTAGCTCGTTTGTTCTGCAGCTTCTTGTCTAGCACGGGCACCATGTCGGCAATCTGCATGGGGGCTCCTCTGGGGGTGTCTCATCTCCAGGGAACGTGGGCCACATGAGGAGCCAGGAGCTGTGCTGGGGCGGGTGTTGGTGTGGATGGGCTGAGACGCTGCAGTGGGGACTGATGGGATCTCAGGGGGTGCCTCCTGGCAGCTGCCTCCTCATGTGGCCATTAAATTCACCCACAAATTAAAACAGTAATAGCAAGAGGCATTTAGTGGCTCCCCAGCGAGGGGGAGTGAGAGGGAGGGGCACTTCTTCAGCTTTCCCATCACTTTCCTGTGTGCTGCTGTCCCCAGGAGATGTGCCCTGGGTGCCTGCTCGTCTCAGAGGTGCCAGCGGGGACTGTGGGGAGAGGCACATTGCAGCCCCTGTGGGGCAGCTGTGTGTGTGTGTGTGTGTGTGTGTGTGTCACACTTCCATGCTAAGCATGCTTTCCCATAGACTTGAATGTAGGGACAGTGCTGAAGCTGCAAAATGCTTCTGGTGCCACTTTGCTCCATCACTGCTGAGTCTGAGGCTGTGCAGGGCTTCCCCCCTCCTGTAGATGCCGTGCAGTGAGGGCAGAGGGGTTCCAGGGGCCCTTAGTGCCCCAGGGATGCTGGGGCTCAGCTGACCCTGAGAGAATGGAGTCATTGTGGTTTCACTGCCTTCAGTTACAAAAAAGAAGTTGTGAATCGTAATTAAAAGCACAATCGTCTGCATTTACGGTGACATTGTTTTGGGCTGTTTCTTTAGCTGTTAACAGGTTGTAAAACACTTTTTAAAAGTCTGCTTTCTTGGGGGGGATTACTAGTTAGGCTAGACAAAAAGAAAAAAAGACTGTATCAGAAAAAAACAGTGAAGATTTAGTGACTGCATTGCAAGGACTTGAGCAGACTGGAGTGAGGAACAACGGAAGGGAACAAAGTGGAGCTGGCATGCAGCAGCTCTGTCTGCGGCTGGAGCTCCTGGTGCCCCGTGTTCTGCAGCTGCCCCAGACTGCTCTGTTCCTCTGCTGGCTCTGCAGCCCCCGCCAGCACACCCCTGCACTGCATGCACATGTCTGGGTCCTCACTGATGGCACTGGGCAGGTGACTGCTGCTCTCCCTGCTCTCCCAGCCCTGGCCATCTCTCGGGAGGAGAGGAGGTGCTCCAGGACGGGATGCCTCTCACGGTGCCTTCCACCAGTGGCTGCTGCTCAGGGCTTCCACCTCCAGCACCTGCAAAGCAGATGGCTGCGATCTTTTAGAGTTATGAAAGTAGAACTTGTAAATGCACACGGAGCAGAAGCAATGCTTACGGGATGGGCTGGTTCTAATTTTCCCCCATATTGACTTTCTCATGTTGAGTCACTTCCTTACCTGGGGGGAAGGAGGTTGGCGTGCGGTCTTCGTGCAAAGGTTTCTTCTCGGTGCGCTGCGAAGGCAGCAGGTTGCAGGGCTCAGAGCTAAGTGGTGTTCATAAGCATTGCTCCTCTGTAACATCTGCATGGATCCTTTCTGGACTCCTTCCCCTAGAAGAAGAAGCAGAAGTCTTCTGTCAGCCTGGGGCTTTGGGTGAGCTGTTCTGTGGGGAAGATGGAGCTTGGGTTGTGAGCAGATCAATGAAGATGGCAACCTTTAGCTTTTTTACATATTAATATAAATATACCTTTTTTTCCCATCATCTATTAAAAAAAATCCCCCTTGTTACTTACAGTGGCCTGTACATTTTTGCTGCTTTTGAGTCTCTGTTGGATTCTCTGTTAGAAACATGACATTTCTTCATGTAAATGGATATGAAAAAAGCAGTCCCTTCCATTGAAGGCTGCTTTATCTGTTGCAAAAATATTTTGATAGGCTTCTCCCCCCCTCCTCTTATAGTATCATTAACCACAATGAACAAAACCCCCTTGTTGTGTGCAGGTTTCCTGTGCAATGACCTTGCTCAAGTCTGCAGCCTGGATGTGTTACACCGAGGCAGCGCAACGATACGATCTTACAACAACCGAATGTTCGCTCAGGGTGAAATTTCATGGCAGGTGATATTTCCCCCACAACAATACCATCTGCAATTATTTCTCTACATCCAGTGTCACTGCAAGGTCTGTCCCAGGGAAAGGCTCTGAGTGCTCTGTTTTCACTTTCAACACTCCAACTTTCACTTGGAGGTGAAAGTTCGCTCGAACCGTGTCTTGGTGAAATATCATAATATCCAATTCCACAGCAGGTTCAGAGAGTGTTTCATAACATTTCTGAACCAGATGTCAAGCTGATCTAAGAGGGAAAATGTGGGCATCTTTAATGTGTCACCATACTTTATCTTAGAACAAATAAACCTTCTAATTTGGCGAAGGGAGGTCGCGGTGAGGAAAGCAACTCAAGCCCTTGTTTGAGCGTGCCAATGACATCACTCTGCCAGGGAAGTCAAAACAGCTGGAGCCCAGCCCTAGGGCTGCTACTCAGGCAAAATCCCACGTGGTCCTGGGGTGTTCTTGCCTGGAAACCAATGACTGAAGTGCTTCAGGATCGGGCCTCTGTTTTGCAGAGAATCCAGTCTCTGCAGGATCAGCGTTTAGAAAGAAAAAACATGCATTGCTCTTGCTTGCAATGGCGTGTTGAGCGGCGTGGGCGATGGTTTGGGGAGTGACAGCCATCTCTCTGTCTGGTGGCAGCCCCTCTGCTCCGGTGAGCTCTGTGTACCTGTGGAATTGCAGTTCTCAGCTCCATGCAGCACTGAGCCCAAGTCTGTGGGCTCGGGGCTTGGCTGGGGCTGCTTTGGGTGCCCCTGGGGGCAGAGAAGCAGTGCTCTCTGTTTTCATCTTCAGCTGCTCTTTTTGTGTTTGTCCCCAAAGGAAACAGAGGTTATGTAGTTGTGTGCCTGCAAGCCTGCTGCTCTCTGATCCCAGCTCTCTGACACAGCCTTTGAGCTGCAGGCTGATTGCAGCGAGATCTGACAGCGGGAGGGGTCCCAGCGCTGCCTGGCTCGTGGCACTTGGACCAAAGTGGCGATGGGACAGTGGAAGATGTGACCACAAGAAAGAGATGCGATGTGTGTTCAGGCTATAATAGGCATCAGAGGCAGAGCTGGCAGCAAGATGTGCAGTGTTGTGCCTTAGGCCATCTGCGCTCAGGTGGCAGGGGCTGATGTCTCTGCTCTCTGTGCCCGGTGCTGAGCATCCCCAAGGTGCAGCCATGTGAGCTGCCCCTCTGCTTTTTCTGTCTCTCCACTGTGTGCTCTTTAGGGCTGCGGGCATCCTCACCGCTGCTTGTCCTGGCAATCCCCAGACCCCCCACCTTTTGCCACTCTGATGCCATGGGCATTTTCCCCAGCCCTGCTGCATCCCATGCTCTGGCTAATGAACCCCCAGTCCCTCCCCTTGCTCACCCCCAAGTATCGTCACTTCAGCTGTGACTGAGATAAAACTGCTGCAATAGGGCCCGTGCTCAGCACTTTGGGTTTGGGGTTGCGGTGGTCAGGTTCGGTCGAAGCCCTGTGCCTTGGTGGAGGTGATGGGGGCTTTTTGCTCCTGAATGTCAGTTTAAAGCAATTTCTCCTAATCCGATTAGTGGCTAATTCAGTGCCAGTCTGCATTAACGGGGCTGATTTGTCGGGGCCCACACTCACCCTCCAGATGCGGGGTCCTGGTCCTCGGGAGGGGCTGCAGGAGCCGGCAGCGGCTTTGTGCCCGCGTGTGTGGGATTATACAGAGCAATAATAAGGCTGGGTCAGAGCCCCTGGGGAGGGCGGCGGGGCCCTGTGCTTCACGTTGCTTGGTCTGAGCTCTCGGCTCCTCTGGCAGCAGAAGACAGACTCAGAGCTGCTTTCCTTCGGTGGAGGGGGGTTAGGGCTGGGTGAATGCCTTATTTCATTTGGATGTCCCTCTTTGGAGACATTTGATGTGAATAAGTTTGTTGCCCTTTCTTTAACCCCTTTTTGAGACCTGCCCTTTTGCTAGAAATGTCTGCAGGGATTTGCCTGGTTTCCCAGGTTGCTTGCTTGCAGGGAGGATGCTGGGCTGCTCTGGCTGGGGCACTGACTTCAACACCTGGCAGCAAAGACATGCGGACCCCGGTGAGGGCAGGGTGCGTGCTTTCCTCCTGGGAAATGGACCTTGGGTTTACTAGAAATGCTGCCCTGATTCCAGTTTGTGCTGCCTGCTCTGAACTCCTCCACTGGGCCATGTCCTGGGTCAGCCCTCATGCTCCTGACCAGACCTATTTTCCCCCGGGGGACAGCATCCCGGACTCTGCTCCTCGCTGTAATTCCAAGAGCTCTGTGCCAGTGCTTTGTGAACCACCCGGCACGGGGATGGATCCCTCTCAGTCTGGTCCCCCAGGAAATGATGCACAGATACTGTGTGGGTACCCGGCGAGGCATCCCTGCCCAGCTGTCTGGATGAGTGCAGGAGTTCTTACAACACGAAGATGTACAGTGGAAAGTTAGGATTTATGGGTCGTGTTAATTCCTTCGGATATTGCTGGAACCCCGGAGCTTGTTCTGAGAAGCCAGTGGTGTGATAAAGAGGATCAGGCTCACTCTTCTGAGATCTGATATGCTGCAGTATGTTGGCTCTTGGAGCCTTCAGATGTGTTTGTGACAACAGACCTCCAGAATTCCTAATATTTTTTCTCTAAGTCATTTAAACAAACCCATGAAAGATCTTTACTACGTTAGCAGTTTTCCATTTCCCTTAACAACATAACAAATGCTCATTGATTTGAGATGAGGTTAGACAGGGGGAAAGAGGTGGGGAGCGTCAGGCCAGGAAGCTCAGCACAGTTAATTTGATGACCTTTAGATGTCAGTATAATCAAAGAATAACAGAAAGCGTGGGGCAGATGGGGAAATCTTCCTGCGTGGTGGAATTTGGGTAGGGTCTCCAACACGGCGTTGTTGGGCTGTGGCTCCTGGGAAGCTGCCTGTTCTGATTTCTGTGTTTGTCCATCAGGAAGGTTAGGCATGTTCGTAGCTGAGTGACACAGGACCTTCCTGGAGGTTTCTCCATGGCAAACTGCTGCTGAGGGCTTTGGACTCTGTCCTGTGAAGCAACAAAGCTCTGCCCTGTCATTTCAGGGGGAGGAAAACAACTTCATCAGCATTTTATTCTCTGCCAAATATTCGTAATAACATGGATCTATCAAAATGAAATTTTGGAGGAAGAATCATGGTAAATGCTTGCAGAGAAATGAATTGTGCAATTCTCTTTCTCCACCACTGCTGGTGCTTTATAAAGCCATAGGACTCTGAGTGATGCTCTGATCTTTGGGGATTATCCTCTCTGCTGGCTTGCTTATTGCTGCTGATGTTATGGGTGTGCTGCTCTGCTGTCGTGGACTTGCACTGAAGTGTTGAATTGTGTGTGCAAAATGTGCATGTAGATATCCCTGCCCTTGCCCATCGGAGCTGTGCTGCTTGGCCATGTGCGTGGCTCTGAACTCCCGCTCCAGGTGGACAGTGCTGTTCTCGAGTCCCCGTGGCGATGGGTATGGGCTGGTCACGAGATGACATCTGCATGTGAAACCTCTGCTTTCATTCGCTTTATTTTGTATTTTAAAAGCATGCTTATAAAGAAAAAAAAGTGACATTTCAAAAATAATAATAAAAAACCTCACCACCACCAGGCAATGAACTGGAGGCCACTTCAGCAATCTCCCCTATCCACTTTAGTGTATGTCCTATTGTTTAGAAACACTTTAATTGTAGTTTTCCGAGGCAGTATATCAAGGGACTGACAGGACCCCATTAATTCAGATTTGGCCCCTAAATTATGTTCTATTAATAAAAAATACGTATCCAGCCCCCACCCCAACTTATACAAAACCAAAGACCCACAGAATGTTTCCATTAAAAGCAAATCCAAATGGAAACAGCTTTTAAATCTATCAAATATACGTTGCTTTTCTTTATTTGCCTGTCAGACTCCGTGTGTGCATGAAGGCCAGACAGCGAATTGACTTGAAACGTATTATTACCTAAAATGATATTGACATCAGCAATGCAAAAGCACCAGAGAAATAAGGTGGCCAGAGCTGGAAAATTCAGCTCTGGGCTTAGGTCCAGATTGTGAAAACCTTCTGCCTACATCTTGGGTCAGGAGTTTGGGATGCAGGGCTGGCGTGTGAGCCTGGATTGGGCCATAAACAGTGATGAGATTTCCCTGTTCAGGATCATGGGCTGCATCTGGCATGCCAGGACAGGGCTTCTGGCCCCCAGCCCATCCCCAGTCCCGCGCCTTCCTGAGAGCCTCAGGCAGGCAGGGAGCAGCCCGAGAGGAGTTGGCTGCCCACAGCCATTCCAGCTCCCTTCCCCATGGGCATCATCCCTTTGTCCCATCATTGGCCTAGGTGGGTGCCAGCTGTGTTAAATAGAGCTGTAGGGGAGGGGAGAGCCCCCAGGGAAGGGCACCCAGAAGGCTTGTGGTCCCCATGGGTACGAGGTGGCTGCTGTGGGTGGGAGGAGGGCTGGCAGCTGCCCAGGGTCAAGGAGATGGCTGATGGTGGCTTAAAAAAATGTGGCAGGGATAATGACTTCAGCTCAAGGAGGGTACAGCAGTGCGATGGGATCTCTAGGCTGTGATGTCTCCATCTTCAAAGGCTTTTAAAAGTTGGCTGAGCAGGGCTGCTCACAGCCCAGGCTGGCTCTGGAGGCATCCGTGCTTGGGCTTGGACTGAGTACCTCCATGTGTCCCATCCAGCTCACATTTTGCCTTACATTTTGCATTGCTTTGCTGATTGCAAGAACTGCTCTATTTCTTATAGGTAGATGTGCAGTACCAAACACATGGGACCTGAGTTCTGGCCTGCGTTCCCAGCAGTGGGAACCACGTTGTCATCAGTGTTGGAAACCTCGTGCAGTGCTCAGTGCAGAGCGGGTGGGGAATGGCGGCTCGGCCAGCGTGACACTGGGGCAGCGGCAGATCTGGTGCTCATGGAGCTTCCATACAACCCAGAGGGAAGAAGCCTTACCCAGTGTGGAGGAATCCATCGAAGGTTTAGAAGGTCAGCCCTCAAGATGTTGGTTTGTATTGAGTGCACATTCCTCGTGTCCCAGTTCCCCAGCAGAGCAGTGGGGATAGCAGCTCTCACCTGTCTCCAGGGGCTGTTGATGGCGTTGATATATGGAAGGTTACAAGCTACCCAGAAATTTTAAGTGAGAACCACCTAATCCATGTGGATCCATGTCCCCTTGAGTTCCCCTCCCTTTTTTTTGAGGCTTTCTGAAATGTCTGATTTATTCTCCCTCGAACACAGCGAGCGCACTGTCTGCCAGGCAGTGCGGATGTTCTTGTTTATAACTGCAATATCCCTTACTCAAATTCCTGAGAACGTATTCCAGAAACATGTGTAATTTGCCAGGTGAGGGCCTATAAAGATGGGATGGGTGAAAGAATACAGATGGAAGAGCAACACTTCCACCTCCCTGAAGAGTCTTTGAGGAAACCTAAGTGCAAAAAAAAAAGTTTCTTCTTCCCATTATTTCTTCTATAATTTCACATTCCAGGCCAAAAGCAGAATGATGAGTGACATGGCCCGTTGTCACCAGAATATATCATTATGATCTCGTGCTATTTCTAATTGGTGCAGAAGCAGGAAATTCCAGAAATCTCCCAAGCAAGCCCTCTCCTCTGGGATTCTGTCTGTGCTGGCATCCCTGTCAGGTTTGGATCGGTTTTCATTTAAAAAATGATTAGACTTCTAATTGTTCGTCGACCAAAGAGCCTTCCTACTGTAAATGAGCACACAGCTGTCCCGCCGACCGGCCCCGCTGGGCTCCACGGCAGTGCGGGGGGATGAAGTCATCCAGCCTGGGGAATGGGCTGCAGGGCTGCAGCCAGCCCGTGGCTGCCTCGGGGCTGCGGTGTGGTTTGGGGGCATTTGCTCTGTCTGTGTGTTCAGGGCCATCTCAGCTTGTGACAAAACTGGGCTGGGTCCATGCTGGAGGTGACTGTGCTGAATGTGGCTGTTTCTCGATTGTCATTTTGGGACAGGGAGGAGAAAGCTTTCTGAAGTTGGCTCAGATTTGTGAATAGGTCTGATGAATGAGGGCCCGTGTTTTGAGGCAAACAGACCTGGACCGTTTTAGCATCTCTGACGGTCACTGCGGTGGGGATGAGGTGCGCACTGCGGGAGGGTGGGAGTGGGTGGGCTCTGCAGGGCTGGGGATGGCTGGAACAGGGCAGGCAGCTCTGAATGGGAATTCCTTCTGCCCCTGTGTACCTGCTGCTGGCAGAGCTGTGGCCATGTTACAAAAGCGGTAAGGGGGGAAAAAAAGAAAATTTGTCTGTAATGCTCCTTTCACGCACAGCCACCTTTTGAGATTGAGTTCTTCAGCGTCTTAATGCAGGAAGTACTTCCCATGGTTGGGAGTATTCACAGTGTTTGTATTTCATTTGGATTCCTGGGGGCCTCTTAAAGGTTGGGCTTGCCCTGCAGCCCTTCTCTTGGGGTGTCTCGGCATCTACTTTCATGCGTGGTGTGCTTCTTGAAGACTGCCCTGTGTAGGACCTGGGTGAAGCAGGTTGCTGGGTTGTGTGGCACAGGCAGAGCTGAGCTCCTGCAGCAAGGTCCTGTGAGCTGTACAACAAGGTCATTTTTAGTGCTCAGGCTAAAAACTGAAGGGCAAGGAAGCCCTGACGTAATTCCTCTCCATGCGCTGGCATCCTCCTTTTAGTGACTGTGTGTGTGTTTAGTTAATGCACTTCAAAAGTGTTTTCAAGTGTTAACAGATACTGCAAGTAAGAGTGAGCCTAGTTAGTATTGGGATTTGTGCACATTTTCTGTTCACAATTCTTGACAGCATCCCTTTAAAATATAAGCATACTTTCCGTAATAGTTCTTTTTTTCCAGCAGCCTCTTTGCAGAGGCAGCAAAAGATTTGGAGGAAACCAATAACACAGCAATAATTTTCAGTGATTCCAGCAGCAATGGTACAGATTTTTTTTCTGATTTACAGTAACCTCCTTCCCCCCTACCAAAAGGTTTTCCCACTCTGAATCACTGTCTGACATGATCCTTGCACCCTGAAAATCACTTCCCTGTTGAAGGACATCTGATTGAATTAAACTGCACGTATGTCAAAGCAGAGGCTGGGGTTTAGAGATTGTTCACAGAATACCAAATGTAAGATGCTGCCTGTGGAGCTCTTTCCAGATGAGAGTATTTTGGTGTAGCTCCTGGATCGATCCATCTGTCAGTTGCTACAGGAAAGGTTTGTGTTCTCTTCACCATCATATCCAAGCCTGGCACTCTCAAGAGGAGCTTAAGAGATTTAAGCCCTCCAAACCACTGGGATATCAGCTCCTAACTCTTCTCATATACCACCTATCCACAAACTTGGAGCTGGTGTTGGCTCTCCTGGGTTCCTCTGACATTGTATTGATGAACAAAACAGTCAAACATGGGCTAAAATCATTGCCACTGCCCAGCTACCAGCTGCTGGCCGTGCTCCTGTCCTGGTCAGCCACTGGCGTGCCAAGGAAGGCAACAGTGAGAGCTCCTGGGAACCTGCGTTCAGCAGGGAGCAGTCTGCTTGTGTCAGGATGTGGCTGTGCTGCCGTGGGGTCCCAGAGGTGGGTGGTGTGCGTGCTGCTTGCAGTGAGAGCATGACCCATGAGTGGGAGTGGGAGGCCCACAGGAGTGGGATATCCACCCTTGTGGTCCCTAAGGCAGGAAGAATCTCTAATTAGTGGCGTAACTCTTGGGATCTTTTCTTTCTTAGAGGATGTATGTAGTCAGGGCACTGATGAAGATCTGTCTGTAAGATGTTGAGTGCGTATCTAAATACAGCTGGAAATTATGCAGTAATGAACAGATCCATTCAGCTGGTCAAAAAGAGAGGTTTCAATGTCTTTGACTGTGTAGTCATTAAAAGTGAATGTCATCTCTTGCAGTGTCATTAACCTACATGATGAAAGTAGGAATTTTTTTCTAGCAGGCTTCTGGGAATGATTATTCAGTGGGGAAAAATATATAATTCCTTGATAATCTAGAGCTGTTGGAGCTTTCAGTGAAATCTCTAAAGTATTGGCACAATGATGAATGGCCTCTTCTGGGATACAGAAATGTGTGAGACATGAAATAAATCCTTCATGCATTGCAGGGCTTTGGTGTAGTGCTGCTTATCGTAAGGGTATTATGCAAATCTGGTGCCTATTTAAATCTTGACTCTCTCATCTGGAGCAGGTATATTAGAAACTCACTTTTCTCTGAGAAGGTTAATCTGTCAAATATTGACTGCTGGTTTCATCTCAAATGACTCATCGTTCCCATAAGTTAGTCCAGTTTCTGGCCCAGGCTCCTTCCAGCTCTGCTGTAGGTCCCTTGGATTGGTATTTTAATGTCAAGTCTCAAATCATGAGTGCTTCCAGGTGGGGATGGGGGATGATACGGTTTTTGCTATCTGAAAGTTGATAAAGGCAAAACTTTCCAAGGACAGAAAAGTGAGAGCCGTTGGTGACAAACGTATGGGTGCCAGGAGCTGTAGAAATCCTTGCAATGGGATGAGCCCGAAGGATGTGTAGGCTGTGTAGGCTCAGTTAAGCATCCTGTCTAGTGGTTGAGTCTTGGTTGATAACCTGATGTTAATGGTGATGGAAGCTGCACTTGGGACATTTTCATGGCAGTGTTGGAGTCCTTTCACCTTGGTATTCTGTACTGGATATGCTGGGCTCTGCTTCAGTTGTACTGAGGTGAATTTCTCACCGTCACTAGGCAATGTCAGTAACTGGAGCTCCCTTTGAGTAGTGACACCAGTCGTGTTGCCTTGGGCTGATCCTCCTCGTTATCCATGGCCATCCAAGCAGCCGCTCTCCTACTTGTGTGAGGGGTTGCAGTTCTCCTTGTCCTCTGAAAGGAACAAGTACTTGTGCATGAACAGAGGGATTCTGTTTCCTCCCTTCTGCCTTCAGAAAGTTTATCCACAGAGGTGACAGAAGTGACGCTGTACGATGTGTGCGTGTGGTCTCTCACCGCGGGTGCTGGAGAGCAAGCCCTGCAGTCACCGGCCCGCTGGGTGGCAGTGATTCATGCCAGCGCTGGGGCGAGCAGCTCTGAGTAATGAAGTCATGGAGTGGCTCTCAAAAACTCATGGACTGGTTCACGGGTGATGAAGATTGAAGGCAGGCTGCTACTTGCAGTTAATTGTTTGATGAATCCAGGGGATGGTGAGAGACGGTGATGGGGGTTTTTGTGCTCTTCCATTGGTTCTAATGAAGAGGAGAAGGAAAGTCAGTTTCATTCAGCTGCTGATCTTAAAATATGTTCTGTCAGGTGTTGTAAATGGTCGGATAGGGCTGACTGAGAACTGTCCATTAAAACTGCTTCTCAGTAGAAGGTTGGTTGCGCTGAACTAAAATTTTGCTGAGACACGTTAGCTTGCTATTGCAGAACTTTTTTTTCTTTCTTTTTTTTTTTCCCCTGGAAAGGCTCAACATACTTCTTGGCAAGAAGAAGTTTGTTTTTGACAGAAAGGGCTAGATTCTTAATTTTTTCCAAACTCATTTCCCTTCCATCAATGTTTTTCCAGGAATCCCTTCTCCCCACCCTGCCGCTAGGCCGCCCCACTCAGCTAGATGTGGGGGTGATGCTCCTTCCTGGCTCGGCCCCGTCCTGTTCTCAGGTGGGTATCCCCCAGCACTCAGCTGGAGAAGCCGTTTCCCACGCAGATGGCCTTAGTGGCGTAGGAGGCTCGGAGCACTCCCGGGGGCTGGATCCCAGCTGTTATTTTGGAGGATGGAGCACCAAGAGCTCAGCCCCTCTTAAGCCTTTCCTAAGCAGTGTGTTTGGGCAGCAGAATTTCTGCCTGGGGAGTCGGTGAGGACCTTAAAGCGAGAAAAACGAGCCCTGCATTGCCAGGATGACCCAGTGTAACCCACAGCCCAGGACCTCAGCTGTCTCAGACCCAGGTTTGGTGTAGCACAGCTGCGTGACCTTGGCTCAGTTTTGCTGAGAACATTGCTTCTGAGCTGTGAGAAAGTCCGTCGGCTAAAGGCGTGCAAGATAGGAAAGGGAAAAACAAAGGGTAATTGTTGAGATAATGACTGGAGGATTCAAGAAAGAAACTGCTGACACTAAAAGGTAGGAAACTATATGGGAAAATGTAGAAAAATGAGGCAGCTATCAAGACTGAGAAGCAGCCTGTTTCAGGAAGGCCAACACATCCCAACGTGGCCAATGATTGCTTGGTCAGCAGAGACTCACGGGGTGTGCTAATACTAAATCGAGTAGTATATAACTCCTAGAAATTCACTGACCTTATTAACCAATAAATAATTATTCTGTATTAGGAATTATGTGCATCATCTCTTTAAATGAGATTGTGTGAGCAGAAGTGGCTCTGGGAAGGTTACAGCAGCCATATATTAATGGTGTACACATGAAAAAGTGTAATTTGCCACATTTTTTTTAATGGACCTCAAGGATTTCATCAGGCCCTGAGAAGACCCTTGATGAGGGCATTTCAGCTGTCTTCTAGAGTGGCTGTTCTCCCTCTCAGCCTGCCATTTCTGGTTACTAAGGCACGGCCAAAGTGGCTTCTTTGAGGTGACCAGCAGGGACATCTTTGTGCAGAAAACATGGCAGGAATTTGTGAAGGACAATGTCTTTGCTATATGTAACCTACACTAGTGGTCCATCCTGTGAAAGTGCCCAGGAAGTTGGAGGCTGATTAGAAATACAGTGGAGACTCCAATGAACTGGAAGGGGAATAGTTTGCAACTGAAGGCTGTACCAAGACTGTCCTCACACAGCACCTTCAGTTGTATAACGGCCAAGTTTTGTTGCAGAGGGTCTCAAAAGCAGAAGACAACAGCGAGGTTATGGTTAGACTAATATCTGGGATGCTTGACCAGACAGCAGGGTACCTGTTAACCAGTGACAAATTATTTGACCCTAATAACTGATGCCCAGCCCCACACTGCTGTCTGGCCATGCTACCAACCTCTTCCTGACCCTCCTTTGGCAGGGTAAAGGGTGGCTGGGGGGGGAAATGTGCACATCGCAAACATAGCAGTGTCCTGTGCTGAGCAGGGAGTGCAGCTGAGCCGACAAATGGAAAGAGAAGGAAAATCAACTATAAAGACATTTTGAAAAAATAAAATGAAAACAAAATGATGCAGGTGACAAGATGTGCTCCGTGCACACTGTGTACTCTTTCTCCTTACGAGCCTGTGTGTAAGATCAGGCATCCCCTGAGCACAGGCTGGCTGCAGTAGATGACTTGGATGAAGGTGATTGAGCCCATGTGGTTACCATTGCTCCACTTCATTGAAAATCCTTCTTATGAGGGGAAGTGAGCTCAGCAAGCTGGGAGAGTGTCATACTGGGGCTGGGGAGCGGGCAGGGGGTGATAGGAGAGGCTTTACACAATTCAGCTGGCACGTTGGCTCGCTGGGTTACGTCACCCTGAAAGATAACTGGATCTGCAACGTCTGGGTGTGCTCCAGACCATGTTGAGGCCTCCAGCATCCTAATAAAGGGTGCATGAGAGCTGCTATTCCTCCTTTTCTGCCTCTCCCTATGAATCACTCCTTTGTAGCCTTACGTGGTTTTTATAGCTAATGTGAACCAAGTGGCTCATGTGGAAGGGGAAGGATTTGCCAACCCCCTGCTCCCATCAGGGCTGATTCAGGCACAAAGGAAGTCAGGCTTCATGTCAATGGGCTCAAATAGCCAAGTGCCTGCGGAATGTAGGAACACCACCTACTGTAATCCAACCACTCCGAACTACGCCCTGTGCACCCGCTGCTGGGCAGTGGCAAGCTGGCTTTGGCTCCAGGGAAATTACGATGATTTGTACCAGTGAGGTTTTTAACCACATTTCTTTGGAATGGATACAGCTGCTGGCAGCACCTGGATTCTCTCCCTCCAAGTAGTGTTATCTGCTTTCTGGAGATAACAGAAAGGGAGAGGTGGGGAGAAGCAGTGAGGGGAGTAGGGAGGGGTGGTGGAGCTTTTGTTCTTTGATCATGGAATGTTGCTCCTGCCCTCACCTGTCACTGTCATTGGAAAGCTGATGCCAGCAATGGGGCAGGTTGGACGTAGACAGCTTTCCGTCCCATCTCTAGGAGTTGCTTCTTCTGCTTCCCAAGGGGTTAAGGCTCGGTGTGAGTGGGGTTTGATGTTTTTTCTAGAATTCCTCTGATGTTCTAATATTCATAGGTAATACAAAATATTGTTTTGATCACTGCTGAGTTTGTGCCTTTAAGAACTTCTTGCATTAGTGAATTTTGTCATTTCTTTGGATTTTAATTTCCCAGTTTCTAATGTCCTGGAATATTGTTTGTAAAAAGTGACAGGACAGATGCATTGCTTTTCCTTTTGACTGAAGACAGTCTTCCTTGACTGACTGTTTCAGCAGCTGATTTTCACCCTTGGCCTTCTCTTGTTAGCCCACTTGTGTCCCTGTGTCCCTTGGTGGTGTGATGTGGGCTGGGATCACTCCGGAGGGGTTTTGGTGACTGATGGAGGACTCTGAAAAATTGCATTTAGTGCTCCTCTGTCTGGATCTAGGCCCTTGGCTGCCTGGTGACTGAGATCAGCTGGAGCTGTGAAGCCAGTCACTGAGATTAAGTATTTGAGAGGCAAGATAGGCAGCACAGAGGAATAACACGTTACAAAAGCTTTGTGTGAATAGCAGTGCTTGCCCCTGGCATTCTGCAGTTAAGATATTACGCTTATTGAAGTTGTATCTCCAGCTGATATTTGAAGCAAAGTTTACCATGAGGCTTTACCTCCTTGGGATTTTTAAGAAAGGATAGAAAACAGGGCCTTTTTAGATGTTATTTAAGCTTAATGAAAAACCTCAAGGCTTTTCTGATATGCTAAAAGCTAAGAGGTCAGCTTCATATTCAGAATTTATTTACCCAAGAGGTCTGGGTGATTTCATAGATCATAAAAACACAACTTCAAAAGTCATATTTTATTTCACAGCGGTGGTCTCTGCTGTAAGGTGAGGTCGGGTCAGGAATCCGTTCCTGGGAGAGCCAGCAGCGCTGGAAGGTCTGCTTTCAGATCTGTAGGGGGATGCCCCAACGTGCCCTAAACATTCTCGGAGAGGAAGCAGGAACAGCCACGCTGGAGAAAGAGACTGCCTTGTTCTCAGTGCCCATAGGGACAGAGGAACGTGGCCCTGCTGCCCTTGGAGACACGTAAGTGCACCTTCAACATCTCCCGTTGTTCATTCAGACTGCAGGAACCTGGGGCTGTTGCTAGGAGTGATGGGAGGGTAGCACGGGTACTTGTCAGTGTTGGAAAGCTACAGAGGTGAGATATTTGATAAGATTGGTAGCTATGGCCAAGGTGGTCACTCTAATACTCTGAAGACATGTTCCACAATGCCACTCTCTTCTCTTCCAGCCCCAAACTGTCCCCTGTTCTATTATCAGTCAAGACAAGAAAAGCTGTGGTCCAGACTTGCTTACTGGAGATGTTGCTGGAGGTATTTTCTTAGCTGCAGACAAAAGCTGACTGCAATGATCAGAAATATTCTTACTGCGAGAGGAGTGGCTAACAGGATGCCTGCAGTCATGTCATCGGGGTGGTGGGATGTGAGCAGCATCTGAACTTGGCCCAGGGCTAAGCTCAGTGCAGGAAGCTAGAACAGTAAAATGGAGAAAGCTCAGAGAAGGACCGTCGGCATACTGAGACAGACTGCGCCAGGGATTGATACAGGAGAGAAGTTAATTCAGCGTGTGATCAGAGGTCCTGCTGCTGCTGTTTCAGCAAAGCCTGCTGTCGGGCCTGGGGCTGCCCTGCAAGCACCCTGCCTGCTGTCTTAGAGCTGCCTGTGCAAAGCAGACACTTGCTCATTTCTTATGGTTAATTAAACCCAATGAAAGTCAGGAAAGTTCCGATCTCCTGTTCTACTACTTAGATTGTAATCTATAGGAAAAGAATATCCTTCATAAGTCTTGGGGGTTGTATCCAACTAGTTTCCTGTTCTGTGTCAGTGCTGTCAAAGGCTGCTGTACCCTCTACTTTACACCCCAAGGCTTATAAACCATTGAATGGACACACACCGTGACAACATGCCCCTGTTGTAGAGGCCTTGACCTTAAATGCAGGGACTTGCAGGGCTCCTCCTTCTCCCTGCTGGGCTGCCTGGGTCTCCCTGAGCAGGTTGGTGTGGGAGTGCGGATGGGCTTAAAAAGGAGCGATTGTTCCAACCTGCTGGAAGCAGGGGAAGTGGGAGCTGATGGCTAATTAACTTAGCACTCAGCACGGCTGCTGTCCCATGAAAATAGCAACAACTGTAATGAATCCCCACAGAATTGGCTTTGGTCTGAAAATGAGGAAAGATTGACTGTGAGGGAAAAGATAAATGACGAGGAAAAACTGTACTCTAAGGACAAAACTTGTTGGAAAAGAGGAAGGAAAGAGGGAGCAGAGGTGGCTTTTGCTGTTGCTGTATGGAGTCCTTCGGTCTCATTTTTGGCTGTCTTGCACAGCAATGGCTCCTCAAAGCCAGTACTGAAAGCTGTCTGTCTAGTTCTTTGAGATAAACTTTTAATATCCACAACCTTCCTTTAGAAGTGAGGCTGAATCTATGCAGTGTGAAGTCATCTCCTCCTCTGGTGTGGAGCCTGGCTCGTACAGCATCATTTGATGCTCCTTCCAAATCCTTGTGCTGAAAGACAGAATGAACAATGCTCACTTTTCCATGCTATTCGTGGTTTCATGGATTTTAGCTCTTTCCTTCTGCAGTTAACTCTTCTAGACTGGGAAGTCATAGCTTGTTTGACCCTCTCCCCTGTATGAAAGCCTCAGGATCAGCCTTTTTGCCTTTCATTGCACCTTTGGCAATTCCATGGTATCCTCCTTAACATGAGGAAACAACTGCTTGCAGTGATCGGGATGCAGAGATAGCACAGGGTTACTGTGATATAATGGTATTCTCTGGTTTGTTCTTTCCTCGCAATAATTTCTAATGATGGATGTTTTTAATTGCTACTGTGTAATGAGCTGATGTTTCATGGATCCATCTGTCACGACCCCAAGGTATTGCTCCTGTGTGATAATGGTCAGCTCAGAGCCCATCATTTTGTATAGGAAGTTTGGATTTTTCCCCGTGTGAGTCCCTTTACATTTATGTGCATCAAATTTCATCTGCTATTTTATTACCTGTCACTGTATCATAAAGTTGTTTTGCAGTTCGTCATGATGCTCTCAAAATTAGCATCGTCGGCAAACTTTCTCACCTCGCTGCTCGTGCCCTTTTCCAGGTCATTTATGAACATGCATTTTTAATGGCACAACTCTCCAGGGCTCCATGCTGACCTTGCTCCCTTGCAGGAACTGTCCACTTATTTCCAGATTCTCAGCTTTTAACCAGGATATATCCTTGCAATGACTTTACTTCTCCTATATTTGCTTGATTTCCTAAATGACCTGAGTCAATGTTTTCTGAAATAGATTTCCAAAAGCTGTTGGCTGAAATTTGCATCTTGTCTGAAAACAGACCCATAAAGATTAAAACACAAAAAATTCCTCCTATTTTTTATTTATCCAATGAATTTTCCCCTGTCCTTCCTGTATTTCAGCATCTAAAGATTTTTGAGAGTAAATTCATTTGATTCTGTGTGGGAATCTCAAAAACTCTTCTGGGAAGGGAAAATTGTTTCCTGACTGCCCTTCTACTGGTAAATAAATACACCCAAATTGGGCTGTGCTTCCTTTCTCACTCTCTGTTGCTTATTTGGTTACGTCTGGCTAATATTTGATGTGGTCACACTGGATAAAACTGATTTTTTTTAAACTGGTTTAACTGTGCACATTCAGAGTTGTCTTGGCATAATTACAGTGCTATGAGGACTTGCACTGTACAGCTTATTTTCCCCATAAGGGGATACCTCTACTGGCATAAAATACCTAAAAATAAACATTTATGACTGTATTCACATCAGGAGGTTCATCGACGTGCAATTAGGTTAATGTGGAGCCGCTTCCTCATGGAGGGCGGGAGCTGGAAGTCCCTTTTGAGGTCGCATATAGTTGGGGGACAGTCATGGCATTCTGCAGACACTATGGGGGTGCCCCCATGTCCCTGCCTGTCCCCCAGCCCTGTCTGCCCCCAGCGCCTCAGGGGCTGAAGATGCGGGGTTGTGTGCGTACTTTCTTCAAAATTTTCCAAAAAATGTTCCCCAGAGCTCTTCTGAAATGTCAATGCCAAGTTTTGGCAAGAAAGGAAAGCTTTTATTGCCATTATAAACCCCGAAAATATGTTTTTTATAAAGCAAGTGCCAGCAGAACTTTGGGTCCAGCTGCGGTAACAGCCCTACCTGATTTCCAGGGCACGTCTAAATGAGAAACTCCCAAACAGTGAAAAGAAAACAACTGAGAATTTACAGTGTAAAACCAGCCTGGTAATTGTATTAACAGTCCCTTCTAAGCAGAATCAGGCTCCCAGCTGTAGCTGAAAGCCATAAAAAGCACGCCATTAATTTTATGAAGAGAAGTAGCCATTCTAGTCCTCTGGAAGCTCTGGAGTCTGTAAAGATAAGGCGATGGACTTTTCTCCCGGCTGCGAGAGCTACATCTGGAAAACAGGTCTGTGCGGTGTGGTGACTGCAGGAAGCCTGGCCCAAGGGCTGCAGCGTGGGCACTGCAGGGCCAGGCCACGTTCCCTGTGAGCCATGTTTCTGTAGGCCGCGGTCCCTGTGAGCCATGTTTCTGTAGGCCGTGTTCCCTGTGGGTCGCATGTCTGTAGGCCACGTTCCCTATGGTCACGTTTCTTAGGCCATGTTTCTGTGGGCTGTGTTCCCTGTGGGCTGTGCCCACCACGGCATCACGCACCCCAACGCAGCGCTCCTTCAAGCAGAAGGGTGACCTCCATTCCCCGCTGCCTTGAGCAACACCAGCAAGGCCCAAGATGGAGTAAAATCTGAATCTAACTTCATAATTCCCTGCTCTTGATCTGCCTTTGCTAGCTGACTGTCTAGATTTCATAAACACTACTAATTTGCTGTTAAATTAGCCATTTATATGATCGTGGATGATTTGTTAGGCCTTATTGAACAGCAAAGAATTTTTTTTTTTCTTGGAGATGACTTTTCACACCATCAAGGCCACTTTCTCAACTTATTGACAGCTTTATGAGCGCTGTTGGAAAAGCACCAGCTTCCTTCGTTCCACGGCGCCCCGGCTTTCCGTTGAGTGAAAAGGCAGCTTTTTAATTAGGGCCTGAGAGCCTTTGCTTTGCTCCAGCAGTCCCCAGGTACAAAGCCATACATTGGCCTTTCTATAGTTAATCACTTTTCCAGACTTCAGCCCACTGAAATTAGGTGGGCTTTTGGGTCAAATGTTTACCCGGCTCGGGGCCATCTGAAGAACTTTGGGCTGACACATCTGCGTTTGGCATGTGTCTGCATTCTGGCTTTGCTCACCAATTAACGAGTGCAGAAAAACAAAAAGAAAAAATAAAGCAAAATCAATCTTGTGCCGCTTATAAAAACGTCCCATTTTCAAGCTAATTCCTGCGCACACAAAAAAACCCCACAACTCTTCCCTGATTTCCCTCTGTCCCTCTTGCCCCGGTTTACGGCTGTGTCTTTGTTATTACTTTGTACTGGAGTAGCTCACATTCACACCGGTTCCTCTGGCTCACTTTCAAATCTGTTTATGAGAGTTTTAAAGTTTTACATTTGCGGTTACGTTTAAACTCCTCATCATCATTACAGTCCTAGGAAGCCAGTTCCTTCCTCTTCCAAAGGGATGCTTGCAGCTTTATTTTGCTGCAAGCAAAATGTTTTGCTTTATTTTGACTCTGTGGGCAGAGTCACCAGCTGGGGTGATCCTCTCCTTGTTACTTCCATGGAGGGGACAGTGGCACTGTGGTTTGTCCTATAGGGCTCCATAGGGTGACAGAATTGCCCAGCTGGATCCGTATCTGTGTCTCAGTGCAGGTGCTTGCTGCAGAGGAAGCTGTGATGGGGAGAGATGGGGTGGGAGATGCCCTTTGTGCAGAGCCATTACATTAAGCCTAGAAAAATGTGATTTTAGATCCTTTCCAAAGCTGTTTTTTTTTTTTTTTTTGGAAGTACTTATTGTTGTGAATATTATCTAGTTCACCTGGAGAAGACCTACCGCAGTGATGGGCAAAGGATGAGCATCTGCAGAGCTCATCGTGCCCCGAGGGCACGGAGCAGCACTCAGGTGGTAGCAGGCTCTGACTGTGTGCTGGAGCTGGGCCACCCCTGTCCAACTTGTATCGGTGAGCTGAGCTGCTAACCACATAATTATCTGATCCTTCTAACCCAGAAAAGAGCTGGTCAGGAATGTCTGGGAAATGCAAGTCTCAAGAAATTTTTTTTTTTTTTTTGAATAGCTATTAATGAGAAAGGGATCAATTTAAGGGATAATCTGTTTTCTTAATTTTGTAACAGAATGATATCCTCCCAGCTTCAGCAATGTCTTTTTTTTTTTTTCCAAGCAAATGCTGTGTTGCATTGGAGTTATCAGTTATTCACATTAAAACATAAAACAAGTTAATCTCTCTCTTCATTAAAAGAAATCTGGAGAAGCAAACCGCTTTGATTTCAGATGAACAAAACACTGACATCTGCTCAATTCCTTCAGTGTTGGCTCATGCAACATTGTCCATTTCTTTTTTTCAATTTTAGGATAGGAGGGAAAATATTTTGTATTGAAGAGTGTCAGGAGCTGGGAAATGTCGTACCCAGCTGTCATTCTCTTCTTCCCTTTGGTTCCCTCTCCCTTGCTCTGCGAGTGAAGCAATGCTTCTCTCCAATGTGCACAAATTGTCAGTAAGAAGAGCAGAATGGGCTAAATGGGACAAAGGAGAAAAGCGCTGTAGAAAGGGAAGATAAAGGGGAGAGAACTGACTTGCTTTGAGATTATTTGCATTGATTCTTCGAAAGTAATTGCAGATGTTGGGCCATAAAATCTTCCAAACTACCTATTTCCCTGAAGTTAACTCACCACTTTCCTCTCATTCCTAGGGAACAGTGAAAAAGGATTTTTTTTTCTTTCTTTCTTTTTTTTCCCTTTTTTTTTTTTTTTTTTCCACTGGGGGCAGATTTGGAGTGTAAAGTGATCACAGGAGCTCAGCTCTCTGAAACCCGGCCTGTGCTCTGCATGCAGCAGCATGAGAATGATACGTCTCAGTAATGTCAGTGAGTGTTTAATGGCATTAAATGTGTTTGTTTAGGGATTAGAGCAAAAATCCCCTCATCTTCCAATAGGGGGGAAAAGTGCTCTCTTTTTTTGCCTTTAGAGGTTGCTTTGTGCCTGGTAAGCCGGAGTGGAGTGAATAAGCCACAGTTACTGACAGCTGAACGGCACCTCTCCAGGGACGAGCAGCCTGCTGCGTTAGCCTTGTTGCAGATCAGGATGCAGCAAACCGTGCCTGGATAGCCTCTGCCCAGTCCCCAGTGCTGGCAGAAACCCCTCCTTTTCCACTGCACTGACTTCTCTCAGCCTTTGCCTGCTTGCTTTGTTTGCTGCTCAGCTAATTCCCACCAATGCTTTTTTCCCAGCTTTTCGCATTGCTCAGCCGGGCTGGGGATGATGGGGAGCTCCCTGGTGGACCCATCCTCCAGGAGCGGATCCATTGGAAGGCTGCTCCCATCCGCTGTCAGCTGGGAGGGGAGTTATGTCTGGCACCAGTGACTGGAGCAGCTTTGCTGAAAATCCCTGCTTGGATCAAAGGAGATCTTTGCTCCCAAATGTAACTGAAAAATACCTGTCTGAGGTGTAGTGCTCTGCCCTTTGTCTTCCAGCGGGGCTTAACATGCTTTTAAAGGAGGAGGCAAATAGGGGAAGCTTTTTCTCTGTTGCTGCCAAAACGAGGGGTTAACATATTGGATAGAGCCCATGAGTTTGCCAGGGAAATGGGACTCTTCTTTCTCTCTACCCTAAGCTGTCCAGTCTCTGTAGTACAGAGAAGCTCTCTTCTCGGATCAGATGTGGTAAGAAATTCCTCGGGTCCTCTGCAGCTTTGCTGTGGGAGGGATGGAAGGTGCAGACTTCAGCTGGTGCTGCCTGGCTGCGTGTCCACTGCGAGGCTGCAGCACTGGGACAGCTCTGGGCATGGGCAGTGCACAAGGAGTGGCTCCATCCTGCAGAAGTGTTGGTGGAACTTAGAGATGATGCCACTCCCTTTCCCAAGTGGGAGATCCTTAGAGGCCATTGGGGTTGCTGTGGTTGAGTTGGAAGTGTGTAGAGTATTCTTCTTTAAAAAGAAAATACCAAAAATCCAGAAGCTGTTCTTGTGTTGCATCAAAAAAGGGCTATCCCACCAAAATTAATCTTTTGACAAAAAGAAAAAAAAAAAAAGCTGTTTCCATTTCTTCTTAGCGTTCCATGTTCCATCCATCACCCACACGCAGGGCTGTGAGTCAGAGTCCATGTTCCTGCCTGGAATGCCAGTGCTCCCATTGGTTTCCCTGCAGTGTTCTCCTTCTGTATTTCTTCTCCGGTTTTGTTCATGCCTTAGGAGGTTTCACTGAGGATTGAGTATGTTTTGGAACATATCACTGTGTGATGGAGACCAGGATCAGCACTTTGTAGGAATAGCTCCACTATTGATTTGCCACTGCAACTACAGAACTGGGACCTGCTTTGATCAATCTGACCAGAGGCCACAGGCACCTTATTTGTGTCCTGGTATGAGCACCTAACAGACAGTTGGCCACACTTACACCAAAGCTCTTGGTTTGGTGGCTTGAGTAGAGCTGGTTAAGCGGGGCTGACCCTAAATCATGGCTGTCTCTGGCCATTGGGTTGCAACAGTGGGGTCAAACGTGCCCTTTGCTGGATTGTTGCAGTGTTATCCTCCCATTGGACGGAGAGGAGGAGCAAGGGTGGGAATGCAGCCTGCCAGGTCTGGGGGATGCTCCTGCCAAACCCATGGAGAGCGGCAGCTCAGGGCTGTGCAAACCCTGCACCCTGCTGTGAGGCCAAATGCTTCCAGCTCTCTGGAAGTGCCCATCCAGCCATAATCTGGGACGTCCAGCACCATTTTCCTACCAATCACAGATAAAGCAAGATGTGTGGCTTTGTAGCTGTTGCAGACTGCTCCTGGCAAAGCATCCTGAGCCACCGGGAGCCGACTGCCGGCAGTTCCCAAATGCAGGGCCTAATGCTGTAGTTACAATTCAACCTCTGCGGTAATTGTTGCGTGCAGGAAAAAGAGACCTCTCATTTTATTCTGAGCATACAATTAACGGAAAAGGGATTTTCTGTAGTGTTTTGTCTCGCCAACGTCGCTAATGAATGTGTAAACACCTCCTGGCATAGATTTTCCAGTTTACTGAGGTTGGAGTTCGCGCTGCTAACATGCCTCCCCGTACGAAGCGCTCCGTTCGTTAACCTGGGGCACCCACTAATTAGTGGGTCACTTGCAGGTCAGAGGTGTGCTTGTGCTGTGCTTCTTGGCTGGCTGTTGTGTTATTACCGCAACTGTAAGTGCCACATGCGGCGGGCTCGCAGAGTGTGTTTGGAAGGCTGGCTGTACAATTAGCGTGCATTATCCCCAGGCAGAGGATGCCAGCTGACATTCAAGAGGCAATGAAAACAATGATTTTTTTTTTTTCCTGCTTCCTTTGCAGCAAATAGACTATCACAAAGGTTCAATGGTTCAGAACGTTAAGCCGTTGCTGTTTTTAGCAGGTTTGGGATGTTTCCTCTCGGAGCCCCACATCCACCCGTCAGCTGTCCCAGCAGCACATCCTGCCTTGGGGTGGCCACAGCTGCACAGTGCATGCAGCTAAACAGCATTGCTTGTGGCAGAGACTCAGAAGGCACAAGTTGAGCTCTTGTTCCTGAAAACATAATCCTGAGTTTAGTTGAATAATGAGTTGTTAAAATATTTTGTTGCCCTTTCATTTGCCCTTAGTTTTTTTGGCATTTACTGTCTTAGTTTCCAAGCTTCTCTCCACTCCTTTGCAGAGTTGTTTGGAGGTGTTTCTGCTTGGCCCAAGGTCTGACGAGCAGCATTCTTTCTCACACCATCGCGTGACTCCTGCCGGGGCTCTAAGTCGGTCATTAAACATGTTGACTGCTCTGCCTTTGCTCTTGACACAACATTAAGAATGTGATGAAACTGCCTGGAAACAAATAGATTGTAAATAAGCTCGTTCAGTTAATGTGCACAAACTGGTCTGGCTACATCCAGATGTTCTGGCTTTGTCTCCTCTGCAGTACAGGACTGGGAGGTCTCCAGGAGTTATCACAGCTGAGATGTTACCTGCTTCTCCACCCTTGAGATGTGTGATCACATCAGGAGAACTGGGCAGAACGTGCAACAGAGTAGTGTTTTTGGTCTCATTCACTTAGGAGAAAGTGAGTATAAATCAGAAATACTTCTAGTGATGTTTTATTTTGCTTTTCAGTAGTGGAAGTGACTGCAAAAACTGCGCAGCCATGGAGAATTGGGCTCTTCATGTTTTATCTGTAGCCTCTATGTGCCTGTAAAATAATCCCCCTAAAAGCAGGGAAGAATGGGGAGAGGAAGCTGAAAACTTTTGGAGGAAGAATGCATAAAATGCAGACAGAAGGAAGGCTGAAATATCAACATATGAGACACTCCAGAGGGTCCCCAAGGTAGCTCAGGAAAGCTACGGATCCTGTTTAGTTTGTGAAATGAATTAGAAGAGGAAAGAGGTTTATTCTGTGCTGTCTCCATGTTATTCGGTGCTTAGCAAAAATAAATTAAAAAAAAATCAAACACATAGCACGCAAAGAAAAGAGCTGGAAAGCCAAAATTTCCCATTCCAGTTGGCTTCAGGCCTCAGCAAAGACCTTACAGCCTGCCCTGGCCCCGCAGGGCCATGCGTGCTTGTGTGCGCGGCATCGGCCCGTGCGGGCAGGAGGGATGGATCGCAAAATGCCGGAGGGGAGAACTGTTGTGCTGAAACTGGGGACAAAGGAGTGATTTAAAAGGACAGGAAGAAAAAGGCACCTCACAGCATGGAGATGCTTGCTCCGTCTCTGCTGTCTGTAGCTGATGTGCTGAGGAACAGAAGCGGCCCAACAATGAGGAACAGACTGTTCCCATGTCGGGCGGGAAGTGCATGAAATCCCATGAGCGACTCAGTGCTTTCTAATGATTTCCAGATGGCATCCTAGCCCAAAAGCATTGTGGTTGTCTGGATACACGTTCACACATTGCAAGGCTTCTACAGAAAATCGGAGGATCTCCTTTAAAGTTGTACCTTGGCCTGGACCGAGAGCTTGGATGTAAAGATCCATGTGGTAGGTTTGGCTTTCTCTCTCCACCAAGGGACATTAGTGCTCAACCTATGGAAAATGTACTTTAGATGATTGCACAGAATTTTCATTTTTGGCCGTTTTCCACTGGAGCTCTATCCAGGCTGTGGAGTGTACTTGGATTTCCAGAAAGCTTTTGCTGAGTTTCACATCAAAGGCTCTAAGTTACAGCGGGAGGTGAAGGCGGGTCCTTGCGTGGGCTGGTAGCTGGCTGGGGGATAGCAATTCATGGTAAGCTCTCCCCGTGGAGAAAGGTTCATAGTGGAGCCCCCATGGACAAAGCAGATGAAGTGACGTATTTTGCAGATGATAGAAGTATTTAGGGTAGTCAAAATTTTCGTCACTTGGAACAAGTTGCAGGTGGATATGATGATGTGGAAGAAGGGTGCTTGCCTCCACCCAAATCCAGCCATACAGCAGTGTGGTATCATCAGGAGAGGTGAGACGCCTTCTCCACGTTGCATAAAATCAGCTGTTTATGCAGATAGAACTGTTAATTTGGGGAGGAAGGATCAGAACATGGAGCGCTGTTAAGCGCTTCCCATTCGCCATCCCTGGAGCTTCCATGCCATGAGATGGAAACTGCGAAAGGCCAAGTGCAAATCTCAGAGTCCTAATGTGTCAATTATCTTTCTGACAATTACATATGGATTTCATTAGCTAGCTAAATGGTACCTATTACAGCATCTCACCAGCTGGAGGGATTTCCAGTAGGAAATGTGAGATGGGAAATGCTGACAAATCTCCAGTTCCCAGAGGCTCTCTGGAATCCATGCAGATGAAGTGCGATAAGGGCAGCCTCGAGCACCTCGCCCTGGCTCCGTGCAGTGGCATCTCCTTGGAGCCAGCAGGGGAGCGGGCGGGGGGCTGCGGCTGCACTCTGGTACCCAGCAGCTGATGTGGATGGGAGGAGAGAGCGGATCAGGAGGTAATCCTAGGGCAATCCAGCAATGCTTGCCTTCTCTGAAGAGCGTTGGTACTATGTTTTCCTGTAGTTTCAGCATTATAAATTGTAACTTGACCTTGTAGGTAATGGGGTAGTCCCCACAAGGAACGTTATCTGAATGAACGTTGCTCCAGATGGTGAAAATGCCCAGGATGGATTTGATTTTTAGCGTCCTTTCTGCCATGCAAGCTCTTCACAATGTCTCCCTCAATGCAAGTATTTACTGCTTTCTTCATCTTTGACCTTACTCTTTCCAGGGACTCATCAAATTGGAGTGGTGGAAGAAAGGAAGAGGGGCTAACGAGCTGGAGAAAGCTTTCATGATGACTCCTGTGGTGCACCTTTGCCATCTAGCCTCATCCTGCTGAGCTCAACTGGATGTTTGGTGGTTTTCAGGAATGACCCCACAACCTCAGAGGCTGAATCTGTAGCTCACATGCCCTGGTGTCAGGATGCACAGCATATCCTGCAGTACAGCCCCTGTAACCTAGCAGTTTAGGAAAGATGTATTGGCCACCGGTGTGCTTGGGTCCTGCAGCAACACGCTGGGGATTCTTTCCAGCCGGGTGTGCATTCTCTGTATAGCTCTTTGGGTGCTCAGCTCTGGTTTTCCAGCTGCCTCTTGGAAGCAAGGCTCTCCCAGATGGCTGCTGAGCTCAGGCTGCGTGCTTCAGCCAGCGCGCTCTGGATGCCGCCTCTCGAGCAGGAGATGAAACAAGCACTGGGTGGGAGTTCGTAGATAAGAACGGGATTTCTGCAGGAATGGCTGGTGAGCAGGCTGCCCTGGGGCTTGCAGCTTTCCTCAGCCCTAAAAAAATCGCAGTGGGGAGCAGGCAGGGGGTGTGTGGGTGTTTTCAAACTGATCAGTGTGATTGGAAGGCAGAGACCTGCCCCACACCGTGCTTTAGGTGCAAGGCCTGGGGATTAGTTGTGCACTTCTGGTGTCAGACATCCCTACAGGACATCGTAGGTTGTATTACCCTGTCCCAAAAGGCTCGGAGAAGGGATACTGTCCTTGGGATGCGACCATAGAAGCGCCCAGGCTCTCTTTTCCCACTGCCTTTGACCCTTCCCCATAAAGGTTCTGTGGTTTCTGTGGGGCTTCTCCAGCATGTTGAGCAATGCTCTGGCCAGTTCATCATGTGGGCAAATTAAAAATATATTTGAAGATTGACCAGGAAGATATGTTTCTTTACCTGTAACATTTCCAGTGCACCAGGAGAAGTGAAAGCAACAGGGATCCTGACTGAGGGGTGCTTTTAATTTTGTTGTGCACAAAGATCAGCTTTCAGGGCTGGGGAGGGAGGCACAAATGAGACGTGGCTTCTGTTGGAGCAGCATGCACCGAGGCACACCTCTGGCTTCCCAGGGTGTCCTGCAGCCTCAGGAGCTGTCCTGGCAGGGCTGAGCTCCAGGCTCACCCTCCTGCCTGAGCATCCAGGGCACAAAGGGCTGGGAAGCCTCGTGAACTTCTGAGTTTCATGGTGACCTGAGGGCTTTGCTGAATTCAAGCTTCAGAGGCAAACAGATGTGATTCTGTCCTGATGAGGTGGGCATGGATGGCTGTGGGGACTGGTTTGGTGCCTGGATACAGAGGAAATGCTACAGACACAGAGACAGCACGCTGAACTGCAGCTAACACAAGTTAAAGAAATAAGGAAGTTTAGGGAAATGTGCCCATACAGGTGAGTGGCCATCCTTCTCAATGAGAATAATTTACCGTTTGGCAGTAAGTGCAAACAGCTCTACAGATCTGATTCTGGTTTTGTACATGGCCGTGAACGCGTCTGACCCCATCACGTCTCTGTGGGGTATCTCCTCCGTCCCGGGGTCAGGTGTCTGTGTTAATTGTGTGGAAAATCCAATTTAAAGTGGCCTTGGATGCTCACTGTAAGGTGGCAGCTGGTGGGGGCAGAGGATGGAGCTGTTCTTTCTTGGGATTGGGGCAGAGGATTCCTTCTCCAGCATCCTGCTGAGCAGGGCATGATCACCAAAAACTTAGGACAACTCCAAGGGACGTGAAAATGTTGTTTTGTACATGCAGAGAGCAGCCCTGGGGGGAGCAGTGAGATGCAGAGCTGAGCGAGGCAGGCTGGGGGTGGTGTGCTCTCCCAGGCACTGTGGGTTTGTTCAGATGGATCCTGAAGTTGTGATTTAACGTCCTATAATGAGAACTTAAGGTTGTCAAATTCCCCCTGAAGCCTCATACACACAACATGCACCTTTTGCTGTATGCTTACAGAGAGGATGGTCAGTGGGCATGGCTGGTGGGTTGTCTCCTAGTGATTAACAGCTCCCTGCTGACATCCGAGGGCCCTGAGCGGTGAAATGGTGAGTGCTCGGTTGTGCCACCCCTCCTGTATTTAAGAGAGAAGATGCAGAGACTCAGCAGAATGAAAAAAAGGAAAAACTGATCAAAGTGCATTTGGGCTTTGAGATACAGATAATCTTGCATCGACCTGCCTAGGGTTGAATACACATGAAGTGCCATGTTGTGTGGCACAGTGTGGAATTGCAGTGTTGGTATCACATAGATGTTAATGTTAGACTCAGGGGCTGTAGGGCTAGCAGACACCTGAGACGTGTCTGCTCTTAAAATTGTGACATTGCTGCTGCATCTCCATCTGCCACCCCTCCCCATGTGTGCTGGAGTGGTCCCCGTGCAGCGCCCCATGGACAAACCCAGCGATCTGTGAGCTGATATCGTGTCCCTTTGATCCCTCCCTGGCCCCGTGCATGCCAACACCTTCCTGCAGGCACTGCTCGCGCTGATCCAGACCTGCCCAGCAGCCTGAGACAGAATCACAGCTGCCACTGCGAGAGCCAAACCGCCCGGGGAATCCTGCTTCCACCGTGCCTCCAAAGGAAAGTATCTCCTCCGCATTACATTGATTTAAACAGCACATGCAGTATTTGGCTTTGGTTCAATGCCAGACTAAAGGTCCTCTACATTATAAACTATCAGGACTAGAAAGGTTTGCTCTGTAAATGGCTCCGTATGCGAACGCGCTGTATATATATATTATGGATCTGCTTATGTCATGGAGCACTTCGAATATCCCTTAATAAAATAATAGACCCCTAGGTAGCTATATACTGGCAGAAAGTTGTTCAGCCCTTTGGAGCCATGGAAAAAGTTAGTGCTCCCAAACATTCCCCTTTCCCTCCGGCTGGTTTCCACGGCGGGTAATTAAAACCGCAGGACATCCTGGATCCCATTGCACGCAGCGACACGGTCCCGGTCCTGAGCCTGACTTTGTGGCAGAAATGGAAACTGCTTAAAGAGAGTGAAACGGGCTTGCTTGTCTCCTGGCTGGACCTGGAGACCAATGAGCAGAGAGAACTTGGTTCTTAGCTTTGCTCACAAGGGCTGGGGCACGGGGTGTCACTGGCAGGTTCGCAGCTTTTCAGCGTGAAGCTGTTGCTGTGGGTTGGAGATGTCCTTCCAGCGGTGAGATCGACCCCCGGGGCAGCGCTCATGGCTGTGTGCTGCGCCGTGCTGGGAAATGGGCTTAGTTCCACCCGCATCAATGGACCCATGAGGATAAAGCTTTGCCTTTTGCTTGTGTGACGCTGTTCTGTCCGTGGATGATTTTGGGAATGGGGCCTGTTAGGATCCTGCCCTGAAGCTGGGTGGGTGGCAGGGGTCTGCCCAACTCCCCCAACCTTTTCTCTCTGCTGGCTTAATCCAGACCATAAACATGGGGCTGCTTTTGTCACAACAAGTGAACACAAGGATTGACGGCCGCGCTCCGAGCACCTCTCTGCTCTGAATTTAGCTTTCTGTTCTCCCTTAATTTATTATTTGCAGTTAATTTAATCCATATTGAGTTGCCTCAAAGAGAAAAAAGCTCTAGATTTGGTGAAAAATAATCTATTTTTAATTATTTCTGATGTAGAACACTGGCCCATAAATAAATTCCACTGCTACCCAGTGGTTTTTTGCCGTCAGAACTGTCTTGCTGGAATCAATAAACAGTTGATTAAAAACCTTGTTATTTAATATATTCAGTAACCCTAATCTATTCATTAGAAACTTAATCACTTTCATGTCACCAGCTGCTGTGATGGAGAAAAGAGCTGTAGCTAATTATTAGCAATTTTACAAAGCTAATATTGAATTTCTAATGGGTCCTCTGTGGCCTCTATTTCAAGCAGTCTGTGTATCCCACAAACATGTGTTCTGGCTCCGGGCAGGGCCGAGCAGCTCAACCTCGTGGATAAATGGGAGATGTAGGAACCTGAGCTGCCATCCTGCAGCCTTCTCAGCACTGCATTCCTGTGGTTGGCAGAGGGACATGGAGCCACTGTTCCTGTGCTGCCAGCCCCTCTGCCAGGAGCTTGGGTTCGTTCCTCCTTGGTCGGTTTTGTGCTTTGAGCCACTGGTTCAGCTCTGTGGCTTTGAGAGGCAGAGAGGAAATTCCAGATGAGGCAAAGTTGGGATATTCCTTAGAGCTGCATTAGCTTTTAAGGCTAATGATCAATAAATCCATCAAGCACAACGATATGGGTAGGGACAATGGTTTGAAGGGGTATGTCCTGTAACCATTCACTGTTTAGGTGGCTTGTGAGCACTGCTTGTGTTGGATGGTGTGTGAACTGCGTTGGTCCTTGGGCATTCATGTCCATGTGCATTGAGGGCCACTCATGGGGAATTGTTTGCAACTTTTTTCTTTACTATTTGTGCTGTTAAGAGTGTTGCTTCTGTATTGTGGCAGCAGCTTGGGTGCTTCTTGTACCATGCAGGGTCAGGACCCAGTGGGAAGTGGCATCTGCCACGGGAGGTGCCTGGGTGCAGAGCCCAGGCAGGGATGGCTGCAGCAGGGCTCCTGCCGCTCGGCGTCGGTGGAATTATGTGGTGCTTAGGGACGTGGTTTAGTGGCCAATACTGGTGTAGGTGGACGGTTGGGATAGGTGATCTTAGAGGTCTTTTCCAACCTTTATGATTCTATGAATTGTTAAAAAGTAAAATAAATATTAATGAAATGTTTGCCAAACCAGCTAAAGCTTCTTATGGATGCTGTAAAAGAAAACACCCTTGGCTGGGTTCATGCAAGGGATGAGCATCGCTGTGCTCAGTGCTGGGAATGGGAAACGTAGGGCATGGGAGCATTGCTCCCTGCATGGAACACTTTGCACCTTCTCCTGGGGTTCCTCAGTGTCTCTGATGCTGCTGGTGGCCGCCACTGGAGCTGCCATGTGGGCTGGATGGGCCCTGGCCATCTGTCTGGCTGCTCCTGGAGCAGCTGTACCTGGGTGCCTCCTGTGCTTTTCCAGGTTTCTGGTCTTTGCAGCATTTTCTGCATCAGTGCATAATTAACTGTGCTCCAGGGTTATCGTTTGAGAGATGTAATAAGCTGGTGGCCTTTGTCTTCCTGTTCCTGCCCTGCTATGCTGTGGGCTAACTGACTGTACGAGCTGGTGGCCAGCTGCAGGTGGACACACAAAGCACAGCACTGGGGATGTCCCGAGCCTCAAACACCCCCGGGTGCCTTCCTGGCCCCCAGCCTCCAGCTTTTCCATGGGGGCTCTCCCCTAGGAGATCTGACCGAGGTACTCAGTGTGGAAGGGTTCCTACGTGCAGGTGTGGGTCTGGAGCCCGTGGTGTTACCCTTCCTCTGCAGAGCTCCTTCTCGGAGCCTTGAGGGGTTGGGTGCTTAGCACCGTGAGTACCTGCAGAGCTGGCCCTGTGGGGTGCTGGGACCTGCCAGCCCCGGGGGTCGCACCCAGCCTGCAGCCTGGGGTCCTGCCTTCCCCCAAGTGCCATCAAAAGCAGCAGCATCTTCTGTAACTGTCCCTGCAGTTAGGAGCGGTACGTGGGAGAGCTCTGCCCAGGGGCTCTGACAGCAGCCCCGTTCTGGGAGGGCGATGCTGGGAGGTGGCCGAATGCACAGACTTCTTCCCTTGGGCTTTGGCTCTGCCTCGGGAGGGAATTTGCCAGATGGAAGGAAACAAATGCACAAACAGAGATGTAAACTCCTCCAAAATGGCTTTGTGTTCTCGTTTTCAGAAATATGTGATTGAGCTTGTTTTATGGGCTTGGCGAACTTCTGGCGGCATCTGGCTGAGCTAAATATTATACTTAATAGCCCAAGACAGCCGTGATTGCAGAGAGCTGTCTGCATTTCATGTGTGTTTACAAATGTGCCGTAGTAATTCCACGGAAATTAGCATAGAGCCTCAACAGCAAAACGGGGGATGGAGAACAAAGGGAAACATCTCTCTGTCTCCTGTTGGTGTACGCGTGGGTCCGTGTGCCGCTGTCCTCGTGCACAGTGCGATCTCTCTGCTGGTCTGTCTATTATCGGGGTTTTTTTCCACCCCAGCCTCCCCAGATGGCTTTTCTTATGTATCAGATATTGGCCAGAAGCAGCGTTGGCAAAGAGATCGTACCTGGTTTAAGTCAGTCTGAAACATGAGGTTTTTTACCCCGCTGTACGACGTTGATCTATGGAACTGCTTAGTAGTAGTGCTTAAAAAACATTTAGGGGATGGAATTTGCAGGTTTGCCAAATGGCCTGTTCAGTGACGATGTTTCTGATTTTAGAGGTCTGCAGGACCCTCCTGTAGGTCCTTGGCACAGTGTCACTGATGAGGAGCCGGGGCCATGGCTGCAGCCCACAGCGGCTCTCCCTGGCTGTGTCTCTGTCCTCCTAGGCAGGGGATTTCAGGCACCTTAACTTCTGCCTTGAATCTGAGTGAAACAAGGAATGGGAGCACTGACACTTCCTCCTGAAAAAACTTACCTTTTCTCCAGATAGCTCTACAATGAATAGTCAGCTCTTGGCCCTTTCTTGGATCCTTCATGATGCATGGAATAGCAAAGACCCAGCTGTAGAAATACCAGAGCAGACCGTGTTTGTCTGTCTGTGAATTTCTGCAGGGAGCATAAGGTCATTTCCACAGAATCACAGAGTCATTAAGATTGGAAAGACCACTAAGATCATTTAGTCCAACCATCAACCCATCCCCACCATGCCACTAAACCATGTCCCTCAGTGTGACATCTACCCCTTCCTTGAACACCTCCAGGGTGGTGACTCCACCGCTCCCTGGGCAGCTGTGCCAGGGCATCACCACTCCTTCTGAGAAGAAATTTTTCCTCATATCCAACCTGAACCTCCCCTGGAGCAACTTAAGGCCATTCCCTCTTGTTCTATCACTGGTTATTTTGGGGCTGTCTGGAAATGCTCTGCACTGTGACACAGATTTCAGGGCGTCCTGTGGTACGACACAGAGGGCACGGCAGTGTCACCAGCTGACATTGTCCTCAAGCAATGAGCTGTGCCCTGGATGGAGGCAGCTGGAGCGGGGCTGGCCTGCCCCATGGCACCGGAGCATGGAGGCTGCTGGCCCAGTGCTGGAAGCTGTCCCAGGCTGCAGCCACCCCAGAGCTGGGGAGGAGCCACTGGAGGAGTTATTTAGGTGTGCACCCACACGCCTTGTGCAATTAAATGCACCTGGCCTAGATCATCAGTTCATGTTTAATAGGCAAAGCTCCATACCAATCTTCTGAGTCTTTGCATCTGCAGATGATGTATTATTGAATTATGCTTGATTAGCTGTTTTTCTGTTGCTTAACAGAAAGCAAATCTCAGCATAAATGAGATTAGTATGTGCCCTCCATGTACGCCAACTCTTGCTCCCAAGAATTTAACATTCTTAATATTATGATTTTTTTAAAGGAAGAGGGGAAAAAAAGAGTCTTTGAGGCTCCTGTTTCATTTGTCAGATTATCCGAACATTAAATTAAGCAAGTATGGAAATTCAAAATTTAGCTGTTCTACAACATGTGCTGACACTGGCATAACAATATCAGTAATCCCCCTTGACAGCCATTACAGCTTAATGCTCTAAGAAAATGAACTACTTATTTTCTTTACCCCACATACACAGTGCCTCACAATCTCTCCCTGTCTCCCAGCCAAGATGACTCTTTGAATTAATCTCCTCCAGGTACCAGCTGTGTTTGTCTCATCCTGCTGAGCAGCGGCCGGCTGCTTTGAGGCTGTGTCACCTTGACAGCCCAGCAAATCCCCAGCTGCCCCTGAGGACTTCATCGTGCTGGGTTTCTGCCGTGCGATGGAGGTTCTTACACATCCTGAACCTTGGTTCACGCTCGGGGTACCTGTCACATCTTGTAGGTGTTGCCCCATCACCTCTGTGCAGCTGGAGGAGACGCGGAACCACCCCCGTAAAGCTCGGAGGTGTTTGTAGTGGAGCTGTGCTCCCCTTCTGCCCGTTTGGAAGTTGTACCCTTCGAGAAACCCCAGGATTTGGTCTTTGAGTGGTGCTCGTGCACAGCTGTGAAGGTGACAGCCTTCTGTTGAGCTGAGCATTGAAAGCAGCATTCAAAGTGTTGGGGAAGAGCCAAGTTGTATTTTTTGGGGGGTGGCAATGGAACCTGTTGCTTGTGCTGAAGTTTGTGTCCTTGTCCTTTCTTCTCTTCTTCCATAAAAAAGGCAAAAAGGCTGTTTGTTCTTCGAGCACACTGTTGTCCTCGGTGCCTTTGGGAAGGATCCAGAGGACTTGCTTGGAGGCCACTTTGGGATGATGAGGGCAGTACAGCTATTTCTTAGCCAGGTCTCAGGATCCCAGTGGGTCTTTGGCTCTCCGGAATGGATCGGTCTGGGAGAGCCTGGGAACTTCTGCTCGGAAATGAGCAGGCCAAGGAGGGCTCTCCTGGGAGTCTTAAGGGCTTCTAGGAATAAGTGCTTGTGGATGCAGGGGCTTTCAGAAGTGCTTTCATGACAGGAGGTGCTTAAATTCCACCAATGTCCAATTTCTTTGATGCTAGATGAGCTTTTCCAGCATACAGCACTGGGCTCAGGTTCACCAAGATATTGAGGCACTTCAAGGCCCAGGTGGGAACCAGGTGGGGTTCCTGAGAGCCTCTTGGGGAGGCAGGCTCCAGAGATGGCCAAGGGCAATTGGAGCAGCCCGTGGACACTTGGAGGCCTGACTTTGAGCCTTATTACACTGTAAATGACTTCAATAATAGTTCTTATGTCAAAGTTTTATTAAATAGTATCATTTCTCAGCAAAAGACTGTCTATAGGAGTCGAAGGAGGCAAGTCAGCTTTAATGGACCTGATCTCAGCTAGTGTAAACTAATTTCCCTCCTTTGGATATACCAGAGCCTCATGATGTGCATGAGGACCTACCTCTCCATCATCAGGTGCGTTTTACAGCTAATTCACTATGAGAAGAGAATTTCCACTGTCAGATCATGGTACCGCTGAGCAGGACTGGAGCAGCTGCCTTGTAAAACGTGGAATGGCAGCAATATACTGCGCTGCGTTTCGGAGCATGTGCCTGAGAAGGTGATTGCACTCGTTAATAATGAGCCACTAAATTGGATGCAATTGCAATAGCTCATCATTGGTATAGAAATATTATGCTTTATAGGTACATTACTGGGCTGTATTTTATAAGGCTGTTAAGCTTACGCACTTTCCCTTGCAGTAAATGTCAGCGAGGTTACAATAAAATTTAATACAATATTATTAAAGCTGAAGTGCATCAGTATGGAATGATCATGTACACACACTAAAAATTCTTTATTATTGCTTCCTTAACCTTCTTAAGGAACTGCTTGTTTTAAAATACAGCCATGAAAGGGATCAAAGCTTGGAGGTCTCTCTGTCCGTCCAAAGGTTCATTAGTATTTTCAGAGTAGATGGGAATTCTGTGACCCATTAGTTCAAGTAAATTAAACATTAAAATTTCAGCTCTGCCAGGAAAATTTCCATACAGCTGCGTGTTATGCTACAGGTGGCGAGGTCTCCCCGTGTTCACCTTCGCTTTCATGGGGCGGAACCGATGGTGGTGCCGAGGGGTGGCCCAGCACAAGCTGGGGGCTCTGGGTCTGCCATTACCATGAGAATGGCACTGTCCCTCCCTGGGCAGGGAAATCAATAGGCTGCAGGGCTCTGAAAACAATTTCCCTGACCCCCCCGGGCTGCCAAAAGTGAGGTCAAGCAGCAAAGATCAAAGACCCCGTGGAAAGAGCATCCCTTCTTGACCTAAGGAACATCCCTAAAGGCTGGGGAGAGGGATCAGCCCCACCTGGAATTATTTTCTTAATTTAAGAAGCTGCTGCTGTTTGCACACACTACAGCCAGAAGAAATCTCAGTGAAATCAGAGGCATTGTGTCCCAACTGGTTGGATGTTGACTCATGTTTTTGGGTGGTTTGCATGGGGAAATGCCGCACACGGAGCGCGGCAGCCCCGGAGGCACAGCCGTGTTTGGGTTTCGGTGCGGGAGGGGAATGTCACGGCTCAGCCCCAGAGCTCTGAGAAAACGTCGGTGCTTAAAGCTCTTCTTTTGGTGTGCCCAAAGCTAATCCTTAGGTATTTGGAGAGAGCAAAGTAGACCTCGATACATGAATTCAGCTGTTGGCTACTTCAGACCTGCCTGGTGCTCATGGCTGATGCGGAGATGCTGTCAGACAGTTCTCAGGGATCTGCAGCGTCCCATGGGCAGAGCCAGAGCCCAGCAGGCACCGGGCAGCACTGACACCGGGGCACGCGGTGTGCTCCTCTCCCAGCGAGGCACTCGCGCTCTTGGAAATTGCTTCTTAATTTCCTTTGTCGTGAAATGGATGTGGGTTCTCGTCAGACTGTATTTGTGGTTTGTAGACGCTCACATGGACTGTTCAGGGGTTCCTTAGGAAGGCTCTGGCTAAGCGGGATGGAAAGTGCTTAGCACTGTGTGCTGCTGCCCTGCAATTGAAGGGGAAAGTGGTGATTTTTGGTGCGTGGCTGCTCCCAGGTAGGGTGGGTTACAGGAAGGCAGTTCTCGTTGCTCCCCAGCAGCCCGGCCCTCGGAGGGGTGCAGGCTGTGGGCTCCCTCCCTTTCCCATCCCAGCAGCAGTGCCCACCTCCTCGCAGCCGCACTGCAGGGATGGGGTCCCCATTGCTGCCAGTTCTGCACTGGCCGTGCACCAACGAGCGTGTATCAGTTGTGCAGCCCAGGTGTCTGTGTGCATAAAGATGGGCACGTGCACAAAAACACAAACATGCGTGTGAAATTTGTCCCCTCCAGCAATGGTATTTCACATGAAGGCTTGTGTTAGCATTTGCTCTGCAGCCTGTGGGGTGCAGCCCTCCCGCAGGACAGGGGGTTCTGCTGCTGCCCTGCCCAGCAGGGTGCAAGGTGTCCCTTGCAGGGCAGCCCCGCTCTGTGTCCCTCAATACCTGTCCCTGCGGTGTGCATGGCTCAGCCCCTGCTCATGGCATCGGCGCGTGGTGGGGGGAGGAGGATGGAGGGGCTGGGGGTAGGCTGGGAAAGGGCCTCTCTTTCCAAATAAGAACTTTCCATTCTCCTCCCTTCCCCCTTGCAGAGCTGCAGGAAGGGAGGAATTACAGCAGAGCTTTGAAAAATGCCAAAGAACAAATTTGCGTGAGGTCGAGCCCAGAAATCTTGCTGAGAATGGACACAGAGCAACCTTTCCTTGCCCCACCTTGCTCCCACAGCTCTCATCCTCCCCTTGCAGCCCCGTATCACCCCCCGTACCCCATGGTACCCAGCACCCAGCACCCAGCCGTGATGCAGTGACGCGCGGTGGCCGTGAGCTGGGCAGCCCCGAGCTGCTCTGTGCTTCTGCATTGGCCCTCCGCTTCCCTCCGTAATTACTTTCTTGAGGTTTACTTTCATCTCGATGTGACCGAAGAACATAAGTCTGTAGCTATTGATTTCTGACAGCAGAGCCTGCTTGTTCCCCACTAATATTTCCAGCATCAGCATTCATCTTCCCTTCCACCTAAAAGATATGTCAGTACCACATCACTGAGGTTTCGTTTTTTTCTCCCTGTCAGCAGCATTCTTTCCCTGTGATTCATATCCATAAGCTGCTATGGGGAGAAATTAAGCTTTTCATCAAACCCTTAAACATTTTGAGACACCGCCGTTGTTCCACGCTGCCAGGAGGGAGGCGGCAGCCCAGGAGCCCATTCCCGGTGCTCTTGGGGCAGTGGGAAGTGCCCTGCGTTCCTGTGCTCCCACCTTCAGTTCCTGCAGTACAGCTCACATCCACAGCCCATTTTCTCCATGCTTAAAGGCAGCCCATGCTCGTCGTTGGCCTTTTGTTTTTATATATTTTTTAACATTGACATTTCTGGAGGTTGTAGCAGTGAGCTGTCACTGCCGTGTCTGATGGAGGTTGAAAGGTGCCCATCAGCACGGTGCCAGCTGCTTCCTCTCTTGCCGGGTGAAGCAGTGCACGTGCTGCTCGGTGGCAGGGCTCGTGGCACTGCTGCCCACTGCTGAACCACCTGCTCGCTGCCACCCCTCGCTCTGTTGGTTTCTACTTACAATAAAAAATGCCAATGAGTTTATGTGCTGGGATCCCTCTGTCTGCTGGCAGACAGCGAGGGGTCAGATACTTTGAGCAGCCTGTGACATGCACAGCCCGTGGTTGCTGGGACTCTGTTTCCTGGTGACGTGAGGGATGTTTTTAATTTCCCCATTGGTGCTGTTTCCATCTCAGGGACCATGATGGCAGCATTCGTTCCGCTCCTGCCATTTCCTCCACATGCCCTGAGTGATGCCGCAGCCCCTCCAGCCATCACACGCGCCCTGCACTGGGACAGATTGCTGTCATTGAACTGCTGCCCACTTTCCAGGCATCCCTATACATCTTTACAAATGTTTCATCTGAGATAGTACTGTGGTCACTGATCCCTTCAGACAGTTCCACCCCAGTGCTTGGGGCTTTCCCAGAGTCCTGGTTCAGGCTGGGCCGTGCTGTTCCCTGTGCTCTGAGCTCTGCGGTTTGGGAGGTGGCTGCTGGGTGTACCTGTTGATTCAGGTGTGCCTGTTAATTCAGGGTATTTTGGGTGGTATTTGATTCCTGCATCCTTATCGAGGTTCCTATTTTTAAGATCTTTTACTGTGGTCAACTGGAGGAGAATATTTGCAGTGAGAAATGGGAGAGGTGTGGAGAACCCCTGGTGGAACAGAGCAGATGACAGCGGTGGGAACCCCCCCGACCTTCTCCCACTGACAACAGCAGAGCACAGGTGGAAGTAAAGCATAAAGCACTTTCCAGTGGGCTTTTGGGCAAGGAAGCACAGTGGTGGGCAGGAGCAGCCTGGCAGGAAGAGTACAGCTGTGTTTTGGGGGTGCTGGGTTGAATTTTGGAGGAATTACAGCGCACGGTGGGAAAGGACAATAGGATATGAAGGTTGGTGAGTGGGCGTTTGGAGCTGGCGTTTGGGCAGTGAGGATGAGGGATGCTCCCTGCCTGTCCCCTTCCCATCACTGTGTGGGCTCTGACCCCTGCACACAGCTGGGAGAGCTCTGGGGGGAGAGCTGTTACCTGCAGTGCTCCATGTCTGGGGCTGGAGGTGCAGGAGCCTGGGCAGGCCTTTGTGAGATCTCAATTTGACTGCAGGCTTCAGGGGTCTTACAGAGCTGAAATAAAGTCACAGAGCATCATTTGTTGAAGAAAGGCACGAGGAACATGATGTGGTGTGCTGCCCTGCAGCTCTGGGCTCGTGGCAGGGTCTGCAGGACACTGGGGAGCCAACAGTCCCTCCTTGCACCCTGCATGCACCCAGCCAGAGCCATTGCCGCGCAGAGGGAACTGATCCCCTTTATTCAGGGGGTGTAGATGGAGGTCAAAAGGCCCAAAGTGTTGTTCTGGTCCTGCTTCATCCTTGTTGCTTTTTGCTTTTTGCAGTGTGGGCACTTCCATGCTGAAATGGAAGCAATAATCGTGCAAGGGAGAGCGGTGCTGGCTCGGGGCTGCTCCCTGCTGCATGATCCCTGCAGCCGCCTCCCCTTCCAGGGCAGGTGGTGGCACACGGGGCAGCAAACAGCAGGGAGAAATGGGGAGAAAGGCCTTCTCCTTCCCCCCAGCCCCTGTTCCCCACTGATGGGCTGAGGACAGCATGGGAGGAGGGATGTGTTCCTTGTGGGCTGAGCCCCAGCACCCCTCACCCTCGTGAGGAGATGGCCTCACGCTGTGCCAGGGGAGGGTCAGGCTGGATATTAGGAACAATTTATCAGAAAAAGTGGTCAGGCAGTGGCACAGCTGCCCAGGGAGTGGTGGAGTCGCTGTCCCTGGAGGTGTTCAAGAGCCATGGAGATGTGGCACAGTGGCCATGGTGGGGTTGGGTTGGACTTGGTGATCTCAGAGATCTTTTCCAACCTTAATGATTCCACGACTGTGAGTGAGTACAGGTTCCAAGTGCTCACACCAGGAGGGTTGGAGGGGCCGCTTTCATTTGTGAGAGGCCCAACGCCTCTTGTCCCCAAGCTGCCGCGCTGGGTGGGCGCGAGGGGCTGCGGCAGTGTGACAGAGCCCTCGTCACACAGTGACACGTGCAGCGAGGGCATCGTGGGCTTGGAAGGAAAAACATGCACAGCACCAAGGTGCAGTGTTGTAAATACAATCCAGGTACAATACATAAATGCATTTTTATCTTATTTTGGATATTGTGCACATGATTTTTTTTTAATGTCTCAGATCTTTCTGTGTAATTCATAAATCACCACGGCAGATGCCATGCAGTGGGTGAGGCGGTCATTAGCACCGGCTGCACCGGAGGTATTTCTTCTCTCCCGTTTTGGTCTGGGAGCTCATTAGAAGCTCACTTGCCTCTTGAAGCTCCCTGACACTGAAGATGGTGATGAATAGAGCTACAAAGAGTGTTAATAACCTGAAATACGTTGTCAGGATCACACTCTGGTGCCGTAGGAGCTCGTTACAGTGGAGTTATTTGTGTTTGTTCTATTCAGTTATCCTCTAATCGACCGAGATTGGAAACAGCATTAAACAGAGCAAGTATTTATTTTCTTTCTTGAAGGACATTTTAATTAAAAACAAGCTATTAAAAAAGCTCAGGCAGGTGAAAATTACTGGAAAGACAGCTCCATGGCTAAGCTCACCAAACCATGCTGGATTTCAGTCCCTTGCCGGAGCCTCCTTCACTTCCCATGCTTAAGTGCTTTGTTGGCCGGGGGACACTTCTGAGCATGCTGGAACTTAAATGTACGCTTAAGTGCTCTGCTGAGCCGTCCCCGTGCAGCGGGGGCCATCTGCTTGTCCCTAGCTGGGGACAGCGGGTGCACAGCCACCCTCATGCTGCTCTGCTGACAGCTCCTGGTCACAGCTGCTGTGCTCCGGCTGCAGGGAGCTCCCCGTGCACAGAAGTCTCTGCTGACAGCGATGGAGGGAGCATCTCCTGCTGCCGGAGGGTTTCTGCAGCTGGGTGAGTGGAGCTCAGCCCATGGCAGAGGCAGTTTTGAAGCAGTCAGTGCAGCGAGGGGTCCCTGTGGGTCCACCTGAGCCATCCTAATGGATCTACCAAATGAGCAAGGGCTGCTCCGAAAGCAATGCCTCCTATTTTATGATGTTGGCCCACAATGTCAGAGGTGGATGTTGGTGGGATGGCAGCAGTGGTTGAACCTTCCCACCAATGTCCCATTCTGTGTTGTTGCCGTGTGACAGATGGCAGCAGAGGGGCAGTCTCACCAAATGGTGTCTGACATGGCAATGGGGGTGAAGGAGAGGGGTGGAACTGAATTCCTCCATGTGGAAAAATGGCACCCAGTGACATTCATTGATGCTTGTTGAACGTTTATGGAGACCAACAGTGGATGTGAGCCCAGTGAAAGTTGGACTGTGTGGGCAATGGTTTCCTAGCAATGATGCCATCACAGCAGCTGTGAATCCTCTGCTGGTGCAGACTGTTACGAGCGTGGCATGCGGTTCTTGTTCATCGCTGGTGAAATGCACAGCTGGTGGTGGTGGCTGTGCTGAAGGATGGTGTCGTGTCGCTGAGAATTTGCTCTATCAAGTGATGTTATGCTCTTTGTATCCGTTGTAGTTTCCATGGAAATTAGTAGGAGACATTACTTTTGGAGCGACCTACGTATGTAGGAGGGCTTGTTCTGGGGCGAAGCCGAGTTTTCTCCAGGGAGCACAGAGCTGCGTGCACCCCTGCCCAGAGGTGGCTGTGGTGTGCACCCCAGAAGGAGCTTTGGGGCCAGGCTGTGCGGGGATCCAAGCCGTGCAAACCCTGCAGGGTGTGGGTTTCCAGCTGCTCCAGCATCTGTTGATGAAGGAAGCACATGCCTACCTCCCCACGGCCCTTCTTGCTGAGGGAACGAGGGCAGGCTGGGAGGCAGCCCCGGGCCCTGCAGTGGAGGCAGCTCATCCCCCCCAGCCACGGCACCAGCACAGCTCTTCGCTTGCCTCCCTGCACCTGATGCTCTTGGATAGAGCATCCTGTAAATCATATTTAAAAATACATTAGTGTAATGTTTCTGGAGTTGATATTAAGTGAGCTTTGGGCCCCTGCTGGCTCCAAACTCCCCTGCCTCAGACTAATTTACAGTGTGTTTCACCAGGACAGGCATTTCCATGCCCAAGGACCCGCCCCGGCCCTTTTCTCTCTCTCTTTCTCTTTTTGTTCTATTATTCAGCTGTTTTTAGAGGATGATTGATGGCTTCTGATGTCAATGAAAGATTGCTCTTCTGTGTTCCCACCTACCACTGTAAAAGGGGAAGGAAAGAAAAGAAAGGAAATGCATTGCATGGGGTGGGTGACAGCACCAGCTGATCCCACCCCATGCAGGCTCCTTTGGGGACACGCTGCTCCCCTGGGCACAGTGCTCAGCAGGTGCTGTGCTTGGGGTTCAGTGGTGCAGCACTTGGGGTTCGGTGCTTTGTTTGCTTCTGCACAGCGCAACGCTGCCTTAGTGGGGATTGCTCGCTCCTCTGTGGCCCAGCATTGGGAGCTGCCCGCAGCCTGGGGACAGCCAGGGGCTGCAGGACGTGGGGAGGCTGTGCTGCTGGGCATTGCCTGCAGCCAAAGGAAAGCTGTTTCAGCAAAAAACTGAAAGCACTTTGGTTAGGGAGACAAGAATTCCCCCTCTGACGTGTGTGTGTGTGAGGAGTCGGCAGCCCAAGTCTGGCTGCAAATGCTGAAAGCTTAGAAGAGGTAATAAAACAATATTACTTTGCATTTCTATAAAGCCTCCACAGAATGATTTCAAAGCCCTTTGCAAACAATACTGCCCTGAGCCTCCCAGTTCCTACTGGGATGGAAGATTGTCAGGACCGAGCGCTGCTGCGAGCAGCCGGCAGCAGGGAGCGGATGGAGCTGCGTTCCCCTCTCCCAGACGCACGCTCTGCTCTCCAGCGAGGCACTGAGCAGTGGAGCTGCTGAATGCAGGGAACACAGAGGCTGGTCTTCACCAGCAAGCATTAATCGCCCTGTCAGATGCTCAGAGCACAGAGCTGGGCAGTGCAATCACGCCGTTGTTCAGAAAAGCTCCCTTTGAAGCAAGTGAGATATCGGTGGATGGTTTGAAGACTGAAACCTCGTGTTTGCAAAATGTGCTTGCAACTTGCTGACAGCAATTGGCTCACTGAGGGCACAGAATTCCGACACAGTAGTGGTTCCTGTCTCTCATCCATTCACCCTTTTGACTATGCATTGTTTAAGGAAAGCACTTTCTTTGATATAGGTAAAAATTACAGTGAATTTGATCTTGTCTTGATTTTCTTCTTCTGTCCAACAACATTTCTCACCCACTGAGCCTTTTGGGTGAAGGACTGGTGGAGCAGATCTTGTGCTTGCTGGTGTTGGAAGGAGACCATAGCCCTTGACAGACGACCTTTGGGCAGGGATGTTTTGGGGTGGAACAACAGCCTGTGGTGTGCCAGGCAGGCAGACCTTCCCAGGACCTCTCCAGGCCTCTTCCCAACCCTATCTTGCTTCTCCTGCCCTGTTGAGTTTGAATTAATTCCAAAAAAAACCCAAGAAATTGTAAGCCATGTCCCTGCAGTCTGGTCAGGGGGCTGGCAGGAGAAGCCCTGCCATGCCAGAGACCCTCTGGAGACAGAAAGCTGCCCAAACAGCCCAGCTCCCTCCTGGAGGCAGAGCGGGACCAAGGCCTCTGCTTTTCCTTGGTCCCCAGTGGAGGTGATTGACTTTGAGTGAGCAATTGCTGCGGAGCCTGCAACCTGATCCCGGAGTTTATGCGCTGTGTGAGTAACCTTGAGATAGGGATAACTCCTAACCTCTCCCCAACCCTGGCCGAGCATCTCGGGTGAACAGGAGCCCTTTGTTTGAGGTTTTTGGAGCCAGGGGAGGTGCATTTAGCTCCCAGTCATGAGCTGACGCTGAACATATGTGCCCGGAAGGCAGCTCCTTCATTTCATCTGTGAATAGGTATTGATGAATGGGAGGAGAAATTTGTACATGCATTGAATTGTTCTGTTGAACCAACACCAAACCATCGGAAGGTTGGCTTGGCCTCCTTTAGTGAAATGAAACACTTGTTGGAGGGAAGGGGGCCTGTGGGTATTGGTAGGTGAGTGATGTAGTGAGGAAAATTGAGTGCAGCCCCTGTGCTACGTGTTGTGAAATTGTCAGCAGATGGACAGTCCGTTTGGCATGTTCTGGATGTCTCATACACCATGGAGATGAGGAGTGCTTTGGTGCTGATGGGCTGTGCCGTGCACATTGCATGCAGTCAGGATGTGGCAGGTGAGGACGTGCCTTCAGGGAGAGGGGTGCTACCAGATCTGTGTTAGGAGGTGAATGAGGTCCTGCAGCTCTTGTGTCCTGGGTGGTCCCAGAACCACAGCATGGCCACGTTGGAAGGGCCCTCACAGCCCCGCTAGCCCTTGCCATGGGCTGGGTACCCCCAGCTCAGCTGCCCAGGGCCCACCCATGGCCTTCTGCATCTCCAGGGATGGGCACCCACAGCTCTGGGCAGTGCCAGGGCCTCATCACCTCTGGGGAAAGAATTTCCTCCTCACGTCCAACCTAAATCTCCCCTCCGTTAGCTTAAAGCCATTCCTCCTTTGTCCTATCACTATCTGCCCATGTAAAAAGTCGCTCTCCCCCTGTTTATGAGCTCCCTCAAGCACTGAAGGCCTCAGTGAGGTCTCCCTGCTGCCTTCTTTCCCCCAGGCCGAACCCCCCAGCTCTCAGCTGTCCCCGCACACCAGACCCTGAGCATCCCCGTGCCCTCCTCTGGCCCCGCTCCCACAGCCCCACGTCCTTCTTGTGCCCCTCACTGCTGTGGGAAGAGTGTCGATGGAGTTTCTTGAAGTGTTTGGTTTCGGTCCAAAATTAAGGAATTGCCTCCCTTTTCCAGTGACGTAATTACACTGCAACCAATTCAGGCTGATACCACCTATTGGCTTCGGCCTCTGAGCTCTCGGACCGAGGGCCTGGTGTCTGCCGGGAGGGTAGAAATGGATTACTGAGGGTTGTCTGCATGATTTCCACATGTTGATGCTTTTAATCCTTTGCGTCAGCCAACAGAATAAAAGAAGGGGGAAGAAAAACAATTTACATGAGCAAATACTGGAACTGCATCCTATCCCATTATTTTAAAACATCTCTGGGGAGCGCAGTGTTTTCTGTAGCAGGCAGGGTGTCTGGCTTCATAAACCCTGCTAAATTACAGCTCCACAACAGCCTCCCGCAGCTGTCCCGCTTCCTTAATTTTATTTTATTATTATTATTTTTTTTTTTACGCTGAGAATTAACAAAATACAAAACGCACACTTGGAAGGCAGAGCTCCCAGGGAATCCCACCTGGGGGAGGGGGACACGTTCCTCTGACATGGGAAAAGCTGTCAGCAGCCCCACCGAGGAGCACGAGGGTTGGGGAAGGGGAGCTGGGAAAGCAGCGTGAGCTTGGGCGCGTGTGTGTTTGCTTCCACTGGAAACCGATGGTGATGCTAATGGAAAAAAGCTAGCTTTAAAAATAATTTAATGCTATCCACATAGGAGAAATGCAGGAGGAGGATTAATGCAGAAGAAGGGAAATGGTCATGCAAAATGCCTCTCTTCTGCCAGCAGTATTCTGCATTTCCCTCAGCACTTACTGAGTTCTGTCTGGGGGAAAAGGCTTAGCCTCTCCTGCAAGGGGAGGCACGGTGATGAGCAGGCGCCAGGGGGCTTGCAAATGGGGCTGTGTTCCAGTGTAATGCATAGCAGGGCTGGCTCATGTCTTCATCGGGGATGGAAGGCAGAAGGGGTGCACAGGATGCGCAGGAGTCTTCGTCACTTCTCAGCAAGCTGTAAAGCCTCTACAAAATGCATCCTGCCTGCGTGGCTATATGAAGTCATGGGGAAACCTTGGGATCATTAATGAGGTTTAGTTCTAGTGCTTCTCTAATGCTGCTTCTCTGCTGCTCCTAGGAGTTTGCCCTTGTTTTCCCCCACTGCCATGTTGTTGCTGGCTGTAGTTAGGCTTTTCCCTGTGTTGTTCTCTGTAGGTGTCACCCCACGGCCACGTGCTAAGGGAGACTTCAGCCTTGTGATATTGTTGGTTGTGTTCAGTCTAATGTAAAAGTCCATCATCTTGAATTTGTAATGAAAAGCATGATTATCCAAGAAATAGAAAATCTTGGTCTGTTCTGAATTTTGTGTTAAAATGTACACGTTCAGCCTTCCCATCAGAACAGCTCTGGTGTGCGGTCTGTGCCTGAGTCGCTGTGCCCCGTCCTTTGCCTGTCATTAGCAGTATAATTAACTTGTTCAGAAGCTTCAATGTTCCCCGTGTGATCCCTGCCCATAGTCCTTATGCACATTGTGCTGTATTTAGCACCAGCAGTATGGTTTTTCAACAAATCACTGATGTTGGAAAACATATCCTGAGAGCAGCTCCAGGAGCTGCCTGCGAGCAGTAATTGATGGCAGCGGGGCTCTGATGCTCCTGACTATTTAGGCCCTCACACTGTGCTCCTCCAATCAATACCCTCCTTTGGGCTGTAGCCTGATAGAATTGCTTAATGGATAACGTTTTGTTTCATCCAAGTAGCTTTTTTTTTTTTTTGCTCTTTTGATAGATTTCCTCCATCAAAATAACTACTGAAAATGATCACCCACTTGTCACGTGCCTGTGACAATGCACATCGTCGTTTTTTCCCGGACATTTCAGGGCACTTGCATCCTTTATGATATCCGAACTGGGGTAAGTACGGGATAAATACACCCCCTGCATAAAAGCAGAGCCAGGTGGAAGTCGGCAGCTGCTGCTGGGGACGTGGAAGCAGGGCACAGGAGATGGGATGTGGGACAGCTGCTGCGTAAACCTCTGCTCGTGGTGTCTGCATGGGCCCAGAGTGCACGGCTGTGGGTGTGACGGGGCAGGACACCCTGCAGGACACCGCGCTGTCCCCGTTTGTGGGTCCTTACACAGAGCCCCGTGCAGCCCTGAGAGCACCCGGCCTGCGGAGCAGGGAACGTCGTCTGCGGAGGTACTGGGGGAGAGGGGCGGGTGGGATGATGTAGAGAGCTGAGTTTGGGGGAAATGAGAAAAAGAACAGGGTGAAGGCCTTGCCAGAGGCTGGTTTCGATGACAAGGAGCCAAAGGGATTCTGCTGACGTGGGGTTGGTACCTGGCACGAGTGTGGGTGTTCAGGCACGAAGCAGTTAACCTGCCCGCTCTCCCGCTTCGCCCTGCCTCTCCCTTCAGAAGAGCTGCCTGTAAAGTTATTTTTAGACGCCTTGTGAGCGGGTTCTGTGGGAGGACAGGCAGCCAGCAGCCCCCGGCGAGCGCTAAGCCCACCCCTCTCAGCTTACAGTGTGCAATTAGCAGATAATCATGCCAAAATCACAGACTCCAACAGGCTAATTTTATCACATGTGCTGACATCGGTAAGCTTGTCGAGAGTAAGTTGTGGGCTGTCGGTTCAGTGCGTTTCCTCACTTGTTTACGAGCTCGTGTCCCTGCACTCGCTGCGTACAGCGAGATCAGATGCAGGTGCTGCCATGTAGCAGCCAATGGTGCTTTGGAGAGGTCGGGGAGCACGGGGCTGTGCCCAGCCCTAAAACTGCGTGTTGTTAAGATGTGGTTGCTGCTAATAGCAATTCTGATAGCGATAGCTCTGTGGTGTTTTGCTGCAGGGTAGGCACGGGCAGTGTTTGAGCTTTGGCTCAGCAGTAGATCCAGGCACGCGTGGTGAGGTGTGTGTGTCCAGATAACGTGCAGTCACGGCGTTACAAATGTAGGCATAAAAGGCTGTAAGTGCCTGCTGGAATTGGACTGTAATTTCCCATAATCTTCACGGGCCTTAACCGTGTGCTCTTAAGCTACGTTCACACTTGTGAGGTTTGCTAATTTAGGGCCTTAGTAACTCCAGCAGTTTTCTTCAGCAAAGAAAAATACCGTGTGTCTGATGGTTGGGCTGAACAGACTTCAGGGCCCGCATACCTCTCTCTTATTGATGTGATAAAATAAAGATACTTCTTAATAGAAAACACAGCCCAGAGCCATCCATCTGGGGACAATAAATCTGAGACAGGTAGATACAATAAAAACTATCTCTGTTTCCTCCCGGTATAGGAAGATTAAGTTGGCCAAGGCTATGGGGTCAAAATTAGGCTCAGTAACAGAATGCTTTGGGAAGGATGACCCGAGCAGTGCGAGAACTGGAGCTGACCTCATTTCTTGCCCAGGGCTGTGTTCAGGCTAGAGAAGGGCTTTGATCTGGGCACAGGTCAGCCAGGATCCCCGGGGTCACAGCGCTGCCTTTCGTGGGGTTTTCCTACCCGAGGGCATTCCGAGCAGCTGTGGGAAGCTGCAGGTTTGGGACCAAGCCTGTGTTGGCCAGAGGAAAGGTAAGGGGACCTGAGAGGTCCTTCCCATTTTTATCTCTGGGTTTGCATTGGGATTCCTGGTGAACAGCATCAACCTTGGAAAAACTGCCCGTTCCTGCCCAAGCCTCTGGGGCAGGTTGGATGGGTTCCTGGGCAGCCTGATCCAGTGGGTGGCAGCCAGCTGGATGATCTTAAAGGTCCCTTCCAGCCTGAGCCATTCTATGATTCTGTGGTATAATTCTCTCCCCTGTGACATTTTGGACCTGGTTTCATAGAAGCAGACGTCATGAGGATGAGTTGGCTTCCCTCAGGTTTGAGTGTTCTGTAGGACCGAACAGACCCCTGAGACCTGATTTCATTGTCTGAACACTTACAGTGACAGAAAGTGTTTGTTGCTGAATTTTGGCAGACCTTTAAGATCGCCTAGTCCAACCATCAACCCATTGCCACCATGCCCACTAAACCATGTCCCTGAGATAGGAACCTTTTGGACAATATAATGCTTCAGACACTGAGCGTTCACTACAAGTTTGGAGCTATCCATAACCTCAGAGGTAGTGCACAGCATTCCACAGGACCAAAACATATCTCATCCCTCCTACAACATGGGGGATGTGGCACTGGTGCCTCTAGCAGGCAGGAGATTGCAAGTCTGTGTCCATCCCAAGTCCCCATTTTCCTACACATCCCTCTGATGTGCATTTGAAAGCAATCAGTGACTGCCCCATCCATTCACTTGGGCATTTTGGATTCATGAGTCTTGCCCAGGTCCGTAGACACCAGTTTTGTTTTCTAGAAGCTGTTTGCTGCTCTTTAGAAAGACACAAAGTCATGTTAGTGGGAGGATCACCAGATCTGCATTTGGGCAGGTACTGCCCAGGCGTGGACAGTTACCAGGCAGGGAGCCTGTCCCCAGCATTGCGGTGTGGCATCTCTTGATGCTTGCTTGAACATACAGATTTTTGTTTTGCTTGTTGAAAAATTGCTTTCTTCCATGAAAGAAGAAGGAGGGAAGTGAGAGGAGAAAAACTCTCCCAACTCAACCTGGGAGGAGAGGTTTGTTTCCAGAGGGTTTTGGGGGGTGGCACATCTGTCCCAGTTGGATGCATGTTTGGGTTGTTCCTGGGAACTGGGAACTGGCTGGGCACTGAGCAGGTGCTGTGACAGCGTGGGCCCAGGGCACGCCTTGGAGCTGAGCCCATGCAATGGGGTACAAGGAATTCACTGCCGTGCTTTGGTGCTGAAGGCTCCCAGTGAAACGTTTCACTGTGGAGAAAATGGTGAATTCTGATAAAGAACCTTGACAGATTTTTTCCAACCAGATCTATTTATTGCCCAGCCCTTTCATGAATCGCTGATCATTAGAAATTAATTACATTCACCCTTTTGACTTGGTTTCTCAGTCAGATCTGAAGGCAGACAGAGACGCTACCGTTGGTCGTTTGGAAGCTGCCAAAAACCTCATGAGAACCAACGACTGAGCTTGCTGTGTTTAAGCACTGACAGATGGAAGCGGTATCTGATGCTGTAGCATTCTTTAATTGAGCACTCAAAGGCATGACAAGGTCCAATGGCTGGAAACTGAAGCCAGAAAAATTCAAATTGGAAATAAGGTACAAATTTTTAACAGTGAGAGTAATTAACCTCTGGAACAGTTTACTGGGGTATGTGATGGATTCTCCATGGTTTGATCTCTCCAAATCAAGAATGCGTGTCCTCCTTGGAGTACCCTGTAGCTCAAACAGAAGTTAAGGGGCTCAAAACAGACTTTTCTTATTGCAGTAGGGTGACCTGTGCTAGGCAGGAGGTCAGACTGTCGCATCTGAAGAGACAAGAATCTGTGAATCTGAACCCAAACATGATCCCTTGATTCCAAATCTCGCATTTAAACTTAATCTGGACCTAAATGCCCCCTCTTCATTCCATCTGCTCCCAGAATAGAGGGAATTTTCTAAGCAGCGATTTGGGGAGTTGAATGCAATCCTTTCTTAGCTCAGGACGGTCTGTGGGGATTTTAGCGGAGGCTGGGAAGAGCCTGAATGACTTTGGGCTCTTCCTCAGCCCAGGCCTCAGTGGCTGGGCCCCATTTATGGGCTCTCTGGAGCTGCCCCAATGTCGAAGGTGCTGCTGGGCTTTGGGGAGCCAACTGCTCTCCATGTACTCCTGGTTCCAGGAACACCCTTCTCCCCCATTCGTAGTTATGGAGCTTTGCTCATCCTTAGAGGTAAATTTATCTGTGCCATGCTGCCCCTGTGCTCCCCAGAGTTAATTAGTGGCGTCACAAGGGCTGAATTATGAAGTGCATCATTAAGAAGGTTAGAAAAAAGCACGGCATCTCCTCCTTGCTGAGGTCACACGTGCTATTTCCCTGGTTTCACTGCTTAATGGCACGCTGTAGGGACCGGCGTCCCGGCCGTGGGGACTGGATGCTGTTGCCAAGAAAAACTGGCAGGAGAGAAGTGGGAGAGGTCCATTAATTGGCTGCAAGTACCAGTTCCTCCAGAGGGGCTTTTCTTAACAGAGAGGAACTGTTCAGCACGGCAGGGGCAAAGCATACCTGCAGAGCAAATGGCTTTTCTGAGTCTGAAGACATCTACAGACCGTGGTAATAACGCAGCAGAAATATCAGGGCTTGATTTTAAGGGACACCTGAGAATGGAAAGGAATTGCTCTTTATTAAAAACCCTGGACCAGAGACTCTCTTGGTGCATATTGAATGCAGATTCTTTCACAAGGATCCTTCCCTGGAGGAGAAAAGGAGGGGATGGGGAGAGGATTAACCCTTAAGGACCTTCCCTCGAAAGCTCTGCAGAGCAGCGCTGGCCAGAGGAGCAGCTCCTCAACATCAGTCGTGTGCTCTGTGCCTCTGCAGAGGGCTGTTTGTGCCTCCTGTTTCACCCCATTCAGGTGGAGCATCCTGTGTATTGTGGGCTGGAGAGAGGACACACAAGAAGCTCTTGGCATGGCCTGGCTCAGCCATGCAGCACGACGTAACGACTTGCTGTGCATTACCTGCTGACTGCAGCTCGAGGTACCCTAACCTTTGGGGTGCCTCTGGCAGGAGGTTAGTGTTGCCTTTGAGGCTGCTTCCCCTGGACTGCAAGTCCTCCAAACCTTTAGGTTTGGTTGAGCCACTGCCTGCTGTGAGCAGGGAAGAAGGGGCCATGCAGCAGCCACCCCAGAGCGTCTCCTCCTGACCCCACTAGCTGGGGCTGGCTGAGGCTCCATGTGCAGTGCTGGGGATGCTTGCCGAATGCAGGCACTGCATGGTTGGGGTTGGACCTCTTGGTGTTCTGGTCTGAGCACAGGCCCAGGGATGGCTCCTGCACAGGTCCCAGTGGCGTTGCCCATTGCAGCGCGTTTTCTGCTCATGGATCTCAGTCTTTGACCTTCTGCACAGAGAAGAAAACCTTCCTTTCCGATTTTGTCCCCAACATGTTTATTCTCCTTAAATCGTGTATGACATCCCTTGCCACTTTGCAGGATTCCTTGCTGCTGATTTATACTCATTGCCATTCGTGGTTCTTGTGTTCCACGGGGAAGAGCCTCCCACCCATCCCTTTGTTCACCACTTGGCTTTCCCTCGCCCTCCGCGCCGAGGCTGCCTGTAGCCTGCGGGTTGCGGTTCTTCCACAGCCAGCAAAAGGCCTCGAACAGTTCCCAATTATCATTCACAAATTCCTGCTCAAATTCTTTCTCCCAGTTGTTTTGCTTTGTAATTATTTTCAGCTTTGTTAAGCTGGCGGTTGAAATCATCAAGTAGATACATTACTCGTTTGGACTTTATTCTATTTGCACATAACAAATGTAATCAAATCAGTCTCTTGTACCTAAGCTGCTACTATATTTTTACATTCTGTCATCAGTTCCCCTTGATCTGTAAAAATGAGACCTAATATAGAATTTCTTCTATGTTAGATGCGATTGTTTCTGTGTCTGGATATTTTCAAGTGTAATTTTAGGAATTCCGAGCACATTTTTAGTGTTTGCAGCACAAGGCTCCAACATATGGCTTTCAAAATGAAATCCCCATAGAAATGCAGCTCTCTTTCTTGAGTGATATAATTAAATTTACAATAGATCAGTGCTACATGAAAACGATAGCGTTCGTAATATTGTACAGAGTTTTGGAGAGTTCAACAAATGTTTCTGTTCCTTATGGGGAGAAGCAAGATTGTGCGATCATGTCTTGTAACAAGAAATAACCTTTTATATTGAAAAAATATTATAGAGTAGCTCTTAATTAGAGATAATGAATACCAGCAGGTTGCAGCTGTGTGGAGGGAGTTTACTTTAGTGCTATTATTTTTTAAGGGATAAACAAGGTGGCTCACAGAACTACAGATTCTTCTGCCTGACATTAATCCTGGACAAAATAATGGAATCTCTGATAGTACACGTAATTAGTAAAGAATTAGAGGGATTAATGTAAGTAGTGTCAGTCAACATGGGCTTATAGAATATGGCGCTTGTCTAATTAGATTTTTTTTTTTCAGGAAGATTACAAGTTGTGTTGATTAATGTAATAGTAGTGAGGCCATGTGCTTCTGTAGAGCTCTGGGCTGGGCTGGGAGCTGTGCCTTCCCCGGCAGCGGGTTGGGCTGGGTGACCTCCTCCAGCCTGAGCTCCTGGGAAGTGTTGTCTTGGCTCAGAGTAACTTTTTATGTAAAACCCAAATGATAGAAAACCAATTAGGCGCTTCTGAAATGATTAAAAAACTGCTGTCGTCTCAGATTTTAAATGGGAATTCATCAGTGGGTAGACACGTTTCTAATGGAGCCCAGGAGTTATCGCTGATCCATCTTGGAGGTGAGGTCAAAATATGAAGAAGAGATAAATAAATTAAAGGACATCACCAGTGCAGAATGATTTAGGTTCCATTAGTAACCTGGATGGAAACAAGCGGTGTGTGCTGGTAGGGCCTGGGCTGTATCCTGGGGATCGATGGCTCTGGAAAAGATTTGTGAGGACCCTCAGCCAAGTGCCAGCCCTGCACTGCACAACAGAGGGAAATGTTTTCTTTGGCTGTGCACAGGGGAGGAACATTTGAGACAAGGAGGACCTGCAGTTTCCAGTTGAGACTTTGGTAGTTTGAGGAAGGTGTTGATAAATGGGAGAGGACTGAGAAGAAGGTTTTAGGAATTGTTAAATGATGGGAAAGCACATCTTCCCCGCAGCTGGAGGAGCCCGGTTCGCATCGTCTGACGGGGGAAGGTGGAGGCGAGACTCAAACGCTGCTGGAGAGGCAGAACCACGGCAGAAGGCTGGCTTCAGTCCAGCAGAGAAACATGCAATAAAATCCAGCAGAGAGATGCTGAAGGTAGGTACGTTCAGAGTAGAAATAAAACACGTTTTCAGCAGTGGGAGCAACGAGCCACTCACAGCAGCGCACCGAGAGCCGTGAAGCTTTTGTTTCACTGGAAATTTTTACATGTTTTTCTTTTCCTAAAATATCTGCTCTAGTTTTAGGAGGGGTCGTTTCTGGGAAGTCTTACGGCTTGGGTTATCCTGGGGGTCAGAAGTGAAAATCACAGCGGTCTCCTCTGGTTTTGTAATGAATTCATCCAACACCAGGAGCTACCAGCAGCTGCGTTCTGCAGCCTGGCACCCGCGGCTGTTCCATACACCCAGGCTGATCCAGAAGCGAATTAGGAGCTGCCATTATTTCTTACCAGCTTAGATGAGGGCTTCTGAAAGAAACGATGAAGCGGGGACTGAATTAGCTGCAAACCTGGTTATTTATTAAGGCATTCTAGATCCAGATTAATTCACTTAGCTTCGTATTGATTCCTTCACCTGTTGGAAATGAGCAGCACAAACGCAGCCGCACGCTGGCGGTGCCTCTCCGGGGAGCCCTGCAGAGCTGATCCCCAGCTGCCGGGGCGGCCGCTTAACTTGGGCTGGAGACCGACGGAGGTAAATCGACACAAATCCCCCCAGCGCAGACAGTTCCAAATCGAGTTACATGTCTTAAACCACTTGGGGCTTTATCTTTTCGCAGTCCAGCTGGTTGCAGCAGCGCGCTGGGCAGCAGGGACTCCCATGGCACATCCGCCTGCACAGCTAAGCTGGATTATACGTCTGTTATACGTGTAGTTTATATCTTTATTATACCTGGAGACTTTGTATTTATTACATGTGGATTTACTCCCCGTCCCCACACTCTGCCATCTGGAGATGGGGATGCTCCCCGCTGACCGGGGGGATGCTGAGACACTGACACGCTGCTCAGAAGGTAAAGCCCGGAGGGATGGAGCCCTGCTGAGAGGTGTCCCCCCCCACGGGGCTGTGCATGTATGTCATGGGTTGGGTCTGCAAGTCCCAACGTACTTTAGGCTCCTGAATATGTTGAAGAATTCACGTAGACGCTTGGAAACAGCAGGGAAAGAAACAGGAGTGTGTGAGTGAATGGGATTAACAGGTCATGGTTCACAGATCCTTCTCTTAAATATAATTAGTTCATTACAATACGTCCGTGGTGCAGGGCTTCCATAAACAAGCATTACAGCCTGTCTGCTCAGACTCTTTAAAGTCAGGATCTTGGAGAGGAAAAAAGATTTGGGATGGAGAAAAATAGCAATTAGAGTTAAATGGCAAAATGGGGAGTTAATTTGTAGTGAGCAAAACTCCTTTGAGTTTTTTTCTATTAACTTTCGTAAGAAAACAGTTTTCCATACTTGTCAGGCTTGACAGTTAAAGTTAATGGCGTTAAAAAACAGAGTACTGAAAAACGTTCCCTTCAGCGTAAAAGATTTATTCAATGAGAATTTGCTTGAAAAATTATTTTGGCTCCCAGTGCTGGCTTTTGCCTCGCGCTTGGAACAAAGATCCGTGCTGTGTTAGCAGCGTGGGGACAGCCCCAGATCCGTGATTTCCCAATTAAGATGACATGACCTATTTTCTTGTACTGATGACCTATTGTTGACCCCTTTTTAAAAGGAATGTCACCCTTCCAATGGTTTTTTTTGTCCACTTCTGGGAAAACACAGCGTGAGCCCTGATCTCGCTGCTGCCTTTATTTTAAAGCCTGATCCAAAGTGTGTGGAGGCTGAGGGTAGTTTTCCTCTTTTTAGGAGGATTTCTCTCTTAACACTTTTGCTGGATTTTAACCTACCTACAGCTGTACTCAAGGAGATGTCACCACACTGTGTGGTTTCCTGGAATGGGGCTGCAGGGCCGTGCGTGTGGGTTTTGCCCTGGCTGTGGCCCACGTTCTAGAGCTGAGCCTGTGAAATGTCTGCCCGCCGCCCCTCTGTTCACCCTGCTGATTTAGGGCTTCTTTTTATCATGTGGAGAGATTTAGTGCACATTAAACACTTTGACCTCTCAAGATCTCTAAATTCTCCCCATTGAAAGTACTTGTAAATATAGAGTTAGTATAGGCTGGCAAAGCTCCACCGGCCTCCAATCTGGTTGGCACCATTTGGGAACCTAACCTGGTGCTTGGAATAAATCCATCAAGACTGACTCCGGAGAGGTGGAGATTAGAGCCAGTAGTGTTAAAGAGCTGGTTTGCAGCTCACCCATGTCGGAAATTACATTTTCTTGTGCCACCATGGAGCACACCTTCGTTGTGTGTCTTTTCCAGAGGAAAGGCAAAGGCGTCCTGAGGCCTTCGTGCTCCCTGGGCACGCACAAATGCAGCTGCTCTCTGTCACATGCAGCTCTGGAGTTGCTGCACCCTCCTGCCCTCCTGTTTTTCTCATCCTGGATCCTGGGCCAACCAGGAACTGGAGATCTCGTTCCAGTTACTGGTTGCTTGGTGGCCAAGTGTCCTACAGACAGCTCCGTGCTGCAGGATGATCCTCACTGCCCAACATACGCGTAGGGGTTGCTGCCAGACTCTGGATTGTCTCTTGCCCAGGTGCTGTGCTCTTTTCCCAGCTGTGCTCTGGCTCCTGCCGTGTCCTCCTGCTGCAGGGCGATGGCATGATGTGGCTGCAGATTGCTCTCAGGGAAAGGGTGCGAACAGAGCAGATCATGGAGTCCTCCTGCAGAACATCTGGGAACGCAGTGTGTGCTTGGCTTGAAAGTTTCCCAGTAATGTTTGTAATCCTTCAGTAAATCAAACCCTGAATGGTGCCTGTGTCCCTAGTGCTGCTGAGGGAAGCAAAACCCAGCAACTTTTGGGGCTGTAGAGCTTAGGAATGGGCGTTTGCCTCTAAGTGACAGGTTTGTAAAGCAGCCTACATCCTTCGTCCAGCTACGCCTCTGCGGAGACGCTGTAATGGAGCTGCTGGGATGGGTTCTGCGATCCGCAGCAGATTAGATGTAGGGAAGAATGGTGATTATGTCCCTCTTCTTCACCTCTGGCCAAAAGAGGCTTTGCTAATGTTACAACTGAGTCAGATTTCCCTGACCTGGGAGATGAGTTTGTTTTTCCTGGAGAAAATTCAGCATTCCTCACGCTGTGAGCTCTGCGGAGCCACACGTACCAGCGTGAGAGCCCGGGGAGCGCGGGGAGATCCGCGCCGATAACGCCGTTCCGTCGCCCCATCGATGCGTGCTTCCTGCAGAGCGGTGGGAGATCAGCAGGTGGACAGAGGATTCGAGCAGAACTGCTCATGGCGTGGTTCCACCAGGGTTCTTAAATCCACCTTTAGATCCTGTCTGAAGGAAACCCAATTTCTATTGGTGCTGAGATCTGCGTCTTTGAATTGCAAGTGTTTGTGGTGCAGAGTGCTTGAGTGCCCAGAGATGGAGTCAGAGCCCAGCTTTGTGCTCCTGTAACTCAGACCCAGCCACCAGGTGATCGTTTGCTGCAAGCTGCTTTGCGCGTGGATGTTTTTCCTGGGATGAAGCCGTTCTAGCAAGATTGATTTCAAGTTCCCCTCCTCCTTCTCATCTGTGCCAGTAGCCCTTAGGACAAATAAAACAAACCCCAAAATGAATGAACTTCCTTGCCTGCACTGAGCTTTCAATTCAGTTCAATTTACGATTATGGATTTTGACTGATTGTTGTTGTGCCTGACTGGGTCCGGAGCCATCTGCCCTGGGCTGGGTGCCCATGAGCTGCTCGTGGGGCCGTGCTGGCGGGGGAGGCCAGGCTCTCGGTTACATGGGAGTACCAAATGGGTTTTTAAATGGAAGGAAATGGTATCGTTATCTATTTGGAAGCAACAGTGCCCTGTGTGGAAAAGAAAAAGGTGCCAATGTGCTTCTCTTATTTTTACAGCCTTTTGTTGAAAGTAGAGGTGGTCTCCAAAGAGTCCAAGCAGCAGGGAATTCGGCTTTTTTTTTTTTTCGTCCTAGAAATATGTTTGCTTTTAATGACATTTTCATCTATAAAAGTTAAAAATAACATGCCTCATTAAGTTCAAAGCACTCTGGGACACCGTTTGCACTTTTTGGCTGAAAAGTTTGAAATTTCCCCCCGGAGAGGATCACATTTTCTGTTGGGTCGGTGCTTTGTCTGCCTGCCTGCCACAGTTGTGCGTGGCTGTGGAAGAGGCAGGGGAGCTGGGCAGCACTGTTCCCAAACCCGGGGCATTACAGGGGCTAGAGTGATGTTCCCAGGTGGGGAGGAGTGGTTTGTGTCTGCTCTGCTTGTAGGAGGGGGTGGGTGATGCTGATAGGAACCATGGCTGATAGGCACCCATCAGTCTGTCTGTACCTGGGCTTTCCCAGCCTTTGGTTTCATGAGAAGATCCTTCTACCTGTGGTCTAACACACACTGTATTGAAAACCCCCTCCTCTTGTTTTGCTTTGGGAAGGGAGGGAATGGCTAAAAATACGGCTTTATCCCGTCTGTGACACTTCACTGCATGATGCTGCCGTTGGGTCCTCAGAGCAGGCAGAAAGTGTCATTTCCTCTCTATATGATCTCACCCAGATTGTTCCTAGAACTGTACCTGAATAGGAAAGGAGATGCTGTGCAGCACAGCGTGCTGCAGCTTGCAGCTGGTGCGGCTGAGCAGACGGCGTCGGGCGCGGGCGCAGCGGTGGGGATGCCAGCAGCGGTGCCTGGGCGCTGGGCAGTGCAGAGATGACTAATGGGGCCGGCGTGGTTCCTACTGAGAGCAGCAAAGGCTGAGCTGCTGGGCTGCAGACAGGGCTCGGGTTGCAGAGCGTGAGGCTGGCGGTGGGAGGAGGTGAGGTTTTGTGTTCACAATGGATGAGGAGATCAACAGCGAAGGAGAGTGCTGAGCCACGCTGACCTGCTGCCATCTCCTGAGTCAGGAAGGGCTGAAAAAGTAGAAAAAGAAATGACATCTGAGAATGGGAAAGCTTGAGCAATGCTGGTAGCAAATTGTGCTATGGCATCACACGTGTAATGTTTCCAAGCAGGAGGTGAGACCCACTGGGGTTAATGTACGTGCAGGTAGCAAGAGACCCTGTCCTGACAAGTTCACCATCTGAACAAAGCTTACACTCCTGAATGCACAGCAAGCACTTAGATTCCTTGCAGCCACTGCTACGCTTGGGATCCAAGCTGGGGTTGAGGAGCTGATGTGTTTGGTCCAGAGGTGGGACCATGGCACTCTGCTGGAGCCCTCCCTGGCCCTGAGGTGCCCTGCTGCACCCTGCAGACCTTCCAGCTACCAGCTGCTGCTTCCATCAAGCTGGCGTGGGCAGAGGGCACCCAACCTGCTGGCACCGGCTGTGGGCCATGGAGCTGGGACAAGACCCTGTAGGTGTCATCTGGCTCCCGTGTCACAGCACGCCGAGCCCCATGCGTGCCTCCGTGCACAGCAGGCTGCTCCCAAGGGTTCTTTGTTCATTGGTAATTTGTGGGGAATGCATTTCAACGATCTGCAGCGGGAGCTGCAGCAGCCAACAGATTTGGTGTGTGTGTGTGCTTCGTTTGGAATGCTCTTGTGTGGTTCACTCCTGTGGCCTTTGAAAATGGATCACAGAAAAATGGGAATACAAAGAATCTCACTGGATGGCTGCTCCAAGCAGATGGTGCCAGGGAATCACAGCCATGGTGCTGGGGTTTGAGAAAATCCTCTGTGTATGTTTTATTCCAGTGTGATACTGGCTTTTTTTTTTTTTTCATTTTAACTGAAACCCTTTGCTAAGCTGCACAAGCTGTGTTGGAAAATGTCACGTTCCCTTCCAAAGAAGCGCTGTGCTGAGCTAACCGCATCAGTTTAAATCCACGCCATAGTTTGCTGTGGGAAGCTTTGCTGCATCCACCTGGGCTCAAACAGCTCCAGGTGCTCTCACACTTAGCGGGACACAATTGCATCCATTTTCCTGTCCCCTGGGGATTGCTTTAAGACAGCCTCAGATGCAGGTCAGTGCACGTTGCTGTCTGCTGGGCTGCAGCAATAGGAGCTGTGCACAGCGCTGAGCCGGGGGAGGTTCAGACTGGACGTGAGGAAAAACTTTTGGGTAGTCAAATGCTGGAACAGGCTTCCTGGGGAGGTGGTTGATGCCCTAATCCAGTCTGTGTTCAGGAGGTATTTGGATAATTCCCTTAGCAATGTACTTTAACTTTTGGCTAGCCCCAAAGTACTCAGTTAGTTGGATGAGATGGGCTTTGTAGGTCCCTTGCAACAAAACTGTTCTGTTCTGTTCTGTTCTATTCTATTCTATTCTCTACTGAAATTTTAGGCCTTCACTTTCAGTTGAGCAACTGGATGAGTTTTCAGAATGTTAAGACATTTTAAGTCATTTGGAGTCAAGTATTAATCACAATGGGGTTATTGTGCTCCTGATGCGCTCCCTGAAATATTCCCCCAGGATTTTCTCCTTTTTCATTATGAGTTCCTGCCCCGTGAAGAAGACAAGTCTTTCTCAGTGCTGCTCTGGAGCAATGAGGTTTGTACACGTTGCTGTGTTGTAGGCTACACACAGTGACTAGACAAAACAAAAAATAGAATAACAGCAGGAGTGGTTTGTGAGGGGCATCCACCAGAGAGCAGCTAGTTGCTGGTGGCTTTGTGGGACTCCTTTGCCTGCATGATCAGGCACTGTTTGCTTGGGAAGCCCCATGGCCATTCCCCATTTTCTGAAAGGCTGAGCCTGGGTTTGTGGTGTTTTTGCTGCTGATCCATCTGAAATCCCATCAGGTTAAAGGAAAAGAAAACCGCATTTGTTGGATTATGGTTCCCAAATCCTCCAGCTTCTAGAGCAGGCAGGGAGCAACTCGAGCAGTTCATCTCGCTGGAGCCCAGGTGTCGCAGGGTGGCAGCCAGTTTTAATGTTTCTCCTCTGTCTTGTGCAGGAGCAAAGCTAGATCTGCCCTGGTACAGGCTGTGGTTGTTCCCTGGGATGTCTGCCAGCCTTCCTGCAGCAACGCGTGGCCTCCCGCTGTCTCCAGGTGCGGTGAGAAACGATGGGGTCCTCTCCTTCCTGCACGGGGCCAGGCGTTCTGCAGGAGGCGTGCGGCCCAGCCCCCAGTCATGCCCGCCGTTGGCTGCCCGTGAGCAAGGGGCTGAGCTGAAGTCAGTGAGGCTCCTCTGGTGAGTTCACACTTTGGCTGGGGAGGAAAACACGCAGAGCTGCACAAAGCCCTGGCTGTTCCCCGTGCCATGGGGTCCTCCCCAGCCGCTCCACGTGGCGTCAGATGGCTTCCACAGCCCTGTGCCAGATGGCAGGGGCTGAGGAAGGAAACCCCCCTTCCAGGCTGCTTCCTCCCAACCTGCGCGTACGTTCTCACCGCAGCGCAGCTCTTTAAATCAAAACACTTGCTGCACGTTTGGCTCATGGTTCATAGCTCAGCCAAACTCCGGCAGGCTGCTGGTGCATGCATATGATCCTCTTGCTTTTGCTGGAGCTGTTTTGGATGGAAACATGAAGAGAGCTGAGGCTGGAGGTCTTGTGAGCATAGGGAGCAGTGTGATACCCATCAGTAGCAGGGAGAGGAGCTGCTGGAGCCTCCAGAAACCCTGCATGGACGTTGGGCACACAGATTCCTGCTGCTGGGGAAGGTTGGTTGGATGAGTCAGGCTTCCTTTACGTGCCATGCACGTGCCTGCAGTGGTTTCGGGGGATTTTTCCCCCATTCACAGTGAATATTGCACGATCAGTTTGAAGGTAGGTGGACAAGAGCACTGTGCCCATGGTGCTGGGGGTTGAGCAGTGGGTCTGATTGCTCAGCTGGGTCTCATTCTTCATCTGTCTCTAAATTTAGATAGATAAGAGCTTTTTCCAGTTCAGACCATCACTGCTGATGGTGTGACAGTGCCTGATCTAATTCCACCCTTTTCAGCCATTCCAAAATTCAAGATTGCTGAAGCTTCCTGCTACAATGCAAGCTGCCTCTTTCCCTCCAACCTCCTTCACCCCCCGAAGTCACCCTTCTCTGCAGCTTTCATCCAAATCCAGACAAAAACTTCTGCAAAGTCTTCAGCAGCCTTGTGAACATTCCTCCAGATGATTTTCATTTCCACTTGCCTCTGCTCCTCTCCAATCCAACTAGGAGCTGAAGTTTCAAAATACCTTGAGGAAAGGCTTTTCTTGTGGTTTTTCTACATGCCACAGAGAAAGAAGTGTGGAATATTTCTTGAGGACCTGGCTTTGGAGGGATTTTCAGCCGTGTTCTCCAGATCTCGCAGCTTTAGACAAATTACAAATGTAGATGCTGAACTGAATTAGTGAATTTCTTCAAGTTTCCTGTCACTAATAATACATTTGGGCATCAAACTTGGGATTGATGATTTTCTTTTTTGAAGCCTATTGCTTTGTTATAGGGTGATCGGGGTAGCTGTGAGCATGGTGTTAGCAAGTACATGGAGCCTTAGGCTGTGTCAGCTCCAGGAAAGTTGAGTCCCATTGAAGCCAGAGGACAGATGCCATTCAGAGGTGAAGTTAAGTCAGTCCTGGGCACGTTCAAAACTCCTAACCACAGCTAAGCCTGTGGGAACCTTCCTGCCAAAACTTTTCTTTCATTTAAAACAAAAATAAAAATAAAAAATAATGAAATACAAATTTCTCTGGAATGTATCTGCTATTTTCTAAAACCATCCACGCTATATCAGTAACTCAAAGCCAGAACATCATGGCTGAACAAAACTATTTACGTTTGAAAGCTTTTCAGTTGAAAATGTGTATGTTTTGGATTTGAAAATCCTTTTTTATGGCTTTCATTTTTATAGGAACACTGGAAAATTTCTGACTGGTAAGCTTTTTATTCTCAGAAGCCAAGTACTATTTTCTGAAACAGACATTTCTACCTTTTTTCTCATATATTTTTTCCTCCCTTTTGCTGCACAGACTGTTTCCCTCTGCTTGCTGAACTCTGCACGGAAACCAGGTGTGAGCGATGAGCGTGGGGCTGCAGCCTCCTCCCCGGGCTCGCTGTTCTGGGCCTGATCCGGGGTGGCACTCCGGGCTGATTGCAGCCACAAAAATGCAGGTAGCACCCTGGAAACTATTGGCAAGGCTGTTTTCAGACGCGAGATATATACCAGCACTTTCTCTACCAGCTGAATGATAAGGTGCTGTGGGCAGGGCGAGCCCCCAAGATTTTGATCTGAGTGAGTGTGACAAGATGCGAGGCCACATGCTGAGGGGTTTAATCATCTGGCAAGTGCAATGATTAACTTTAAATGTTTTGTATTCCTTCCCAGGGTGGAATTTCTGCAGAGATATAAGACGAGCAGCCACGGGCATGTATTCGCTGGCTGCGTGGTGTGAGCGTCCAGACAGGCAGTTCTGGTTGTGTGTAAAGCTGTGAGGAATGACAGATGATGAGCTGTTAAATAACTGCACAACTGCCAGAGAAGGAAGGTGCTCCCAGCATGACGTGTGCCTTTCCTGGGGCTGGGGACACATACCCGGCTCTCCCTGAGTTACCTGATTTCAGGTTGCAGTGTGGTGATACGTTCATTGCCTGCACAGCCAGTGGGGATCTTGCTGCTGCTCTCTGCTCTGGATCCGCTGCTTTGGAGGCTTTGTTTCTGGCAGGAGTGTGAGCTGCACCTTGTGCACAGCAGGGAGGCTCCGGCGAGAGGGCAGAACGGGGCTGGTGGGGTGCTCGGGGCCTGCCTGCGGCCTGCTGTGCTTCTCACACAGAGCCGAGCTTCCAGCCATCGTGAGCTGCACCCCAGGGGACTTCAGGAGTGCCACCCGGCCTCCTTGGTGGGGCTGGAGGTGTCCGGCTGTGCAGGAGGTGCTGGTTAGGCTCATCCTGCTCCGAGTTGTGACAGAACAGCTGGGCACCGGGTGCTGAGCCTGCACGGCTCCACCGAGCCTGGCTGGGAGCAGGGCCAGCTCCTGCTGCGGGAGAGCGTGCCTTAATTAGTTAATTAGGCTGCTCTGTCTGGAGAAGGGGTCAATCTGGGGGGCTGCCACAGTGTTTGGGTGGTGATGCTTCCTGGCTCAGTTCTCTTAACCTATCATAGTGGGATTGCCCAGAGAAGCTATGGATGTCCCATCCCTGGAGGCATTCAAGGCCGGGCTGGGGGGGTTCCTGGGCAGTCTGATCCAGTGGTTGGCAACCTGCCCATGGCAGGGGGCTTGGGAATGGGTGATCTCTGAGGTCCCTTCCAACCCAAGCCATTCTGTGATTGCACCAAGTCTGATGCGAGTGTGAAGGTGTGAAGGTGTGGCTCCAGGCGTGTCATTTGGACATCTTTGACACAATGAGTCTTGCTCACCTGGCATACCAGGGTGATTTAGAAATACCTCCAGTGAAGGAGAGGTGGGGAGGTACAAGCTGGCTGCCCGCGAGCAGGGAACGGGCTCTGGAGCTGCGTCAACTTCTGGGGTCACAGGCGGTGCCACAGGCAGCAGGAAAATATATGTGATGAGGTGGCATGGCTGCTCCCTTGCGTTGGAATGCTTGGTGTTTTAAGCTTAATGATAGTGCTCTAATGTACATTTTATGTGGAAAAAATATATCATTTGTTTATGCACCTCGCAGCTTAAAGTTTAGTGAGGGAAATGCATTTCTTCTCTCCACCTCTGGATGTTTAGTTGTTTAATAATAATAGTTAGCATTAAAAGTTCATAACATTTTATCTTTAATAGCAAGACATTTACCTTTTACCTGGAATACACTGGCAAAATTGCACATTTCATACCTGAGTGCAACGCTGATGATATTGGAAAATGAGAGCCTGGCTTGAACCAAATTGCACACTTCTCTCCAAGCCTTTAGTTAGTTTCTTCTGCAGTGGAGGTGGCAAAAAGTGACATAAACACAGAATAAAGAGAAGGAAAGACAGATAGAGACATTGGAAGCAACATGCAGTACCTAGGTTTGTGTGAAATGCTTTATGCTGCAGCTAGGGCAGATGAATGGGTGTTAATTCAGTTGGTGTGTTAACCCGGTAACTTAGTGTTAATCACGTCAATCTTGATTTTAATCAATCTTGTTTTGCTTCTGAAAACGTGGGTGCAAGGAGGTGTCCCTGAGGGAAGGTGAGCTCGGTGGGCAGGGGTCCCAGCTCCTGCTCCTCGGCAGGGCTGGGCAGACAATGTGAGGAAGGCTTGACAAACGTTATTTGTTAGAGCAGAAACTGCAGAAAATGTGGGCCATGAAAAATATAAGCCTAATGCCAATTATTTACGGTTTGCAGGGATTTCCTGATGGGATGTTTGTGAAGCATTGTGTGAGATGCCTTGGTTAAAGACCTTCACGCAGCAGCATCACTGAGCTCCTCTAAATCCTGAGGAGGATGAAAGCATCTTAGCTCTGATGCTGACCCTGAAGCTGGGCGTGCATCCAGTGCCCTGGGGATGGTGCCCAGAGCTGGGGAGGGCAAGGCCAGCCCTGCCATTGAGCCCCAGAGCCTGCAGTGGGCGAGATGGGTTTGTTTAAAAGGTCTAAATCCTAAAAAATGGCGAAGTACGCTGCCAAATCTGTGCTGTCCCTATTGAGTCTGGAAATGTGGCTGCAGCCATCCTGAATTGAGTTCAGTGCCTCCTTCATGGCAGTGCCTGGACGGAGAGCCGTGCGGGATGCTCCGGGCTCTTCCTGCCTGCTCACGGGAGGAACACTTCCACCACCTCTGTGAGAACCAGCAGCCGCTGCCTCGACGTGACAGGAGAAAAGTATGTTTTAAAGCGCAATATTAATAATAATAGCAACATTAAAGTGTGGGGAAGGATTACAAAGGTAATTCCGAGATCTCGCTCGCTAATGCAGGCTATTAACAAAAGATAATCACCTTTAAGTCAGTCACCTTTAGCCCTGGAGTAAAATGGAGGCACAATTATTCAATTCAGTACAAAAGACATTTAAATAGAGATGGGTAGACCTGCAGCTCTCAGTACTAGCTTGGGAAACCAGCCAGGGCCAGGTTGTAAGGGGAGGAAAATGCGATGTAAAAAGGGCAGCAATAGGTGAATAACTGCTGGTGTCCTTCTCCCCCTTTCTTCACCCCAGCCAAATGCATTCATCTGGAGTGTGAAAAGGGAAAGAGGGGAAAAATAGGAGAAACGTGTTGAAAAGCAGTTCTTCATGTTCCTTTTGTGAGTAGCACTTGGAGGCTCCGACACTCCAGGCTGCCATAAAAAGTTGAGGTCCATGCCCTGTGTCACCGCACGTGTTTCTGCTGTAGGAAAGCACATGGCCAAGCGGGGTGATCACTCCTGTCGTGTTCCTGTCACCTTGTGTTGGTGTCTGAGGAGCAGCCTCCGAGGGATGGGGTGGGATGGGCTCTGTGTGCTGCATCAACAGAGGGAGAGCTCAGGAGCGAAGGAAATTGTTATCAGCATGGCTGAAAAGACGTGGCCTTATTTATGTGCCTAGGAAACCTTTTGCTGCTGGAAACAGAAGTCTCTTTCTTTGCAGCAACTGCTTCATAATCCCTTCCCTTGTGTTTGCAGCCTGCATTCTTCCCTGAACGTGGCCTGTGGTTGCTGGAGCACCAGGGCTTGCTTCTGCAGGGTTGCTCCTGTGCACTCCCCTGCTGGTTTTGTTGCTTAAAGGGGTTTTACATTGGGAAGGAGGAGGGGATAGGGACTCTGGCAGCTTGTGTGAGATGGCAGAAGTGACTTTGAACATTCTTTAGAGCTGCACAGTCTGTGCCCTTGGAAGTGCCACGCTGAGTTACCAGCTCGGCTTGCATTCAGTACACTCCCAAAATGCCCACTGCCTTTTGTTCCCGTAGGCAAAGCCCTGGAGCCGAGACACCCGAACCCCGCTCGGTGCCTCTGCCTGGCCCCGGCAGGTAGCGGGGCAGCCAGCAATGTGAGCCGCACGGCGCGTGGCTCGGCACGGCCCCTGCTCCGGAGCAGCTGAGGACGTCCAGGAGAGATTAGCAGGTATGAGAAATTACAAACAGAATCAAGTTTTTGGAAATAAAACTGAGAGTCGTCATGACAGGCATTGTTAGTGGCTGCTAATCCACTGAGCAGAGGGAGGAGAAGCCCCACTCCAGCCCAGCACAGAGTGGGATAAATTCCCTGTCTCTGTTTTATGTCCTGTCTGTGCGAGCGAGGGGCCTCGTGCACTCATTCCTGCGCCGTTCCCGTGTGGCTCTGTCTGGATTGCTGCCTGCCTTGGCTTTATAAACAACATGGTGGGAGCTCAGTGCCTGATTATTCTCAGAGATACTATTGCAGCGTTAGCTCTGGTTACTCATTTCCCACTGCACAGCTCACGTGCAGGCTTCTGCGCTGGTGGCTTGCCTAGATGTAGCCTGTGTGATGGGGCAGCCCCAAAATCCTGGTTTGTAGGGTTGCTTTTGGGTGCAAACCACTGCGCCCCAGAGCATGGACTCATGTGAGAGCAGCATTGCATGGGGAGAGCTTCAGAGGAGCCTGAGGGATGTGGGAGAGTCTGTGAATGTCCACCAAGGGACTCCTTGTGTTGTAATGGGAGCTACCACTGAAAGACCTCACCCTGCAGTGCAGACAAAACATATTAAATTGTCAGCGCATTTATTGCAGCACCCTGATGTTAACCCTTGCTGAGCTGTACTGCGGCAAGCTTCTTGTTCCAGAAATGCGTTACAGTTGTGGTGGAATAGATGGCATTGAGTTTGTGTTGGGCACTGTGTTGGAGAGCCTTTCCATCCCCTGGAGGCCGTACAGGCTAAATCAGGGCTGGGTCGTTGCTGTCAGCCTTCCCTGCGATGTGAAAATGAGGGACCAGAGCCAGAGGCCTGGGCAGAGCCTCTTGGGTGCCTGGGGACTGCATGGGTACCACATTGCTGTTGAGTCCAGAATGGATTTGGGGAAAGAAGAAAAGTGAAGCAGCTGAAAATGAAATCCTTCCTGTGCTTTGTTCATCTGAAGTCCTGAGTCATTCGTGAACTCTCTTTCGATAGCTGTCTGTGGGAGAAAGTGTTTTCCCCTAGAAGTTACCCACAGGTTCTTGATCAGCCCAAACAAACGCAACGCCTTGCTGTGTCAGATGGACCCACATCAGCTGCAAACCTGATGCTGAGAAATGAGATTCTGTCCTGCTCTCACAGAAGAGGGAGATGAGAGTGCCCATGCACGTGCTGGGCAGCTTTCCCTGGCTCACCAGGAAGGCAGCTTTGCCCTTCATTCTCCTTTGGTTTGTGGTTGAGGACCCAAAGGAGCTGCAGACTGAGGAGGGAACTAGGAAGCGTTTGACTCTTCTGCATTCAGCTAAGCCAAGTGAGATCACTTCACGTTACTCATGTTGTGTTATTTGTGTCTTAGCGGAGGAAGCAGTGTTTCACCACTTCAAAAGTCCTGGTGATACGGAGCAACCTTTCCTCTATCACTGGAATAGTTGGAGTGGTGTCTTCTCTGCACAAGGTGCAAACACGTCGGTGTTAACACGTCCCAGCCGCTGAGGGACCCTTCTTGTCTGGGAGCCAGAACTGGTTTTAAAGCTGCGAGGGGATGGCTCGCAGCATTCATTATTTACATGACAGATTGAGCACCACCAACTGCTGGTGACCGAAATACCATGGATCAAGGCCTCAGCTCAAGAGACAGCTTAAAAGTTAAAAAATATTAATACTGAACTTTTTGTTCTGCTTTTGATGGCCTTCAAAATTCATATTTTTAAGCTTTCCTCTGCAGCCGCAAAATTTAGAAGAGCATTTTAAAAAAAAATCAGAGCTGAGATATTCTTAAAATCACGTGTTTCCAGATGCTGGGGACTTGAGAGTAAAGCTCCAGATATAATCCTGAGATTTGGCAGTGCTGTTTGTATCATATTAAGTGATGGTCTACAGCACTCGTTAATTACTGCAGGCTGAAAAACAATTCTGCCTCCCGACAGAGATCTTCTGCTCATTCTCAGCATATAAGTTTTTCCAGTTCTTGTGGGTCAGAGGGAAATATCACTTTCTATAGGGCGTAGGAACAAAAATATGCAGTGAGGTAACCTTCTGAGTTGAGCTTTAGCAGTATTTTATACTTCAACAGTGTAAACCAGTATGACTTTTATTCAGAAAGAGAGATTTGAGTATACAGAACTACAGTGATCTCTCTACAAAGCTATTTCTAGATAGTCATACAGGTAACTTTGTCTTTATAGGTTTCCATGCCTAATGCAAAATCTGTTGAGGACCAGCAGAAGAGCATGGGCTGCTTAAAGCAGGTGCTGGGGTCGGAGATGTGGGCTCTGTTGATTGAAGCATCCAGGACCAATGTGCCCTTCCCCTGCAAATCCTCTGTGACCTGGGCTTTGTGCAGGCACCAGGAGAGGCAGTGTTACCTGGCAGCCAAAGAACCAGTCTGAAAACATCTCTTTTCTTAATGTTGTTCAAAATGGGTCTATTTTTGCACCACAGATCAGTTGCTCCCTTGCAGTGATGTTCCTGCTTATGCTCTCCAAGTTGCCCACTTAGGTACAGATGCCTCAGGGGCAGCACCCTCTGTCCTGCGTCTGGCACGGGGGGGCCCTGCTGCAAGCTGGGGCAGGGTCTGTGACGGAGCTGAGCTTCCTCAGTCTCCGTTGGGACAGATGTATGGCAGCTGGAGACGTGTCACTTGGCCACAGTGGAGGCCATTGGTCATACCTGGGGGCCATTGGAGCTGCTGACCCAAGGCTTATTGCAGAGCTGGTGGGGAGGGCGGGCTGCTGCCTCCTGGACAAGAAAGGTGTTTTGCTGCAGAGCTGTCAAGCACAGTTCTTAGGATGCAGCTGGGTGAAGCTGGCTTGCTCATCCTCAGCCAGCTCACAGCCACATCCCTGTGTTTTTTACAAGCATCCTCCACCTGCTCCTGGGCCTGACTGCCTCTTCCAAGGATCTACACTTGCTGTTCTTTGTCTCCAGGTGATGGTCCCTGTCTGTAGATGTTCCCTTCTGCTTTTAGGCAGAATGTGAGGGAGCAGCAAGCTCAAAGGCAGGAAACATTTTGCAGTGCTGACACCAGGGCTGATGCCCCGGGGGAACCTCTGCTCCCCTGTACCATCCCATGGAGCTTTTCACACTGCAAAAGCAGCAGCAGCAACTCACTGCAGCACTGGGGGCATGGAGTGGGGCGATGGGGTGAGCCCCTTAGAAAAAGCTGCAGAAAGAAAGCTGGAGAGGAGAGCGTTCACCTGCCCTGTGCCTGCTCTGCTCTGGCAGGGCTGCCTCTGGCTGTGTCTCTGGGTGCTGAGTTCCAGCAAGCTGCCACACAAACACAAATATCAAAGGGCTGGCATGTGTGTTTTCTGAAGCAGCTTTCTAGGTTTTACTGGGCTGTAAAATACAGCGACGAGGATATAAAAACAAAGCTGTGATGGACTTAGCAGAGAGCCAAAGCAAGCGGGGAGAGAAATGATCAAAATGAGAAAAGGGTTATAAGCAAGGAATGATGTACCAGCTCCACGTCAGGAGGAACAGATTTTGGAATAGCTGTGAAGAACATAAAACTGGTTTAGTCGTTAAGAAAAAAAATAATAGAAAAAGAAAGGTAAAAAAAGAAAAGGAGAAAAAAGCCTGATAAAAATGAATAAAGGAGGGAACTTCAAAGCATAAATTTCCTGCCTGCGTGACACTGATGTTTTGAACAGTTGTTCTGTGTGAGATAGCAGCAGTGATTTTAATGAACTTTAAAGAGCAGTATAAATAGGAACAAACAATGAAAGGCGATCGCATTAGCACACAGCGAGGCAGTGAGCTAATTGCCTGAACAGGATTGAAATGGCAGGTTATTATTATTATTTTTTTTATGTTTCTAAACCTATTTTTCTATTTAGGCTTAAGAAAATGGAATAAAATAAACGTAAGCATCTCAATTTGGATTTTCAAGGGAACCAAATGCACGCTTTATTTCCATGAAGTGCTTGAGCTGCTGAGCCAAAGGGCAGTGAAATGGGTGCAGCAGAGAAAGGGGGGAGTCTTTTGTTGGCCTGTAAGGGGGTGGGGGGGTAGAAGAATTTATTTTAGCTTGATGCAGTCTCTCTCTGATGTTTCAAATGGATTTCACAGTGCAGCTGCATGGGGACTCAGAGGATCAGAACCATCAGAAATGGGAAAGAACAGGTCACCTTGTAGTTGCACTGAGTCACCTTATTCTCATCCTGGGCTACAGCAGTTCTTTGCTTTGGATTTTCAGATTAGAGCCTTTGTTTGTGCTCAGCCCTGCTTTTTGCTTTTATGCATGCTGCAGCTCAGGGCTGGGTGCCCTGCTGCTGTTGGCAGATGTGCAGCAGTGCCAGGCTTGGTCTGTTTAAGAACCCCCAAACTGGCTCAAAAAGTGCTGGGAGATGTTGGCAGGGTCAGACAGTGAGCCCCAAAATAGCAATTTCTAGTTCCTGGCCTGAAGATCAGCACCTTTTTTGGCCTCTCCAAAAACCACTGCAATTAATAGGATGATCTGCAAACTCAGCAAAGTCAAAATACTCATAGGAACCCTGTTGCAATATTATAGTTGAAGGACACAAGAGAGACAAATAATATCATTGATGCCTCCTTCCTTGACCTGATACACTCACCTGAAATAAGTTTAGCTGTGTCATGGAGTGGATTCACTTTTGGGTTGGATGTTTCTAGCCAAGCCTCTCTCTGCTGTCAGTGGGCAGAGCCCCATCTGCGGTCTCTGGGCCGGGCCAAGGGAGCCAGCGCTGCGTGTTTGCCGTGTGGAAAGCCACCTGACCTGTGTAATAAGTGGCTGTCTTGTTAGAGAAATTTGTGGTCCTTCTAGAACTGCTAAGGAAGTTAATTAAAAATTCTAATCTCTAGTTGGGTACATGACTGGAAAGCCAATGTCCTGTGTACCAGAGGAGCAGAGTAAAACAAATTCAGATTGCAGTCACTGCTTTCTCATTCCCATCCTGGCATCCCTGTGGAAGACTTCAACTCTTTGACCCACCTCAAGCGTTAATGAGCTCATCAGCTCTCTCCGAGGCCCATTGCCACCCCACTGCCTGTATCACAAGGTTCTTCAGCCCGGGGAAGACGTCCACCCCACGGCACTGCCCGCACTGCCGCACCTTGCCCTGCAGTGAGCAGCCTGCCCCTTCCCATGCCGGTTCTCTCTGGACCAGGTGCTTGCCTCAACCCCCTGTGATCCTTGGATTGTTTGCCAAAGCCCAGCAGCTGAAGGAGCAATTGCCTGGCTGATCCCTTAACCACAGCTCTGCTCATGGGCAGCACAGTAGGGTCTGCACAGAGCCCAGCCCACCCCAACAGCTCTTCCAGCTGCCGTCCCCATCACCGTTTTCTTTATCTGATTAAAGGGCAGCATGGATTCAGAGCTCCCAGCCAAAACCAGCCTTCAGTGGAAAGGTGATTAATCCCCATTTGACTCCGTATTTGTTTTAAATTAAAATTCTGGAGGAGTCTGCATGCTTTTTCTATTTATTCTGCCTCACCACGAGCGGAACTGGCCCAAGATGGACATTTCTGAGCTGCTCAGATGGCTGCATAGTAGAGCAACTGCAATTATCAGCACTGAGATTAAGGGATTTGGGCTGAGAAAAGAGGGAACGGGGGAAGAAAAAAGCAGGAGGAGGGCAGAGGAAGAAAGAAAAATGCTTCAGTACATTCCCTTGCAAGCTGGAGGCAGCTTGCCTTGTGCAGCCCATTAGCTCCTGTTGCCTGCCTCGTTTGTAGAGACCACAGACTCAGATGAGAGGTCCTTGAGTGCATGCACAGGAGGAGAAACAAGGCAGCTGAAGGCAGAAAGGAGGCCCGTGATTCTACCAACTTCTAGAAGGCAGCATGAGCTGAATGCTTGCTTAAGGTTGCTGAGGGTTCAGAGGAGGTGCAGCCTCCAGCGGCACTGCCTGGGGAAGGTTTAATGGGCCGGTCTGTTCCTTTTGGCAGCTCTGAACGGTGCTTTCCTGAGCCAGGCACTTGGACTTGGAGTGCCAAACTGCTGCTGCAGTCAATGGGAGTGACTTTTGGGAAGGGCCTGGCCGTGCCTGCCTTGTTGATCCGTGCTGAGTGCTTCAGGAGGGTCACTGGGAGTGGGGACATGGCGAACCCTTTGGCAGGGCTGTGCCTGGCTGCGTGTCCAGCCCGTGCTCTTTGTGCACTGGGTTTTCCCATTCATGCCAGCAATGAGCACTGGTTTGGTACAGGTTTATTCCTAGGGACCAAACACCTTTCCTCCAGGTCTTCACGGTGATGCTGAGCCTTGACTTTGCTCCTGCGTAATCTCTGCCATTCACAGTAGCACCGATTCACAAAAAACTCTGTAGCATTTCCCACTCCTATGGGAGCAGGGCACAAAGAGCTTCTGGTGCTCAGCAGAGGGACAGAGAGCTGAGGAGGAGGGATTTGCAGCAGGAGCTCCCAGCCAGGCTCACCACCCCGCTGCCTGCTCTGCGCCGGGGCTGGGGAGCAGCTCCTGCTGGAACGTGCCCCGGACAGATTGAGGCTGCTGCACGGGAGGTATTTCTGAGCTTGTGCAAACTCTGACTTTACAAAAGCTCGTAAATTCAGCCACGTTTTCTCAAGGACAACCACAGGGACACCCCCAATAAAATGCCTGCTCCAAAGTGTAAAAGGCAGCAAGGAATTTTTAAGGGAAAAGTTGCTTGAACTGTTTAACTTAGTTGGAGAATATTATTTTTGCTGTCCTCATCCCAGAAAGGGGCAGGTCAGTTTAGATATAAATTAAAGAAAAAATGTTCCTGGAGGCAGATTATTCACCTGTAAAATCTCATCTCAAATCATTAAAGTTTGGCAAAGTCGGGTAAGCAAGTGCGGGTGAAAAGCATTCAGCAGCTTTAAAACTTGATAGTGTATTGCAAATATTCACAGGCAATTACATCAAAATAACAAGTTTCTGAGATATTAAGAAAATTTATGATTAGAATAAGCCCAGAACTTAAGTTATTGCCTTGTGTGCGTATGATTGCCTTTCATTTCATGGTCACCCAGTATTTTGTTCAGATACTCTATCAGAATATTGTCAGGCATTCCATGGTGAGATGGAGCTAGCCGGGGTAAAGGATGTGCTATCAGATGTTTATGCTGCTCCTGAGAAACACTCCGTAGTTCACTGACAGTAGTGTCTTGGGACTCTTTATCAGAAATGCAATAAGCCAGATATATGGCAAAATTCAAAACATATTTGGTTTGGGCCTCGGAGATCTGGAGCTCTGCTGTTCAGTGCCAAAGCAAAGCTGTCCCCAAACCGACCTGAAGCATCTCCATGCACGTTCTGTAAGTTCAGAGGTGAGAAGTTTTAATTTGCTAAGTGGCTAAATGGCCTTTGGTTTTTCTTTTTAACCCCAAAAGCAAACTGTGAAATTAATATTGAACCTCACGAATTCTGAAATACTTCATTGTTTCTTATTCTTCTTGCTTTTTTTTATTTTATTTTACAGTCATTAGGATCCTTTTTGCTCCATGAAAACTGGGTCTGTTCCACTGGTCAGAACAAAGCACTTCTGCTTTATTCTGACAGCAAAAACATAATAATGAAGTGAACTGAAATCAGATTTTCTTCAGTGGATTACTGAGAGGCAAATTTAAAATGATATTACAAACAATACCTCATAATTACAGTGGGAATGATGAGCGCCCTTAATCATGCCTCGCAGCTATGTTTGTTAATAAGAAAACAATGTAGAGTACTATTGTGACATTTTTCTTATTATTTTAATGTAGTCCTCAGTTTTCAGGCCATTTTCAGCTGGAGCAAATAGCCTTCCTTGCCTCCAGTACAAACAGGCTGCTTTCCACCGGCCAAGTCTCTGACCTGGTTTTCCTTTAAAAAAGGCTCTTTCCGCCCAAAAGTAGGGAGGGAGAGCAGACCTGTGGAATTCTGGGTCATTTCAATTAAAACTCCGTGCATTAATCATATATTTGACACGCTAAATGTTTCTAATTAACATCCAGCTTAAAACCACGTGTGCTTCAGCCCGTGTTCAGATGATGGAGCTGCTCAGGTAACCTCAGGAAAACCATGGGCAGGTGGCAGGGCATGGCTGAACCAACATTCAGTGAGCTGTTTGTCCACACTAAGCAAAGCAGAAGCCCGAGGAGCAGCTGTGACATGGGGCTGCTGGCAGGGCTGTGGCCAGCACACTGGGGACAGCTGAGTGTCCCACCAGGTGGGTGCCACTGCCGGGGCCCTGGGATGGAGGAAGGATGCTCATGGCCAGCTTGGCTTGTAGCTGCTGCCATAGCCAGCACCTGGGAGGGTGGGAAAGGCAGCTAGGAGTGGGAACAGTGACATCTGCAAGGGTGGATTTGTGCATGTTTTATTGGAAACTGCCGATTTTTTCCCCCTCTCAGCTCACCAAAATGCAGTTTGCCTCAATCAGGCTTGCAGCTTCGCTGGGTGTCCGGTGGCGAGGTCTGCCTTGCATCCTTGGAGTGCTTTTAGTGCCGTTCCTGGAACTGCAGTGTCTGGGGAAAAGCATTCGAAATTGCACATCATTAGCATGCTGAAGAGGAGGTAATGTATGTAAAGCATTTGACCTCCTTCTGGCTCCTGTGCCTGGGACAAATTCTGATCTAATTTGCAGCAGCTCAAATCCAGAGTATCTACATTAAGCACATTAAGTTTAGTGGAGTTACTCTGAATTTATACTACTACTGCGCCTGGTAAATGGAAGATGTCACTAACAGCCTTTTTGTGACCCAAGGGAAGGAAGTAATGAAGGCAACCTGCAAAGGCAAGGATGAAAACCGTTCCCGACAACAGGACTTCTGCAGGGGTGTGAAATTTACTGGGAGCTGCTGCATGCTCAGCATTTTTTAAAGCCAGCTCACACTCTTGGTGCTTAAGTATGGAATTAGGAGCCTTACTGTAGGCATCAAGTCTTGCAAACGTGTCAGAGGCTGCCTGGGACCCACCTGAAGAAGAGGTGGGTAATGGACCGACAGAGCGGTTTGAAAAAAGTTAAAGTATGGGGAAGGGTGAATTTTTCATTTCTCGTTTTTCTTCCTTTTTCCAAGAAGGAAAAGAAGATGGGGAAGAGTTTAAAAACAAAACCAGAAAAAAAGGAGGGGATGGAAACTAAAGCCAGTTTCACGCAAAATTAGTTGAAGGAATTAAATATCCCACAAAATAACGATTGCCACATTTTTAATTCTCTCCCTGGATGAGTAAAACACCCGTGAAACATCCACCATGCATTTCCGTTTGGCTAATCCCCCCCCACTCCAAATCCAATATCACTGACTTTTCTCGGTGTTAAAGAATCATTCTGCTTTTTCCAAATGCACAGAAAATTCAAAACATCTGGAAACGAAGGATTTCTTTGTGTGCAACCTTTCTAGGCTGGGTCTCAGTGAGTAGGAGAACCTGTGCTTCGCTGGCAGAGATCTGGTGAGCTCGACCTGGTGCTGGATGCACCTCGGAGCCACTTGTCTCTTCCTCACTTTTTTTTTTGAGGGAAACAGTCAGATTTTGACCTGACAGCTTTCTCAGAAGAAGCATCGTTGGTCTGTTGCCTGCACATGTTGGGTGTTAATATACAGATGATTGGTTGTGAAAATATTTCAGGTTCCAGCACGGGCTCTTGTTCATCCATGCAGAGAGCAAGAGGAGACCCATGGCTCAGCGTGAGGTTGGTCTATCTCGTTGGATCCCAGTGGAGGGAGGAGCTGCTGTGCGGGGCCGCGGTGCGGAGGCAGCTGCTGTCCATGGGAATCCATTGGGGTTGAGTCCAAACAGCCGGACACGTGCAGACCCCTCACCGTGACCCTGGGCACCGTGCCTCTGCCAGACCCGTGTGGGCTGGCGGAAGGAACTGCCTTTTAGTTTGTTGGGATGCGTGGATGGGGGATGTGGCTCCCCGCCTCCTGAGGTGGGTGCCTAAAGCAAGCAGGTATCAGCCCTTCAGTGCCTGGCTTTCCTTTTCATGGCAGTGTTTTCTCCCAGGCTGTGCCAGCAGCTCAGTTGCTGTGTTGGTGTTCTCCCCCAGGTGCCACGTCAGGCCAGGCTGACACCTCCAGTGCTCTCTGTGCGCTCAGTTATCACACAGAAGGTGACTCAATGGCATTGCCCCAGCATTACACCACAGTGCCTTGGTCCAAGTCCTGTGTTTCTGGCAGGGATGTACCAAGCTAAAGCATCTCATCAAGGTTTCAGGTAGCTTGGAGAAGTGAAAATATTAGGGAGGGAAAAGTAAAGTTCAAAAATGGGCACTGCTGTCAGATTTGGGGCTGGATTTTGAATTGCCCAGAGTATTTGAGGGTTTTGTAATTGCACAGGCTGGTATACAGGGATCAGGATGTTTCACACCTCCACCCATACAAGAACAAGTACACTGAGACCAAAGCAGCTGCTAGCCCAGATCCCAGGGCAGGTTCCGACCAGCCCAGCACCCCCCAGCAGTCAGCCCATGGGGGGACCCTGGTGGGAATCTGTGCAACTCCAGCCATGTCCCTCCTGGCCCTGAGAAAATGAAGAACTATTGGGAACTATTGCTCTGTACCTTAGAAGATCAGCCAAATGAGGAACAGCCAGGACTTCCCTTGGGTCTCACAGCATTAAACACTCCCACTGGGCACATGGAGCTGCGCAGTAGCAGATCCACATCTCGGAGAGGTTCCTGCCCCCAGCAAAGTCCATCCTGAAATAGACCAGAAGCAAGGGGAGAATCAAATCCACATAGCTCAAGGACAGAGATTCAGCCCTCAAGACAAAGCAGCCATTCTCTCTGAAGCAGGTGCAGAACTCCACCAAAGGACAATGTCACACCCTGGCACCATGGCCTTCAGTGTTTTAAGGAGTGCTCACCTTACCCAGAGCGGGAGGCTGGACCACCCTTGCCTGGACATCCTCTTTCCCCAGTCCCTCTCATTTATTTTGTATCCTTGCTAATCTCACACTTTAAAAACAAAAAATCCCCCCAAACAACCAAATTGCAGAAATGGAATTCTTGCTAACATTCTCTTCATGATTACTGTATAAATAATAATCCAGTAAAATGAGTGATACAAATCTCCTTTAATGACTCATTCACCAGATTTCTGCCCTTGCCTTTCACACCTCGGCATCACTACAGCAGTGTTTCGTCTCCTACCCGTCAATTGATACTTAAATAATGCATAAAACTGTCTTATTAAATGCATGTTGAATATTTATTTGGAAGCTCATCACAAGTTGAAAGATAACCTTCATTTTCAATTCCCTTTGGGATAATCAGCTAATTGGGTATCAGCAGAAGCTCAGCCTCTTCAGCCTGCTGCTAGTCAGCATCAGAGCCCTCCTGACAGTGCCTTCAGCACACAGAGAGGCTCAGTCCCTCGTGCCACCTCGTCTAACCCAAGGTAATTCACAACGAGGACAAAAAAGGAGAAAGAATAAAAGTGGTCGCAACCACTCACCTCTTCATTCTCCTCTGTGCTGTTGGACTTAGGCCAGGCACAGGCAGGGAGGAGCCAGCCACCTCCCTGAGATAACTGCTGAAGCCAAATCCTGGCCACTGCGACTTTCACATCAGCTCAGAAGGAACACGGGACCTCCTGGCACTGGTGCAGCAAGATCTCTGATTTGCTTCTTTCTTAGGCGGCTTGCTTTAAAACATCTTGCCATAAATTCAGTTCCTAAAAATGCAGGGCCTGGGGCACAGCTTGGACTGTTTCTGCCTCTGACCTCAGGCAGCAATAATGACTCCAAGGCAGCACACAGCCCCTACTGTGAGCCTCTCTCCTCTGGCCAGAGCCCGCTGGCTCAGTGCTGTGGGGCTGCTCCAGACCCCTGGGACATAACACCTCGATGTTGGAAGGTTGTTATCAAGTTGTCATTTATTCCACACTGCTAACTCTTTTCTCTTGTTTCTTTGTAAGGAAACACAACTGTCTCAATGAATTAGGCAGAGGGAGGTGCATGACATCAACCTAGGAAAAAGATCCAAAGGACTGCTCACACTTCACGTCCCAGAGCATTACACAAGATGCCCACTGACAGCACACAGGAGCCACCAAACCCCTTCTCCCATGGGCAGCTGCTGGTTTATGACGTGTCCCTCAGTAGGAGACCCAACAAAACAGCACATGGAAGAAACTCAGCCATGCCCAGAGCCTGGCAGGTCCTTGGCAGTGGCTGCAAGTAGCTGCCCAGGGAGCAAACAGAAGCACTTCTGTTAATGCTGTCTTTCAGGCTTGCCAAGTTCACTTTTTGAGAAAATTCAGTCAAACAATGCTTGGATGGTAAAAGCCTACTAATTTTCATACCCTTGATTAGTGCAAATTAATCCTAATTCCCTCCTTTGCCAGGTGAGCTCCTCCCATGGCTGTGCTCCCCCCGCCCATGGCAATGCATCCCATGGGATCTGGGAACAGCACTGCCCAGACAGAACCATTCCCACATTTGCGCTCAGCAATTATTTTCCATCGCACCCTTTTCTCCCCACACACCTGCACCAGTTCTGGATGAACTCCTACCAGTGTGAGGGGACGTCGGAAGAGCTGCAGAACCTCCTCACAAATGGAAGCTCCCATTTTCACCAGCTACAGATTCCTTCCCGCACAGAAATTTTGCTTTGAAATCCCAGCGCACATTCCCGACTTATTGAGTGGGAAGACACAGTATGGATTTTCTAAGAATCTGAAATAAAGTGGCTAGTTTGTGAGTTAAAACTACTGGACAACCGGCTCCTGTAAGGAAGATCTGATCTGTGGGGTTTTTGTCCAAATAAAATTAATAATGACAAATGTGCTTCATGCACCTCTGGGAGGAGACCCAAGCATCCGTGCTGGGAGACGCCTCTTGGTTAATTAAACAAACGAGTGACCTCTGGGCCAGGAGTGGAAACAAGAAGGAGAGGAGGAGCGTAGGCTCTCTCCCCCTGTGCTCCTGCTCCCCGGGGCTGTGGGTCTGCAGCTGCCCAGCGGGGCCGGGCTCCTCCCGGCAGCTCGGGGTAGGCTCTGTTTTCCCTAACACCCAGTGCTATTCCAAATATTATCTTACGCATTTCTTTTATTTAAAGAAAAGGTGCTAAAATAAAAGCAGTGCTCAAATGAAAACAGAGGGTTGGCCCTGGTTTGTGGTACTTCCTTTTTCAGCTCTCTCTGTTAACAAATTTATTAATCTAGTTGGGATTGTTTGTCTTTCCTCTTATAAAACGTCTTTCCTCCAGAAGGAAAAACTGCCAATGCATTATTAAAGGGAGGTCAGACCCCGGTGCCCTTTTCCCTGTTGATTCAGTGTTTGGAAAGAAAACTGAACGGGTAGTTTTTTTAGGAGGACACTGTTGAGAAGTAAGAACTGGAGTTCAATTTGCCTTTTGCCTTTAATTTTTCACTTTTCCTTCCCTCTCTCATTCAGTGGAACGTGACCTATTTTCTGTGCATATGTGGTTTCCCAGCCTAATTTCTCTAGTACTGAGTATTTTCACTTGCATTACTGTTAAGAAAGATTGCATCTCCATTATAATTGAAAAAATCACCTGCTTTATTAGAAATATAAACAACTGTCAAACGTTTTCACTGATTTTTATGGAGATTTGTTTTAAACACAGCCTTCATTTTCCATCTACTGTGTTGCTGCTCCCTTTAATTTGGTGCACATGGCCGTGCTTCTTAATATCTTTAAATGGTCCCAGGCAGATCAGAAAGGTGGATTTTTCAAAACAGCTCAGCACTAGAGCTCTGAATAATTGATTTTTTACTTTGGGTTGTTGAACTAAAAAAATGTTTCTTAACGTCTTTCTGATCATGCTAAGAGGAAGATTATTTAGCAAAATAAATGGAATACCTTAAAGGTTTAGTTTGATTCATTTTTGCTTCAGCTGCATGCACTAAAACCATTTAAATCTCTCTTTAAAAATTAAATGTTGATAATTTTTGGAAACAAATGTACTTGGGCAGGGGAATGAAACATTTCAAAACATCCTCAAAATGCTAAGTAGTGGCATTATTTATATTCCTGGGCATACCCGTTTTTTCTCCCTTAAAGAAGCCAAGCCTCACTCTTACCATACCGTAGTTACCATGGGGGGGTTCCTTGCCTCGTTCCTGGGGGATCCCTGAAAAAACAACAAAGAACAAGGGATGCATCTGGAAAGTGATTCAACCCTATGGGGGTAACACTCCTGAATTTTGTTCTTTCCTGTGTTTAAGGTCAGAGGGAACAAACCTGGGCCTGCGGATGCGCTGTGTGTGGCACTGCATACGCTGTGAGCTGCTTCAGCAGCCTCCTGTGCGTGGAGCAAAGGCACTGGTGTACAGTGTGCAGGCACTGCAAGGCGGCGGGGCTGGTAAGCGAAAGGCATTGACATCCTGAGCAATATGTAGATGAGTCTGTATTAGCAACCAGGTTCATTTAGCTGAGGTGGATGAGATCCCTCTGCGGAGTGAGCGTTGCACCAGAGACCTTGGGTGGGTGCAGGAGGGGTGCTGCTGTGAGAGGGTCCTGCTGCTAAGGGTGCTGCATGCAGGTGTGTGTTAAAACCAGCGCTTCGCTAGAGTCTGAGCAGAGTTATTCCATCCCTCTCACCTAAATCCGTTTTGCTGTTCCTGCTGGGTACCCTAAAATAGTGCTCTGTTTGGTGCAGGCACTTCAGGAGTGGGTGAATAGATTCTTTTAGGAAATACGTAGGCATGAGGATACTCCAAGGCATGATGGAAACACAAGGCGCCGTATTTTTATCGCGGGATCTTTCTGTAAGAGTCTGTAAAATGCGAGCTTGCCGCTTATTTTGGAAGAAGGGCTAACAGTGTTTGTGTTTTCTCTGAGCATGCTAAGCTGATTCTGTGTAATGTAATTAATGAGGCCATTTCCCATTAGAGGACTGCAGTAAGAGCTATTGCTAATCACTTTGCAGGCATCAGGGAAATGTTGCTGCAGCAGGAGCTCGCGGTGCCCAGGAGGTGGTGCAGGAAGATGTTGGCTCATTGCAAGGACCCCGCAGCAGCACTGTGTTACATGCAGTTACTGCTGCAGAATCTGCACTGCTGCTGCTGGAGGAGCACACAGCGAGCAGAGGGAGCCCCTGCTGCTTGCACAAAGTGTGTGTCCCCGGGAGCAGGTGCTGCTCACAGCATCAGAACCCCCCTCCACTGCTGATGTCTCCTGCAGAGGCCAGCCGGGGCTGTGGGAGCCGTTGTCTGCGTTCACAGAACCTGGGTTCAAGCTTTTGCTCCAAAGTAAAGGAATGTTTGATGGACAGTTTTGTTCTTTGGGAGGAACAAGTGAGACTGGAAGGTCAGTGCTGATAACCTGACCCGGGGAGCACGGAAACGTGATACACAGCATTGAAATAGAGGTCAGTGCTGGCTTTCTGCCATGCCAAACACAGGGAAATGCTACTGTTTTATAAACTTTCCCAACTTTTCCATAATTGAACTTATGAGTAGAACAGCCTGGAAGAGACTCCTCATTATTCCATTTGTTCAGAGATGTGGACGTATTAGTGCCGGAAACATCGTGGGCTGTGTCTGGCCTGCCCTTCTGCACAGCACACTGTGACATTTTATCCATTAACCTCACCACCGAGCCACTAACGCTCTTCTGGCTGAGACGTCTCTGCCACTCAGTCTGCAGAGAACGTGCAGGGATAACCCACCACATTCCCCTTAATAGTTCCTGTTAATGGCTGGGCTGTCCCTGTTTAAGGCAGTAATTATCCTTATGCTCCTATTGTGTCCCTGTTCCATGGTTCGCTGTGGTTTGGGATCTGCCCCAGGAGGGTTGGGACCCAGCAGGAAGGCTGCTGCAGGTTGGGAGGGAGGTGACGTGGTGGCTTTGGGTAGAGGGGCATGGTATATGGCAGGGCGAGGTGGCAGGTTCTGCTCTCAGGAGCATGGCTGTATTTTGAGTGGTAGCTGCAAGTGCTGGGGTTTGGTGGGGGCTCAGTTTGGGCATTGGCAGAGCTGGACGGAGTCTCAGAGGAATTGCTGGAGGTCTGCAGAGGATGGCTGCTCACTGCTTCGGCTCCGGGACTGATTCCACGTTCCTGCTGGGCTGCTTGATCAGACTGCTGATAAACTCCAGCGTTCCCCATGCCCTGCCTGGCTGCAGCACTTTTCCGTCTTTGTTATCACAAGCCCTAAGTTCACTCTCAGAATCATTGAGCTCTTTGTTTATCTTCTTCCTTAGGCTCCATAATTGCAGCTGCTGCTGAGACAGCAGAGTCTGCTTTGGGACCACCAGCACAGCCCCTGGGAAGCATCGAGCCCCCTCTGTGTCAGGATGTGCTGCTTTCCACAGGGCAGCTGAGTGAGTTGAGGAGAAGGGTTGCCTTGCTCTGAACTGAACAAATACAGCAAGGCACAGCGTGCTCCACACTTCTGTAGTGCTGCCTTCACCAGCGAGTCGCAGCCTGCTGGGTCTGGCAAGGTGAGCAATATTTTACTGGGGAAAAACTGTGGGTGAGTGTTGTGACAGGCAGCCTGGCAGCTGGGGGTTGCCTCCTGAGCAGCTTTGGATTGACCGTCTCTGTTTGCAGAGCGCATTTTTTCAGGGCTTGTCATTTTTAAGGGCATTGATTTTAATGTATTTTCTTTGGACGGTGACTCGACAGAGGAATCGGCTCCGAGAAGGAATGGCGTTGACTGGAATGTCTTCACTGGAAGCTATGGCTGTCAACTGTACCTAGAGAGGGGTTTGTTGATAAAACCCTTCCTTGGACCTCTCTCAAAGCAAATGCCTGAAGAATGAGCCATTTGTGTGGAGAATTGTTGTCTTCCCCAAGGACGGGCGCCATTTTGAGGGAAACCATCCCAAACAACTCCTGCAAGTTAGGGACGTTACACAGCAGCATGGTAAAGAACAGACGTCTGGGCTGATGGATCCCTAGTGTCAGTACGTATTTGCTTGGAGGATCTCTGGAGCCCTCCCTTCCCTTCCTTCTGACACACCCAGTGTGGGACAGGTAGGTGTTTGCAGCTGGGGCAGTTTCACTGGGTGATGCTGGTTGGTGAAGCATCGTGTTTATGACCCTACAAATGGGATGATGGCTTTTGTTCTCTTCTTGGATATATGTTGGAGGATAGCTCAGCTGTAATGGGGCGAGCCAGCATCTGGAGCTGCAGGCAGGCTTAAAGAGCTCAGTCTCTTTCGCTTACTGAAGAGACAGTTCAAAGGCAGCCTGATCAGGGCAGGTAATTCCCTGCACCAGGAGACGATTTCTGATGTGTAACAGGTATGAGAAGATCCAGTGGATGGAAGTTCAGCTCAGGCTGGAAATGAGACAGCTGTGGAGCAACATGGTAATTACCCAGTGGAGCGGCTGATCAAGGCAAGGGGGAGATTCATTCTAGCTTGAATGCCTCACCTTGAACCTGGATCTCTTCCTGGAAGGGCTGCTTTAGTCCAGCTATGTGTGAGCTGGATAATGTTATGCACTGATGGGAAAAACAGGCTGAAAAATGGTGTCCTGGGTCTTTTCACACACTGGGCAGCTTTCCCTTGTGTTGTTGAGCTCACTGCAAAAATAGTTTTTTCACCATTGAAAGGCAGTAGCTGCTCTGCAGCTTTTTAAAGTTACTGTAATTGCTATGCAGAGAGCTAGATATTGACTCCTTGAATGGGGAGAGCTGGTTGCCTGTCACAAGGGTGTTTCAGAGCACTTCAGTTTGATGCTGTAAGTAGACACATTTAGCCTTCCTCCAACATGTTATGGGATAGGTGTGGGAAATACAGGTATCCAGTGTGGCTGGCCAACCTGGAAATCACAAGAGGAAATGTGTTCACACTGAACAGAAAACTTGCTTCTTTTTGCTTCCTTTTTGTCCTGGAAAGCAAAATAATAATGGGACAACAGAAATGTTTCATTTTACCCCAGTATTTTGCTTCATTGTGTGGTTATTTCGGATATACATTCAAACTCTTTTCTTTACAGTATCAGTTTTTAGACAAGCAAACAAAAATGTCACTTTGAAGCAAAACAATGGAAAGTCTGATTCTGAAAGCTGGCAAAATGCTGTGGCTGTCAGCTCTGTGCCAGGGGTCACCTCTTTCCCCAGCTGTCTGTATAGTGAAGTCTGCTTGTGACTGTTGATGAAGACATCAGTGCATCCAAGGCAGCGATGCTCCCAGGAGGACTGATGCCATGATGTATGTTGTGCACATGTTGAGGTTGTAGCCAGGCTCCAGGAGTGCAGGCAGTGTGGTGTGGCTGTGCAGGCACCATCAGTGCATCCATCCAACAGTTGCATGTGTACCTTCCTGATGTCAGCAAGCGTTGGTCTTGTGCAGCAGGACTGCCTGCAGCCCTTGTGTCGGAGCAATCCCAAGCACACATACAGGCAGGGCGGAGAATGGCTTGAGAGTAGTCCGGAGGAGAGGGACTTGGGGGTGTCTGTTGATGAGAAACTCAACATGAGCCGGCAGTGTGCGCTTGCAGCCCAGAAGGCCAACTGCATCCTGGGCTGCATCAAGAGAAACGTGGCCAGCAGGGCGAGGGAGGTGATTCTGCCCCTCTACTCTGCTCTCGTGAGACCTCACCTGGAGTATTGTGTCCAGTTCTGGGGCCCCCAACACAAGAAGGATGTGGAGCTGTTGGAGCGGGTCCAGAGGAGGCCACGAGGATGATCAGAGGGCTGGAGCACCTCCCCTACGAGGACAGGCTGAGAGAGTTAGGACTGTTCTGCCTGGAGAAGAGAAGGCTGCGGGGGGACCTGCTAGCAGCCTTCCAGTACCTGAAGGGGCCTACAGGAAAGCTGGGGAGGGGCTTTTTACAAGGATAGATAATGACAGAACAGGGGGTAACGGTTATAAACTGGAAGAGGGTGGATTTAGACTAGATACAAGGAAGAAATTCTTCCCTGTGAGGGTGGTGAGACACTGGAACAGGTTGCCCAGAGAAGCTGTGGATGCTCCCTCCCTGGCAGTGTTCAAGGCCAGGCTGGATGGGGCTTTGGGCAACCTGGTCTGGTGGGAGGTGTCCTTGCCCATGGCAGGGGGGTTGGAACAAGATGATCTCTAAGGTTCCTTGCAACCTGAACCATTCTATGATTCTGTTGCAGTCATATGAGGAAGCAGAACTGCACACGAAGGAACGACAGCCATTTCTGTACAGCACGTGCAGTGTTCTCCTGAAAGACTTAGCTACGATAAGGCGAGGTGGAATGGGACATAAATCACGATCAAATAGCTGCGGTGTGACGCTGTGTTTTCCCCCTTTCTCTTTGCGATATTCCTCTCAGTTCATCAGTTTTATGGCAGGGGCTTGGAATAGCTCTGTGCCTGATTCTTTTTAAAAGTTGCAGATATCTGTTAATGTGGGACAGCTGCTGTGGCTGTCGTAGCATTTCTGGGCTGCAGGTCAGCGTAGAGGGATTTGGATAGCACAGTTCCATCTCAAGGGCTGTCCTGTTAATTCTGCTACATTGGATGACTCCTGAAAGCAGTTTTCCTGAGCTATCACGAGGGTTTGTAATAAATCTTAATGAGACACCCCTGCTATGATAAATCATTTGTTTCTCTAGTAGGATCTTGGATTATGGTCTCTATGGAGAATGGGAGGAACCTCAAACCCTACTTCAGGATGGTGTCAGCAGTTACCTGGCTGTTTACCATCCAGCCAGAAAACATTCCAGCAGTCACCCAAAAGCCTCAGGACACTGTCTGCTATTTGTAAAAGCCAGTGCTTGCCTCCTGAGGCAACAACTGCTCTTGAGTTAGATGCTTTGTTTCAACCCAAGTCCATGAGGTGCAGGAATTCTTCCCTCTCCTTATTTCTCGTGTTTAAAAGGGTCCAGAAGGGATTTACAACCAAATCAAGAGAAATGGTGACCAAACCAGAAGTAAATCCCACCTACACAAACGCTTTGTTACATTTATTTTGTTGGTACCTAAAGACACTGAAGCCACTGGAGTGAGGTTTGGAAAAGACATAGAAGTCAGTGGCTGTCCTCTTGAGGAGCTCAGAAGCTGAAGCAAACTGGAGACCAGAGGTGACCAGATTCCCAAACGTGCAGGATAGATGAGGCCAGCCGTGCACATTCACCACAGCCCCTTTTCCCTTCCTTTACATGTTACATATTCTTTTGGGTATTTTCTTACATGATTTTTGCTGTCAACAGTAAGCAGACACTTGGAAACATCCTAATTTGAGGAGATTTCTTGGTGAGGAGGCAACGGGCATTTTCCAAGGATGTGGAGACATCCACAGGAGCTGTGGCAGGTGTGAATTAACATTGTTGCTGATTTGCCTTCCTCTGAACAGAGACAGCAGAATTCACTGGTGTCAGTCACTGGTGTGATGGAAGACAGATCCTGTCAGAAGCATCTCTATGCCTTCTGCTTGGCCAAGGCATCTACAGGTTAGTTTCTAATTTGTTAATGCATGACCTCTTGATTAAACCATTTACATAGTTTGTAACTAAAAAAGAATCCTAAGGGATCAGAACAAAAACCTGCAGAAATGCACCTAGGTCTTTAGCTGATTGCAGTAGACTTGATGTCTTGAACAGCTGTTAATTTGGAATCCTCTGAAGTGATGGTGTAAGTGCTGTGCTGGTAAAAGGCAGGTTGGGCAAAGGTGGTGGGGTGATAAATCCTGAGGAGACACGAGATTACAGGGGTCTGCATTCCTTAGTTAAATGGATTCAAGCCAGCAAAATTATCTTAATCCAAGCAACTCCTTTTGTGTAATCCTGTAAGTGGGTTAAACTTGTAGTCTGGGACACTGCCAAAGGCTCATCCCATTAAGCTTGGGGACTTAAGTGAGTTTTCTAAGGTAGAGTGTCATCACTCTCAACAGTGGAGAGAAAGACCAGAGGGTGGTCACATCTTGGCAATCTCATGGTCTTGGTAGGTGCCTTTTCTCTCTCTTGGGATGAAGAGAGAGCTGAGGGAAGGGCCTGCTGTTTGGTAGGGACAATCTGGATCTACAGCTTGGAGGGATGGAAATTGGACTGAACCTGAGAAGTGTTGCAGACATCCCTGTTGGCAGGAATTCTCAGTGAGCTGCTGTGACTACAAGGGTCAAGTTGCCTTTGGATGGGTTAGGGGAGTTGTTTTGAGATGAAATCTGAGAGATCTATGGAAGGGATTATATGACAAAACAGCAATTCCCAGGACCTGAAAAAGCTTTGGTATGAGTCCTTGCATATCTAATCTGTTGATATCCCCAACAGGTTTGAAAAGAGATCAGATCACTCTTCATAGCCCATTTATAGAAATTTAGGGTTCAGTGGCTGCTTTTGCTCACCATTGAGATCAAGAAGCATACATTGGCTTCTGCTGGGATGGGGGAGCTCTTCCTGGGCCTGCAGCACAGCAGGAGGTGAGCAGCTCTCTTCAGACCTGTAGGCATCACGTTCTTGTAAGTGTCTGAGTGTGGCACTCATTCCCCGCACCTGGGGTCAAGAATTTTCCATCCAGGTTCATTTGGTTGGGACTGCCGGAGATTGTTTGGTGGTGGTGGTTATTGCATTTCTTTGTTTTTATTTTTTTTGAGTTTTATTTGTTTTGTCCTTCTACATAACAAGTTCTGCTTCTCACGTTCTCCTAGGAGTTACATTTAACAAATTCCCTGCTAATGTCCTCCTTGTGTTTCCTCAGAGCGAGGAGGAGCCCTCAGGGGAGAGAGCTCTGCCATGTCATTTCTGCCAGACTTTGTGCAAGACAGGAGAAGAGATTTGGAGGGTGATGGCAAGTAAGTGAGTGGGAAATGGAGTGCAGGCCTGGGTAGAGACAGACACAGCTCATACTACTGGAATGCAAGTGCTGATGGACCAGTTAAATTCAAAAGGCAATGGCCCAGGCCCAGATGTTTAAGAACTTCGGCATGACTTGAAAGTGGCATAACAATAAAAGGGCTCTTGTTTGGAAATAGTTTCTTAGAGGTTAAAAAAAAAAAAGAAAAAGAAGTGAAATGTTCCATCTGGCATTGAAATCCTGGGCACGGAGTTTCAGTGGTGTGGCTGTGGAGTGCCACCACCGCTCACGAGTGACAGGTCTGCTGCCACTGTTCAGCACTAAGAGGGGTGCATCTGCTCCATGGATGGATGAGTGCAGCCATGCTGCTGGAGGACAGGATGCTAGGAGGTGCAGAGGGTGAGGAAGGGTGAGCAGAGTCCCCATGGTTAATGGAGAGGAGAGCTACTGTGTGTCAGAACGTCTGGTACCCCTGGCTCCAGGCAGCCCTGTGAACATGAAGAGCCTGTGGCCATCTCATTTATGCCTCTTGCCCTTTGTCAGGTCCAAACCAGACCTCAGAAATGGTCCCTTAGATGCCGTGGAGCAACTCCTTTGGTGATACTGCAGTAGAACTGTAAGATCAGGCTCAGGAATTTGGCTGTGGACAAATGAAACTGCAATGGAGGAGGCAGAGCAGGGCAGACCCACCTGCTTAGCACTTAGCACTGCAGATCTGCTTCAGCAGCCAGCAAACTCCAGTTTGAAGTCATAGCCTCACAATGTGAGTGGCAACATTCCCGTGGTCTTCCGGGGACAACACTTTGCCCCCGCACTTTCTAATGCGTAGCTGGATCTTTCCCAGTGATCCCATTAAGGCTCTTCAGGGAAATGCAGGGAAATAATGTTAAGAAGATAATTATAGGGTAGCCCAGATAAAAAGGCAGGTCAAGAACAATTTGAAGAGTTGGGGAATGAGTTCAGGCAGCTGAAGAGGTGCCATGAGCTGCCCACTCGGAGGCGTTTTCTCGCTGCCTCAGATGAAAGTTTAGTTGCAGCTTTGTGCACGCTCCTCTGGTTTCCAGTATTTCTCTGGCACAGAAAACTCTCCTTGCTGTATGTATACCAGGTACTGCCAGAGCTGGAGTTAGCTGAGAACAGTTGGATTATAGGATTTAGAGACAGATGGGATCTTTTTCATTATATTTTTTTTATGATTAGCTCACAACATAACATGTGAGGCAGTCACGTATTTCATATTCACACAACAAATTATGCATCTAGTATGAAATAGCTCGTTTCCTTCTCTGAGAGAGAGTATGAATTTCCATCTGGAATATATAATGTGGTTTCCATATGTAGAAACAGAGACTGGTTACAAGTATCAAAGCGGTAAGAACATTTTGGATGGTAATGTGCTGTGGAAGTGTCTGTCCAGTGAATGTATGAGAGTTGTCAGTTGATTCATGAATTCTAAGACAGAGACGTAACTCAAGAGCGGGGTTTAAGGATTAGGATCCTCGAACCTGGTCTTCTGGTTAGGGATCCTGACTTCAGGACATCCGTGCTGGATGGGGCTGTACTGCACTTGGTACTGCCTGAAGTCCAGTCTGCCCTGGCCATTTGAAGAAGAGGTCAAATCTGCTTTTAGGTCTGGAAAATACTTGATTTCTCAGTTTCCAGAGCTCAGCTTAGGTGGGCACTGTGTGCCTGCTTGCATGTAGATGGTAGGTGTCTTCTGGAGCGTGGGCTCAGGATCATGCTCTCTGTTAACCTCCTCCCTTACGTGCCCATCCCACTCTGGGGCCAGTCCAGCAGGAGTGTCTGGGAGAAGCTGCTGCACAAATTGTTGCTATAGGACTATTTTGGGCAATATTCATCATGCTGGGTTGTCAACCACCAGATTTGGTGTCTCTCAGTGTGACTGAAGTTAGTGGCATGTGGAGACTACTATGAGGATTTCTACTTCTGCTGCCTCTGTGTCATGTAGGCAGTCTGGCCCCATGACAAGAGGAAGGTGCCCTTCTATCAATCCAGTATCTTAGTTTCTGGATAGTTTCCATTACACATAGGATACGTCACAGTTTTCACTTTTTTTTTTTTTGGTTTAACTTATCATATCCTCAAAGCCTGTTTCTGAAGGGTGAATGGATTATTTATTGCACAGGGCAGTTTTGTGAATACCTACAGAAATGGCATCTGGTCTCCAAATGGAGACCTTCTCCCCCCTCCAGGTCCTTAAGAGAACATGACAGTAATGGAGCAATAATGAAATGTTTCAAGAGGAGTGTCGGAAAGTTCAGAGTGGTATGGGGGAGTTGTAAATCTGGGCTGCTTTTGGCTTGAGGAAGAAACCCCGTTAAAAACTTATTAGCTGCTGACACTGTGCTTCTCTCACCTTGCCCAAGATGTAAAACTCACCTCAACACCGTCACACTGCCTTTCACTTGCACCTGCCTCAAGGTGCTGCCATCTCAGCACTGCTTTTTGCTTCCCAGGAGCTCAGTAGCAGTGAGATCGAGCACACATTGCATTTGGTGTGCTCTCCCCTCTCTGTTTTGCTCTGCAGACCTTCACCTGCCTGTCCTGCATTTATCCACTCAGAGGGGGAGCAGATGGTACCCAGCATCACTGGGGCTGCCCAGGAGATCTTCAGGTTGCTTGGTACCGGGAGGAACCTTCTTCCCATGGAGGTAGGGTTGCCATTTCCTGCAATAAGAGAATGGGCCAAATATGGGCACTTTAAAGGTGTGATCAGTACATCTCCCTTTTGACGTAATTTGTCCCAACAAAATACTGAAGCCTTGACTTCAGTTTTGTTCAGACTAGGTTTGGGGTGCCTAAATGATTACTTCTTTCAGCTTTGTGGTCATCTGTTAATTATTCACGTTGTTTCTAATTTGTGTATTTGACAAGACTGTTCTTTTCCTTTCCTCTTCAGACAGATTGTTTCAAATTCCAAGCTGGCACTGGAAAGCTATGTCTGACCTGTCAACTCATAGCATGGAATACATTGCACCTAGCTTTCGTCCTAAAATGTGGTGACTTCTCTAAGGAAATTGCACGGGCTGCTGCTACAAGCAGAGGTGGGAAGTAGGCACCTCCAAGCTGTAATTCATGTCACCTGTTTTAGATACCTCTCAGGGTGGGATGGAGGTGCGTGTTTCATGGTTGATAGAGGTGTCTGAGTGATGGGTTTGTGTTGGGCAGCACACTCTGAGACTGTCAGGATGGACTTCATTGAACAGATGCAATGCTTTGCAGTGTAGACATTCGTATCTGAGCAGAAACTGAGCTCTCCATCACCCATGCACAGAAGTAGGAACCAGGAAGGTACGACTTACGAGGATTATTTAGCCTATATGGTGGGGAGAATGCAAATATTGAATACCGTTACTTACTAATGATTTTTTTCCTGACATTGTCTAGGGACATCATCATCAGCTGAGGTTTGCATCCTGATTAATTTTTGATGTCTGCTGTGCAGTCATTTCTTGATCTAGTTGATATGTGGTGTAGCAGCTGGTGGAGGACCCTAATCAGTATATTTTTAGTTAGTATGTAAAATGGCTGATAAAAGCCTGTGTACGTGACAGGTTTGCAGCCGATCAAACCCATGATCCTCTCAGGGAATGGAATCAGATCTTCTTGATATTAGAAAGAAAATAATATGATGCATCACTCCCAAACTGGTGCTTACCTTGGCTGAATGCAGGATAGCTAACTCAGAAGGATGTAAGGAAGGGGACTAAGAGTATTAGACTGCCTGAAAAATGTTTTCCCCATCTGGCTCTGTGAATCTTGTGAACTCTTGTTTCTATGGTCAGTGGTTACAAAATACTGCTAAGTGTCTTTTGGAGAGAGTTGTGAAGGGACTGCACATTTAATTAATAGTGGTTGTGTATGTCTAAATAAATTTCTGCAAAAAGCGACATTTTTAAGGAGATCTTATGATAAAACTGCTCTGGAGGGAAAGTTAGGCTTTCCCAGTTTCACATTTAATTAACTTAGTCTGACTTTTATAGGGCTTTGTGTTATGCCTTTCGTTCTTCAGTAAACAAATGGCAGAAAATTAAAGCAGAGCAACTGCCAATGAACAGTAAATTTAATTGAAAAATAATGAGTTGCCATGGGGTGCCATAGGGTTCTGCAAAGATAACGTTATTTATCTTGGAAAACTTCCACTTGCATTTGTCAAAACGTGATATATAAGAGGAACAAAGGGAAGAAATATGACATTAGATAGGAAAGGGCTAAAGCCTGATTCCTCATACTGGATTTGGGACTAGAGTTAGGTGGAGTGAAAAACTGATTTCCTGTGCTCTGTGGCAGCTGAGTACAATTTCCATCTGATGCATCGCTAAGTGAAACGTCGTGTCAGGAGAAGAAGTCAAGTGGCTGGAATTTGTAAGGTCCAGATGAGCAGGAAGGAAGATGAGCATCAATGTCACAGGAGGGGAGAAACATGTGGAGTGATCTTGGTTCTTTCATGGTGAAACAAAAGGCTCTGAGTGCTCTCTCTGGTTTCATATGGATTTCAAGGGAAATTAAGTGTCAGGAAAATAGAAGAGCGAGCCCTTGAACAAAGGTGCTGAATTAAGACAGCCACAAGATGTCTTCATTTTGGGTTAAAGTGATACAAATGTATCAGTGGGCTTGGTCCTTTTGTGAAATACTTACATGAAATTCAATCTGATCGAATAACTCCGGGCAGTGAGTAGCAAGAGCAATCTGCAGGAAGCGACTGACAGCAAACTGTTAATCCAGCTGACAGAATAAGCAGGGTTACTCTGTTTTCAGCTGTGTCATGGATCCAAAGTCCTGGGTAGCTCCCTGTGGGTGAAGGCGATGTCCTGGGCATCCCACCCCCTTGCTGCTAAGCTGTGATTTGCAGATGAGACCCCTTTCACCCTGCACATGTTTCTTTGATTGCCAACGTATGAAATGCGATGTGTAGCAGTTCATTTTTGCAACATCTGTTTTCCAAGCTCATCATTTCCCGGCAGTTCCCACTATGCAGCAAAACCCACCTTATTTACAGCCTTCACATTTGGAGGGCTCAACAGAGCCCAGGTTTGGCTGACATTTGCAAGGTTCCTGCTTTTCATTTCGACCCATTCTTGCTTTATTTTTAGCTGTTTTAAAATGACACATGTTTCCGTCTTTTAGGTAATGAGATGCTTTCCACTTAATTCAATCACTAGTTAATTTGATCCTCTATTTAATTTGTTCCAAACGTCTGGAAGCAAAATTCTGTATCCTAAGTATATGTATATATTACATATATAGCTTCCACCCTTTGCTCTGATCATTCTGCTTGCTCTAAACAAGCCTTATAATTCAATCTCGGGCTATTGAAACTTGCCATTTAATTAATAAGAAAAGCCAAAATCGAAGGAGGACAGAAGGCAACGAAAAGGTTTAAGGAATGAGTCCTAGTAATAAAAGATGACTATGACTGAAGGTTGTATCGTGGAGTACCTGCTGTTGGCTAATAACTCAGCTATGGGCTATCAAATCTGTACGAGTGGGGGTGAGCTGATGGATAGCAAAGTCTTTCAGGAAAATGTTAGGAATAACCGTGAACGGCCCCTTGCATGGAGCGAGGCTCAGGGCTCGTCGTGCTAAAAAGGAGCGTAATACCAAAAATGTTGCCTAGCAAAGTTTCATCAGTCACCCAGAGCCTGGAAGTCAGATGGCAGGGGAAGAACGCTGCTGCAGCCCGTGCCAAATCCGTGTCGTCTCTAGCGCTGTCAGGAGCACCCGCCGGCACTCCATAAAGCTTTCACTTCCATCTCCAACAGATCCCCAAAAACCCCTCACCGACCTGATTTAATCAAACGCTCACCTCAGTGCTCAACCTCTCTGCTGACCTCGTTGGCTTCAGCGTCACCAGATCAGCCCACGTGAGCATCACATCCAGCTGGTATTTGGGAGAGGGTCCGCTGGAGCCGTGTGTGTGCCAGAGGGGTGCACAGAGCCCAGCCCAGGGCCGGAGTGGCCACAGGACGAGAGCTTCTGTGCAATGTTCCCTGGCACCTTGCTCCTGTGGTCATCTCGTGGGGTTTGCAAAGGCAGTGGGGAGCAGGTGTGGTGGGAGCCTGGGCAGCGGGCCATAGGGATTGCTGGCACAGGGGGCATTTCTCTGTCTCCTGGTCTGAGCAGCGCAGCTGTGGGGCAGCTGAAGTCCTTGTCACCTCAGTGCAGCTCACTGGTTTTCATGGTGCTTTGCTTCTCAGAGACGCTGATGGTGTGAGCTCGGCTGGCTGTGCCCTGTCTGAGGGACACGGTAGGCAATGACAGGGAGCTCAGCTTTGCTCATTTCCCACTGAGGGGTGAAGGCAGATAAAAGCCATGCTGGGAAGCAGCTCCAGGGTGCTGGGAGCCGTGCTGCTGCCACTGCATGTGTGCCCCGCTCCCTCTTTCTGCCCTAAAAGCTCTGCGTGCCCTTCGTGGTGGCGTGGGGCCTGTGGGCTTCTCTGGCCCTGAGGCCTGCAGGTGTGGCTGCACAGGGCTCCTCGTGCTGCTGGTGCTGGTGCTGCCCAAGAGCTCTGTACACAAGGCCTCGGGTGGTCTCCTGAGCCCTTGTCCCATCACAGGGCTCACCCAGCGGCCCAGGAGCAGCTGTGCCACACAGCAGCAAGCAGCAAAGCAGGGCATGAAGGCATGAGGTGATGGCAGGGATGGCGGCAGTGCCAGGGCAGGAGGGAAGGGGGGGGAGGTGTGTGACTGAGAGGAGGAGCAGCCAGCAGCTGGGGCACAGGGAGGCAGAGAAACCACGGAGCAGCTCTGTGAGCAGTGACCGGTGCTGGGGTCAGCCCTACACGATGGAGGGTCTCAGTCCCTTCCCAGCTGTGGCACAGGAACGGTTTGTCTTAATGAATTGTGAGGAGTAATGAAACAGGACAGAGCTCTTGAGAGGGTGTGAGGATTTTATGGGAGCTGTGGGGTGAACGTTAATGCAAGCACACCTCGTTATCGCTTCCCCTTAGTGTGCTGCCTGCGCTCTGCAGCCTTTGTGACCGCTGTGCCCCAAACTCTGAGCTGACGCCCTCAGGTCTCCGTGCAGGGGTTGCTTTGGTGGTGTCACTGGGTGGGTGTCCAGGATCCCAGAGTGCAATCCGGAGCCCAGATATTCCCTGTCTCTGCCACTGCTCCCCTGTGGGGCCTTGGTCACATCACTTCACCTGCATGAAGCCCAGAGTCCTTGTTCCTGGCAGTTGTAATGCAGCTGGAAGGAGGCTGGGTTTTGCTGGGTGCTTTGCATCCTCTGAATGTAAACAGGAGTTGGGGAAGCATCAGAGGCACAGAATCAATGTCAGAGTTTGCCTGCAGCAGAGGGAAATGTGCTGAGAAGCACACACAACTGCCAGCACCAGGGGCCTTTGTCCACAACAGTCACACCAGTCAAGAGGCCACCTTGATCTTGTTCTGGCCTGTTCTTTTAATCCTAATTTCACTTCTTTTGCCAAAAAAAAAAATTCCTTCTTTTTCACAGTGGTGCTCCCAGGAACTCATCCTGCCTCGCTCACACCAGTGGGGCTCGCTGCCGTAGATGCAGTGGGTGCAAGAAGAGCTCCCTCCTAAAGACAGAGCCTTCTGCTCACCTCTGCTGCCTGCCAGACCTATCTCATCTGCTTTTACCTGAATCGCAGTCTCTCTCCTCTTCCCACCCTGATGGAAAGCAAACCTAACAGAAAGAGTGGTGCTAATGACCACGACCCCACTACTATTTTATTTCCAATTGGCAGCCCATGCAAGCAGCCCTATTTTCTTTTCTAATGGGAAACTTTATGATGTACCAAATTACCCTGTAATAGTCTGTGCTGAGCTGCCTCCTGAAAGGTAAACGATTTTGATTTTTTATGATCGGTTATTATTACATTTTTTTGCCCATTCCATAAAAAGAGGGGGATTGCATTAAAGAGACCCCGTGGCTGCGGAGCTGGCAGCCAGCTGCTGCCTGAGGAGCGCTGCAGGTGCCGGCAGCAGTGCCCTGCAGCTGAGACGTGCGGGTGGCTCCGGGGGTCTGGCACAGCCCCTGCGGCTCACCTAGGTGCTGATGGGTGCAAGAAGCTTCACCAGCACAGAAGGGAGGTCCTGGGGGCTGCAGAGCCCAGGCGTTGTTCTGCACGATGTGGAGTGCCATCTCCTGGCTCGATAGGAATTGGCTGTGCTCCGTCAAGCCCCGCTCAGTCCGCAGGGCAGGGAGCCGGGGCAGCTGCTCTGCTCCCTTTAGGCTCGTGTCTCCGTTGGGAAATTATCCAGAGAAAGGGCAGCAGCAGGAGGTGGGAGGGCTTAAACCAGAGCTGCTCTCCTGGGCTAGGCAAGGAGAGCTCATTTCCTGATAACAGCTTCATTTTAATTAGAGTAGCTGAGCCATCATGCTACCCAAGTGGGAACTGAAGTTGACGCCGCTCTGGGAAGTCCTGTTGGTGTTTTCTGCCGCATTCTGCAGCAGAGAAGCAGGAGAGAGATGTGGGATGAGATCCAAGGAGAGATCAGGCAGGAAACTTCCCATGGGCATCACTTTTATTTTAGCTGAAATTAGGTGTCTACCTATCTTTCTGGCTGTGCATGAAGATGACTGCAAAGACCGTGCTTAAATCATTGTAACACCTGCTTGTATTTGTAAAAACATGTGACTGCGGGCTTGTGTAGCTGGACCTGGCCTGGGATTGAGGAGAACTGGAGCAGGAGAGGTGAAATCCCACCTGGCTGCAGCCCGTGCTGTCCCCTGGTACAGCGAGGGGTGATGCTCTGTGCTGAGGAGGTCCTATCACATATGGGTCTGTTGGGTGCCTTGAGTCACATTTCCATCATTTGATGTAAGTAAGTAAATCTGACTGCAAAATAAGGACCCATTTATGTGAAAAAGATTTCATCTCGGTTCAGTGAACATGCTTTCCGTTTTTTCAGTATGCATATTTTTCCAGTAACTGTAAAAAATGTTTGAAAAATCTGCTGCATCTATTAACAGTTACTTCAATAGAGAAAGGAAATCTGTAGTGGTGAAAAAACAGCAATGATTTTGTGAACAAATAATCATACATTTTCCACTGAAGTGCTCGTTGAAACCTATGATTAAAAATACCGTACTCAATTTTGCAGTAACATCTTTGGTTGAAAAATGACATTTAACTACGCCTATCTTTAATAATCAAAGCCATATTTTGGAGTTTGACCATGGCTGCCAGTTGCAGTAGCTGTGTGGGTAACAAAGGGATTCTGACACTGTTTGTTCTGCCTGGTGACAGCCCCAGACAGGGCAGCCCCACGGGCCGGTGCCTGCTGCTCGGCTCAGCTCCTCTCGTGCGTGTGCATCCGTGCAGGCAAGCGAGCTCACCGAGAGCTCTCCAGTCGCTTGAATAAAGGGGGATTAAGCGGAGCTGTGTATGTATTTATAGCAACTTCTGCTGCTTGCCTCTCGCCGTGATCTAACAGCAAATCAGCCTGTAGGTGCACTTTGGCACAGATGCATCTGCTGGGTTGGGCTGCCCGCTTGTTTGCTGGGCAAGGCCGCTGGTGGCCTTGGATGCTGGGCAGCCCCAGGATTGCTGCACCTGGCGTGGCAGTGCCTGGCTGCGGGGTGAGCTGGAAATGGGACCTGGAGGGTTACCCAGAGGGGCTCTGAGAGGTGGCTGAGGACAGCTGGCACATCCCAGCATTGCTTCCCACCTCTGCTCGGAAAGCCTTTGGGGTGGGCTGGCAGTCCTTCCAAAGCTCTGTGTAGGATGGTTCCCCCGAGTGCCTCTCAAGCAAACATCGCTTTCCCATATTCCGTGTGCAGACCTTTGGGTTTGCCCATCTCAAGACTGTGTGGAAGGTGACAAGTTCCTTCTGCCTATCCATCTGTCTGTCTGCTGAATCCCAAGGTGGAAACTGGCTCCCCTCAGAGAACCTGAGCATCCAGTTCTCTGGTTTGAAAACCCCGCCTGGCTGGGGCCTCCAGCCTGTGCCCGCCTGTCTCACCTCGGTGGTTCTGGGGAGGCTGCTGCCCGTGGGGATCCTCCTTCCCCCCATCAGGCAAGGTGTTCTCCTGCCTGGGTAGACCAGAGGGACCTCATGGCAGGAAGACACAGACATGGATCCCTGGACTTGTACCGTTTAGTGGAGTGTGAAAGGAAGGGCAGTAATTCTTTCAGATTCATTTGCTGTCCAACTTTCTGATACAAGACTACGCATTCTTTCCCTGCAGAGCGCAGAAGTGAGCATCAGTTCAGGGAATTACCCACCCTGGTGTGGCTGGGTAACACAATGAACATCCCTTTGCAGCTGTGGCTGAGCACTTCTAAGATGTCTCTTCCCTCTCTTCGCAGACAGAGGAGCAGTGTAGGCTGGGAACCGAGCCCTCTGCACTAACTTCACCCACTTTTAACTCATCTCTTCCCTTGGTTCTTTACACCTACCAACACCCTGCTTTGGTTTCTGCGAAAGCCGTCTGTTTATTATATGTGGGTGAAATCTGGTCATGCTGTACTGTTTATTAGTCCAAAACCGAGGTCAGGCAGGTTGGGTTTCTTTCCCGAGTGCTTTTATAATATTTGTGTTAGCTGGGCAGCTAAGTGCTGTCAGATGTAGCAGCAATGGAGCTTGCTGCTGTTGAAATTTTTATGGTTTCATGCATTTTACAGCATCACCTGTCAGACTCCAGCAATCATGATGTCACCTGTAGTGGAATATATAAATTTGAACAGCGGAGACTGGAGCTGGGGGAGTTCTTCAGTAATCTCTGCTCCGTTCTCCCCTCCTCCTCCAGGGGAGACCAGGAGGTCTGAGGCATGGCGAAAGAAAAGGAGCAGACTTCCCCTCTCCCCTGGGCTTTGCTGCAGCCGTTCTGCGTGATCTGGGCAAAATCGTTGCCTTCACTGCCATTTCCATCCTGCCTCTTTGTTAGGCTTGCTGTGTCCCTGGGAGCTGCTCTCCTGTGTTCATCCCAAGGCGTGGGGAAGGCTCAGCCAGCACTGTGCTGCAGGGATGCCCTGTGTGCATGGGATGGAGGCAGCAGAGCGGGTACCGTGGGGCTGGGGGTGAGGGATGGCAGGAAGGCACCTGTGTGCTGAGTCCTGGGAGATCCCCAGGAAGCAGAAAGGAGCTCCAAAGGTAAGAACTGCAGCACCAGGAGCTCAGTGCTCCTGCAGCACCAGCTGGCACACGTCTTCCCTCACCCTGGCGATGGTGGAGCCACATCTCCAGCTGGTGCACATCAGTGCAGTGTCACTGATCAGAGCAGCCCTTCCTCCCATTGCTCTGGGTGAGGTATCCCAAGATCTGTAGGAACAATGCTGACAGGGCACGATGTTCACTGGTGCTGGGCTGCTTTGCCCTCTGCCTGGTTTCAGGCCATGTCTCTGGTGGGTATTTTCCCTCCTGGGGCGTTCCCCAGGTTCAGTCTCTCCGGGTCTGCAGCCAGGGCCGGTCTCCCCGTGCTGCTCAGCTCCCTCCTCACTGGCAGCATTCGGTCTCTCTTTAATTTCAGTGTCATTGCAGTTTTGGTGACAGCTGATTTTCAGCTGCAGTGCCAACATGGAGGGTCCCAATGAAGAACCTCAGGGAGCACAGAGGTTTATTGAGTGCAAGGTGGCCAAAACCTCGCGGAGGTCCCCGCTCTGCTCACAGCACCGGGCACTGGGATGGAAGCGGCTCCGTGGTCGCGTGGCCGTATCCTCAGCTCACCCATGGTCCTCTCCAGCCATGCAGGCATTCAGAGATCAGCAGAAGATTTGCCAACAGGTCAAACAGCAGCTCTGATTTGTGTTTTTGGCAGCAGGAAAGTGATTGCTTTTCTTCCTCATTCTCGTTGGTCGGTGGAGTCTTTTCCCTGTAAACGCGACCTAATCAAGTATCAAATGAGCATTAAGATGATATTCCATGTGGCTTAGCAACCCTGAATGAAGACATGTAGCTCTGCTGCTGGGCTATAAACCCTCAGTAAAACTGGCTTAAGAACATGCTGATCAGGTTTTAAGAGCTCTGTAACTGATACACATCTTATGGTATCGTTAGGCCTCAATAAATGTGTTTCTAATAATCGCTATTTACTGAGGTTTCGCAACTATGCCAGAGGTACATATCTGTTACCTTGTGGTCCAGCCTCAATAAATGTGTTTTTAATAATCAATTGGTACTTCAATAATAAACAATAATTGCTTTATTAAATATGAATTCAAACATGTTCTGCATTTCAGTCGCACTGAATTCACCATCTATTTTTTTTTTCTCTCCGAAGGAACTTTTACTGACCGGCTGTTGGTGCAAGCGTGCCTCCAATGTTGCTGCTTCTGTAGAGCATCGCTGACTTCTGATTTATAACTCATGACAAGTATTTCACTGCTTTGTTTCTACTCCAGCCCAAGCAGTCTATCTGCGGCTTCCAAGCAGTCTTCCTATGAGAAATGTTGCAGTCTCTCTTATGGATCATTAACTGGAAATGAACTCAGGACCTTCAGATGTAAACATACAGCCTGCTGCCGTGTGACCCAGCAGACCAACATTTGTTCTTGGCTGTACAAGTAATGGTGCTATGGGACTCTAATCTTTTACACAATAACTGAAGAAGAAAGTTGATTTCTTGCAGTGCCATTGAGAAAGCTTTATCGTTTTTCAGGGCCTGGGTCTCAACACAGAGCCAGCTGCTCCCGTAGCACGGACATCCCAGCTCACCTTTGCCTCCTTCCATCAGCTCCTAAAGCCAGGTTTTCTTCCTTCCCAGGGCTGGTGCATCTGTTCTGGAGCATGTCAAGCGTCGTGATGTATCCCCTGATGCAGAGGTCAGACCTGGACAGGAGGAGGGGATGCATCACATCGCTGCATCCAGATACCCAGTGGGTTCATCTTGTGTTCTAAAACTTCTCTGATATAAGACCCTTGCAATCTTCTCTACTTTCATACTTGCAAATATCCGCACACCAAAGACACAGCATGAGGTTGTCCCTGTCCCTACACAGGAGAGAGCCTCTCACTCGTGTTTCACATGAAGAAAGCTCTGAATCCCAGCCCCAAATTACCTTTCAGTGTTGGGTCGGACCACACTCCCCTCCCTAAAAGCACCACATCTCACCCCCCAGCACCATGTCTAGCCCCCCAGTGCTGAGAGGGGCTCTGGGGCTGCATGAGCACTTATCCCCCTTTGCCACCCCACTCGGCTCACCCAGCAGGACGAGAGGGGGAACGTGCTGTAGCTGGGACACTGCGGATGCCACCCCCTTCCAGCAATGAGAACCGTGTGTGTGTGTCTGCCTTCCCCGCGTATGCCGGGTGTCACATCGCATTAAGGCACATCAAGCCGTAGCGGGTGCAGAGTTCGATGCCTTTAATTAGGCCAGTCAAAGGCAGGAATTCCCTTCTGCCTGGTGAGTCTGCTCCCGTGACAAGAAGATTAGCTTGAGATCGTCAGACTCAGAGGTTTCCATCCCACTTTAAGTCATTTACAATTTTCTGTTCCCTGCTCTGGTAGTTTGGAGGGGCTGTTTTCATTCCAGGAGGGCAGGGGTCAAAGCATTTTGCTGGATGTCCCCGGCGTGTGTATTTGGAGAAATCTGCTCCCTCCTGCACGACATCTGGGCTAGATGTTTGTGTCTGCCTGCACCCGACGGAAGGCTGTCAGAGCAGCAGGGCTTCCTGGCCCTGACAGTGAATTTATGGTGGACATCAACTGGCCCATGGTTTTGAGAGGTGCAGCAGTGAAAGCACAGAAATCCTTCTGTCTAGCAGCACATGCCAACCACGAGCTGCTTGGGAAGAGGAGGCATCCCTGTGCTTTAGCAGCGTGCAGGAGAGCTGCTTGCTAGTCCAGCAGTTTGTAGGTGCTTGAGCAGCCCGTGTTGCCATTTGTCCCTGCTCCTGATGGATCCAGCTCAGCCATCTTCCTGTCCTCAGGGTTAAAAACACCTGAGGGCAGCGCTGGGGGCCTGAGCCCCACCGGGAGCTGGGCTCCTGGTGCCTGCTGCTGCTATGGGCTGTGCTGAGTGTGGGTAAAGCCCTGGGGACCTGTGGTGCTGGCTAAATGGACTAAAGTGTCTTTTTCTAGGATTTTCCTGAAAATCCCTGTCCTGCATGTCTTTGTAGTTTCTTTTTTCTTATGAACTGTAATAATTTTATGGTATTGCGTGTCACCTCATTACTGTAGTTAATATCAATAGACTGGGCATCTTAATTCTGCATTTCATTTTTTTTTTTCTATTCCTTTGGCTTAAGCTAAGCTCTGCAAGAGCTTGAGGTTATTGTTTCTTTGTCAGGGCTGTAGAAAGGCTTTTGTATCTGACTGCTTGTCCATTTTCTCTGCTGAGTACAATACTCCTCCTTGACTCTTTGATATCCTGAGACTGTCTCTTGCCACAACAAAGCTATTAGTTTCCATTTAAATGGATCTTTCCTTTGCTAACTTAATGCTGCCCTCTGAAAAATGAGTCTTATGCTCACAAGCCACTTTAAAGTATCTCAATGGTCTGCGTGGAAGACGGTCAAAGGTCTGATTAGCGAATCTTGTTGCTGACATCAGTAAGTAAGAACGAGTTACTTGGGAGCATACTGAATACTGTGGAAAAAAAGGGGGACTAGAGGTGCTTGGGTTATTTTTGCAATGGTAGCAGGCAATTGTCTGGGTAGAATTCTCTATCAGAGATAAAATGATCAGTGGACAGACCAGCAGTCTTAAATCTGAGAAATTCTTGGAGTGTTGGGACCAGGATCTCAGCTGATAAAAGTCTCAATCTCTGAGAGGTTGAGATGAGATCTTCCTCAAAGCCATGCAGGTGAGAAAAAAGCAGGCTGCAGCTTTTAGTGAAGTCATGGAAAGCAAAAGGTGTACAAAGTGCTACGTTACAAGTTGGGTTGGTGCTTCTGGAGACCTCGTTTTGGTCAATTTGGGGTCGTTTGTAACCCCCAGGTTCTCATGCTGGGCATTCTTGTGTGGCCCCGGGCCCTGTCACCGTGGCCGGGATATGAATGTGCCATGGTTGACGCTTCCTGCCTGCGAACACGGCTCCATCTGCATCACGCAGAGCCCAAGCTTTAAGGTCAGGCAGGATGAATCATTTTCAGAGCCTGGCAGGTCTCCAAGTCACCCCCATCCTGGATATTACCCTTCATAAAGACCACTGTGGTATGTTGGGTCCTTCGCTTGGAACAGTGTTTTCCTAGCGAATGGCTCCGCGCTGCACCTGGGATGCAGTGATTTATGAGACAGATTTGCATGAAGGATATACGCTGTGTGTGGAAGGGGAAATCATACACGGGCCGTTTCCCCGCTCGCTGCGAGCTGGAAGGGGCTCTGCTGGCTGTGGGGAGAGGCAGCGAAATCCTGCCGGAGCCATCCGGCCATCGCCCGTGGCCGAGTGTTTAGTCAGGTGCAGCCCTCGTGCACAGCCCTCGTGTTATCTTACCTTAAATAAAGCTTTATGGGGACGTGTCAGAAAGAAAGGCCTCGGCTCAGGCACCATGAAAGGGAAGTTTATTTAAGTAATTACCAATGAGGCAGTGGGTGCTTCCTGAGAATTAATGACTTGCTGGCCTTTGCGTGGTCCACAGGAAACGTCCCAGGCGAAGTCCGGTGGTGCGTAGGGCACAGGCGCACGTAGGGCGATGCAGGGGACACCAGCTCTGGTGGCTCTGGGGAGGGCGGCTCAGGGAGCAGAGCAGGGATTCCTGCAGCCTCAGGGGGATTCCTTGGCTCGTTTCATTGCAGCCACTTTGAGCTTACTTCCCAAAAGGTCTTTGGAAGGCTCTGCTGTAATATCCTCTGCCCTGCTCAGGGGATGTGGCCTCGTTTCTCTCCAGGCTGAGCTCCGGGGGACCCGCACCTGCTCACCCAAGTGGAGGGTTTGGGTTGGGTGCTCTGAGACTGAGCTTGTTTCGTTGCCACAGCTCCTTACTGCTCATCTCACTTTCTCATGGAGGGTGCTTGATTCTGTTTCTTTTCCTTTCTCAGTGTTGTATGGAAAACCACTGAGCTTCCTAGCACTGTAATTGCCATCATTAATAATAATGCCTTTAAATTATCCCATTCAGCCTTTGTAAAATGTTTTCCTGACTGTCGTCGTCTTTGCCAATCGCTTTCCTTCAGTGTCCTGAGGAAGCTTGTATCTTCTAGAAGCTGTGCCAGGGAAGGGCAGAGCAGTTGGCTCTGATATTTGTGCATTTTCCCAAGCAGCCTTTACCAGACAGTGGAGATGAGGTACAGTTTTCATGGACTTTTTGAGCCCAGAATGGGCAGACAGAGGCCCCTAAGCACCAGTATCCTACCAAAGCAGGAAATACCCAGCCTGGGATGGGTGATGGGAGCTGGCTCTTGCACAGGGAGCTGCAGGTCAGGCCCTGCCCCATGTCTGCCCATGGGGAAAAGGGGTTAGGCAAGGTAGGAGATAATGGAGGACCGCCCATATAAATGCACTTTGCATCCATCGTGCAGGAGGATCTGGGAGCCCAAACTGACAAGTCTGGAATATGGTGCAGAGAAGAGACCTGTTCTGGGGTGTGACAGGGTGACCCTGCAGGTTCTGGGGGTAGAAATGCTGGCAGATGTAGTGCAGGGCAGTGGGAGCATGGGAACAGCAAGGGTTCTGCAGGCTTTGTCTCAGCAGAAATGGGGCAAGAGAATTTGGAGAAACTCTTCCCTGTAGCATCCAGTGCTGCACGAATTCCCATTTGTCCCTCCACACAGGCAGTGGCTGTTCCAGCTGCTTGTCTGATGGCTTTTAACCCCAGCCATAAACTGACCCTAGGGATCTCTTGCTCCCACATCCATCCAGCCTTTCCCAGTCACAGTAAGTGACACTATTCTGAGCTTTCCAGGCCATCAAAACCCATTCTGTGTTCCTTACCAGACAAGCCAAGTGAGGTCTGATGGTGTTTTGTTTTTCATGCAAGGAGATGTGGCTCTTTGAACAACTGATTAGTCACATCCATTAGCCTAATTAGTTCATTTGGGGTGATTTGGTAGTAGTCAGGAGTAATCCAACCCCTTCCTTCTCTCCCAGAGCCAGACAGATTGTTTCAGCATTGCACCCATGTGTGTTAGGGCCTTCTGTCCCTCCTCCTGCTGCTTGGTGCCAGGTGCCAGCCACCAGCTGTGTGACCGTGGTGGGGCCACGAGAGGCTGGGATGGGTCATCGGCTTGGGTGGAAGGGGCTGCGTGTGGGCTCTGTCCCAGCCTCATGTCCTCAGCAGTGCTGCTCAAGGACCTCAGCACTGTTCAGAAGTCCACCCCAGAGCTGTCTGACAAAAGTCCAGGCTCAGCCACCTGAGTCCCCATGAGCCTGCAGGGAGGTGGGACATGAGCTGGGCAAGTGCTGCTGGTGGAGCCCGGCGTATAGTTCACTGGGAGGTGATTTAAACCGAGGTGTTTCTGTGACACTTGGAGCTTTTCATCATTTTCTGATGAATTGCAATGAAATCTCCTGACCAGTTCTAAACCCGGGCTTTGCTTTCACCTGGACCTTTTTTTCCCAGCCTGTTGCTGCCCGTGGCTCTGCCCAGCCAGCAGCCTGCAGGATGCCGTGCAGCAGAGCTGAGGAATTGCTGGCGATTGGGGTGCCCTAAATGCCAACAGCAGATGCAATAAGGGACTGTTCCTTTCCACTTGAAATGCCTGTTGCGTTTGCCAGGCAGCCAACACTGTAAATTCATTCTGAGTATTTAAAAAGACCTTTTAAAGCTTTTGAATGGTTCCTGGCTCATTCTGTAGCAATAAAACCATAGTGCCTGAGAGCCAGACGTTCAGGACCTTATGAAGTAACTGAGTACAAGATACTTGGAAGCATTATCGAATGCTTAGGAACAAGATAATTATACTGGCCCTTACACCATTGTTTGCATGCCCATAATCTCTGTCCTGGGCTCTGCCTAGTGACATTTTGGGTTACTAGGAAACAAAGAAATAGGGCAGGGGTTTGCAAAGTGGGCATCCCACCTGCTGTGGGGTGGTGGAACTGTTGTGTGAAGAAAATAGACAAAAGCAGCAAATAGAGTGGGGAGTTTTCCTTCTGATCCTGCTGCACAGAGCTAGGAGAGCACGCGTTGCTTGTCCTGCCTGTAAGGGTTGATTTTGTCTTCTCTCTTCTGATGACTCTTCTGAAGGAGAGTGCACTCAGCTACCCATTTTCTGTTCTGCTGTGCTTAGGGTGGAACCAGGGCTTGCTTCCTTCCCTTCCTGCAGCAGGCATTCAGGTGTGCAGGTGTCAGGCTCCTCCGTTAGTGGAACGCTACTTTTCGTAAAGGAAAGCAGTGTGTGTGCACACCACGTGTGCTATACTGATGCTGTTGTCTTTGGGCATCTCCCTTGCACGCTGGAAACTTGCAGGCTCCCAGCGTACAGCATCAATCTGCCTCTGGTAGCCATCATGATGGGAGCCCTGGGCACAGGCCGGTGGCCACAGAAACCATCAGAGTGCCTTCCTGAAGGGAATATTCCTCCCATCACACAGAGTTGTGTGCATATATGCCACGGTACCCTGTTTGCCAGATGGCTCCCTGGCACCTGGTTAGGGCTTTTCCATGCAGCAGGGAAGAACTCCATTGAGAAGTCTGATAAGTGGTCTATGAAGATTTGTCTGGTACCATTTTGGTCTTAGGGGAATGAGAACCTCATTGCAGATCAAATGTCTGATGTTTTGCTGGCTTAAGTCAGCATAATTCAACCAAATTTAATGGAGCTGTGCTGATTTACACCAGCTGAATTTTTACCATCAAAAATCATTCCTTTGCACTATCTCTTCTCCATTTTTCCCCACTCCTTGGATTAGAAATGAAGTCTATAAAGCTAATACGGTCCCTGCAGCAGCATAACTTCCACAGAGTGTTTGCTTGAAGAGGTTAAAAGCACTATAAACTGCTTTACATTCTCTAATAATAGAATGCAGATGCAAAGGGAAAGGATTTGATGGTCAATTAATGCAAAACTAGCCAGTGCTTTGCATAGATCCTACTCCCTGGCTTTGAAATACAATGCCCAATTAAAACCTTACCCAGAACTATACCAAGATTAAAAAAGTAATAATAATCTGCTGCACTCTAGGTAGCATGCTGCAGTTTTCAGGGTGCCTCTGAGCTGTTCCTCATAAACTCTTGGATGACTCTTTTCTGGGTGTTTCCAACTGCAGTTGCTTCTGGAGAAAAGCCGTGAAGTAGCATGGAGAAAGAGTTGTTTTGCGGAGGAAAAGAGGAGGGGGTAAGAAAGTGTTGACAATCCCTTGTGCATTCTTCTGCAAGGAAAAGAAAATGATAGTTACTGTAAATGTTCTGCCCTTTGGCTGCATTACCCTGAGGCCTCGCCGCTGTGCTGGGCCAGGCAGTGCCCGCAGACTGCTGGGGGAATGGATGGGCTGACACAGCTTCAGCATATTCCATTAAGTTATTTTGCAGTTGGGTTCAGTATCGCTCTCTCCAGCTCTTAAGGGCGGATGGATGGTATTGATGAGCTGTCAGAACATCTCTGAGTGTGCTGGTGGCTCCAGAGAAATGATGCAGTTGTACACAGACCTTAACTGGAGGAACGAGAGAAGTTTGGGCTGCAGTAGTGTGGATGGGATCTGGATTTAATAGCCCAGAAGCTGGGACGAAGGCCCTTTTTCAGTAGTCCACACCACAAGTAGGAGCTGAAAGGGGAGAAGCACTGGGCAGCAAGGAGCACTGGCAGCAGTGAATCAAGGTGACAGCCACCCCTTCCTGCCTCTAGAGCCTACTCACTGGCAGAAACACCAGCGTGGAAATACATTACCTTCTTTTAAAGGCTCTGGTAATTTACTTGCCCTGCAGAGCAGCAGGAAGGTGGAGAAGCAGGGCTCTGTGCATCACCGAGCTCCCTGAAGGCACTTTGTTCAGGACTGAGCCTGAGATCATGGGCTGCCCCCCCTGCTAGGTTGTCCTAGTCTGCTCCTTGGGCACCTCTTGCTGCCTAACGCGTCTCTTCTGCATGAACCAGAGTGAAGGGATGGGGGCCTCATTGCTTACCTGAGCCACCGAACACTCTGGGAGCTCACACAGCCATGTGCTTTTCTGCCTGGGTGGTCAGTGCTCACTTCAAGGAAAATTAATGCATGTGATAGTAGAGATTTGAGGAAGGCCAGTTCTTTTCTCATCAGGGTCTCCTTTGAAGTGAGCAGAGCAATCTGGCGAAGGAGCAGAGCCAGTGTTGTGGGCAGGGATTCGTGGTGCTGGCTTCCCCTGGCAGAGCAGGAGGCATGGCAGGTCCATCTGCGAGGCAAGAGAACCCTGATGGCAGCCCAGCATGTCTTGGTATTCTCTCTTTCTGCCTTTTTCTCCTTTTCATAGATTAAAAGGAGGACTGGAATATACAAAGTTTTTAAAAAATGTATTGAAAACAACTAATAGAGAGAATAAATCTGTCACAGACAGCAGAGAGGCCATTGGGGATGGGCTGGCCTTCAAATCCAGTTTAGCTTGAAGGTTTCTGTCTGAGCTCATGTGCCTTCTCTGCCCCTGGACTTAGTCCCAACTGTGTAAAATCTCAACACAGATTGCCAAGGTCAAGGGGAATTGCCCGAGTTTGGGAAACTAAAGCTAAATGAGCGGAGCATGATATGAAAGCATAATGGGGCCGATTTTTTTATTGCAGGAAGGCCTCTCGACACCATTCTGATAGCATAAAGGGTCATTTACATCTATTTTAAGCAATGTGAAAGCTCGATCCTCATTTACACATGCTGAAAAGAAAATATAATATGTACCAAGACTAAGCCCCTTCCTACTGCCAAAGTGATGGAAAGAGACTGCAGTGTAAATAAAGTTCAGGCCTGTTTTCAGTCTCAGCACCATGAACGTGCCGGCGCGGACGCAGGAAAGATGCCAAATCTATTTATTTTGGCCCAGCTGGGTGTTTCTTCAGTTTTCTGTCTGCAGAAGAAAGTGAACATGAGCGTTTTGGCTCTGCTTTCCACGAGAGCCACTGGAAGTGTCACTTCCCCTCAGGTGAAGGAGGGACGCTGCCCCGAAGCCATCGCGCGTGGGATGCTCACGTTGGGCCGGGCCCGGGGCCTGCTGAATGGCACCTCTGTGGTGAGAGCTGTGAGCTCGCTGCTTGCAGCTGCTGGGCTGCTCCCAAGGAGCCCGCAGCGACTTCAAACCAAGCAGAAAGCAAGGATGCACAAGCTGACAAACTTGGTTTGTGTCAACGAAAGGAAAGCAGCTCACTGCCGGCTGCCGGAAATGGGCCCCAGACCCTCTCCTGAGGTGGAGGCGGCATGGGGTAACTGCTCAAAGATGTGGGTAGTTTCCTAAACAGGATGATGATGACAATTACAGGCTGATAGGGGCTCGGTATTTACATCTCCTTAACTAGGCAGGCTTTCAACCCAGTCATAGCCTGGGGAGCGTGTTGCTCTTCCCCGCAAACATGGCAGGGGACTGGGATTTATCACAGGGCACAGGGCAAGTGGCTGATGCTCCACAGCGGTTCGGTAATCCGGACCATCTGCACGCAGGCTGCGGTGCCGCCTCTCCCCATCCTTTTTTCTCTCCCCATAGAGCAAGGGCAGCCTGGATCTGAAGGGAGGTGCAATTTTAAGGGGGGCTGACGTGCCTCTGTGCCAGTGTGGGACGGATTAGAATTAGTTTCTGCTAATTTGCACCACATGGAGCTTTCAGTTTGAATTCTGTCTCCCAAATTAACAGGCGGACCACCCTCTCAGTATCCTGCCTCCTGTATTTCCCGTTGTGAGGGGAGGGATTCTCATCTCCCACTTTTCCTGTGGTTCAGTCAGTGTGGTACTCACAGCTCGAAGGGAAGGGGCATCTGTGGCTGTGTGCGTTCAGCCTCACTGGGCCCCAAGCTGATCCAAACCTGGAGAACAGTGAGCCTGGAAGTTTGGGAGAAGAAAGGATGAACACATCAACGATTATCACCTCCTGATTGGTTTTATGCCTGTCTAAATCACAGATTGTTCCTGTTTAGGGGGGAAGGTCTTCATCATCTTGTTGCTCTTCTCAGCAAAGAAGCCAAAATGTGCCTTGTGAAAAAATGATCCAGGATCTCTGATATCTTGCAAGTACTCATGAAACCAGCTCATTTTGTGGAGTGGAATAAAAAAAAATGCAGGTCCTTTGGAAGTCTTCCTGCTAATGATGAGCACGGCTTCTGCTGCTGGACCAGGCCGAGGTGCGGCATAGGCTTGTGGCTAATTTGGCTGCAGGTGTTGCAGTTACACTGCAGGAACACCAAAGCAGCTGAGTGGGATGTGGGCAATAACTGCTTAGCCCATGGGGCCCATCTGCCACCCACATCAAGGGCTGCACACTGCATTTTGTAGGGTTCCACTCAGTCCAAGGAAAATGCCCTGAGATGGTTCTTTCAGGCATCTGTTCAACCAGGCTTGCAGGCAGGAGATTATCCCTGGAATTCAGCCTCCATGTTCCTATTCTCAGGCTCATCCAGTTAAATCATTCTTCCCTGTGTCACCTGCTGAAATTTTCCATTGACCCTAACAAGGAAGGGCAAGCTGCTGCGCTGGTTTTGGCCTGATCTGGTTTGATTTTCCTCTTGCATATTGACCTCCTGTTTGCCTTTGCATGGGTTGTTTCAGTCTCTCTGTGGTTAAGTTCTGTACTGAAAAAAAGATATTAATGTAATAACAATCCCTCATACGTGATTTATGTCCAGAACAGCCTGGATACTTCTAGCTGGGAATAAGCTATGCCTTAGCTACATAATTTCTTAGCAAAGGTCTGAATATTTCTGATGGCTTCTGAAGCATCAAGATGCTGTTTACTTGCAGCTGTAACTTTCAGATAAGTTGTACTGAGGTCATGTAGCACTCTCAGGGGCCCTGCAGAAGTTAAGGAGCCCCAAACAAACCTCAGGTAAAGCAGCTCTTGAACCAAAGTCCTTCTCACCAGGTAGAATAAGGCTGAACACCAAGCAGTGCTGGCTGCTGTGAGGGCAGGCAGTTGGGTACACAGTGTTGGTGTGTACCCAAAGCGTTGCCATTAAGGGCTGAATTCTGCTTTGAGCCACTCTACCATGAGTAAATGAAGGGCATCGTCAGAGGATATGACTGATTAAACTCCAGTAAAGCAGTTTACTTATATTGTTTTTTCACATTTGTCTGAGAAACAGTCACATTTCTTTCTGTTTGAACTTTCAGAAAGCTCAGTATTTTATCCCTGCTTTGAAAGATTTTTGTTACAGCTTGATCCCAGCCATGGTGTAGGACCTAACTATGTGCTCCCATGCTCTGACTATAATGAATGGTGTTTTGTGCATTGACCGTAGCGATGTGTTTGCAGGCAAGGACTGGGGAGAGGAGGAGGAACAGAGTTTCTCTGTTTGGGCTGCTCCAAGCTGGTGTGTTGCATAGAGTCCTTCCTGGTTATGGTCTGCATGAAATCCTACCGATGCATCTGCAGGGGTTTTATAAAAACCATCTACAAATTTATTATATCTTCTCAGCCAAGAAAGACTATATCTCTAACAGTTTTAAGTCAAAAGGTTTCATTTTGCCATTTCCAAGCTGGCATACTTGTCTTAGTTATTTCAAAACAGGTGTCTTAGAAATTTACCTCCATTTAATTTCTCAAAAGCCTTTTTCATGGCCCCAGAATGAAACTAGACAAAGTTGGTGAAATACTTCACTTGATGTCTAAGCAACCTTAAATCTTGTTTTTATTTCAAGTGGGGTGAATTGATCTCTGTGTCTCTTTGTGAGGGCAACCTGAAATTATTCACCAGAGAAGCAAAGAAATCATTTATTCACCCAGTGCTGAGGCTTAACTCTTTCCCAGGGCCCAACAGTGAGTCAGTCTAGCCTTCAACTCCTTTACCTCTCTTTGCCCTTCCTGCTAATTTTTATTACATACTCTTTAAGTCAGCAAAATAGGCTTTCTCAATGAGAGAGTATCTGAGCCTTGGGTGTTTATTGCTCTTCCACGATGGCTGGCAGCAGGCGTTCCCCTACAATGGGTCCAGCACAGAGGTGTCTTGGCAGATGACCGTTTCCCCTGTGGTTTGCTCTTTCCTGCCTGCTGGAAATACGATGAAAATAAACCTCTCACATGTACTGTGTTCTATATAGTGTGCAAGAGTTGGGAGCACTCCTTGGAAAGAGAAGGAAAGGCAGCAAGTCATCTGCAGAGAACCTGTCTGAAGTATTTGGTATGAGCTTGAGGGCTGTGTGAGCACAGCAGTGTTGAACAAAAGCATGGAGAGAGCTGAGCCCTGGTACACCGGCACTGTGTCACCCAGCAGAGTGCTGCCAGGGAGAGGTGGGCTGCCCTGGGGCCGTGGGCTGCTCTGCAGAGTGGCTGGTCAGGCAGCACATGGTAGCACTTGAGAGACCCGAGTCCTATGGCTTGGTACTACCACATGCTGTCTGCTTAAACTCGCTGTACATCCCTTCTCCATCTCTAACTGGGCAGTGTAATATCTCTTTTGTTTGTTTTTTAGAGCACGAACAACGCATGAAAGCTGGAAAGCCTTTGCCAATAATTCCCAAATACGGAAATATGTGCCTGCAGTGTGGCACTTTTTAGAACAGCATCCACTCTGGATTTAAAGGTTTCAGATGGTGGAGAATCCATCACAGCCCGGGGTGAGTAATTCCAATGGCTCATTACTCTTTCAATTACAAACTGGCACCTTCCTTGCAGTTTGAATTTGTCTAATTTTGGCTTCCAGCCATTGGATCTTGATAGGCTTTTGTCTGTTAGATTAAAGAGAGTTCTGCTGTAAGAGATCTCCTCTTTAGTAGGTGCTCTTTGTTGTTAATAAGCTACTTCTTGCTCTTCTTTTTGATAAGCTGAATTATTAATCACCTTAAATATCTCAATGCCAGCAGTCCCCTTCTACCCCACAGCCCTCAAAGGGAACTGTCATTGAAGTTGCCTTTTTCATTCTTACTCAGGCACCATTCAATTCCTCCGTAAGCACATCATGCTATTTGAGACATCTACGTGGAGCCAGCAGATCTGCTGCCACATCGCAGTGGCACTGGGTGCAGGTACCTGTATTTAGGCCCCTGAACCAGGCCCTTGGACTCCAGAAGAAGGGTGCAACATCCATGTCCCCTAACTTAAACTACCTCTAGGTTTAGCAGTAGGCCAGCTGTCACCTGGTCTCCTGAGTGCTTCTTGCTTAGGCTGAGTGCTTACGAGGTTTTCTGGTAAATAAGTCACTGCTCACTGAGCTGCAGTTGCCCGGAGGATGTCCCTGGAAGCAGTGCTCCTGTCCTGCTGCCTGCTGCAGCTGTGCAGCCCCTGGCACGGTGTGAGGTGCTGCTGGAAGGCAGCTGGGCAAGCTCACATCTTCCAAAGGAAACTATCCAGTCTGCCATCAATTTTACTTCTGCAAGTTTGGAGAAGGTGCCACGCTCATGATCCAAACAAGGCAGAACTCATAACTCATGTCCTGGTTGGCCAGCTAAATCCTGCATTGTAGCTTGTTGGTTATAGCCTCAGGGACAGCATGTGCTGACATCTTCTGTTCTTTGGTCCTGGCCATTGTAGCAGTTGTCCCGGTCTTTGTGTTGTGATGCAGATGTTGGCAGGGAATTCTCAAGGATAGCCATCATCCTCAGCCCCTCTGCCCACGCATCTGCCTGAGGGGAAGCTGGAGAGCATCGCCACTGTGCTCACGGCTCTTCAGAGCCATGCCTGGGGATGGCCTGTGTTTTACTGATGTTTTAGAGCTGTTTGACAGCATCCTGGCTTTTCTTACTGCAATTTGGGTTTATATACAGTGACTGATCATGTGCCAGGAGTTTTATTACAGACAACAAATCTCATTCAATCAACAGCAGAGACCAAACAGCCATTGTTTGAGCTCAGTGCTTAGGACAACACTGGATGACTCCAGGCACACCAGATGGGCCCTACCACCCTCACTTTGCTCTCCATGAGCAATCAACAAGTGGATGGGCTGCAGGCTTCCTGGGGAACTGTGCTGGGTAGGATCACAGGCCCAGCCACAGAATGCTTGCATGGGAGGTCTCGGTGCAGCCTGCAGTGAGTTGGTCGAAGTGGGACTTTGTGTCGAGTCTTTGTCACCACGCAGCCATTAGAGTGCAGCAGCTGAGCAGAGCAGCTTGCAATTTTGTGAGACAGTAGGTTCTGCTGTGCCAAAGGTGTTTTCAATTGATCCCACGGTAGAGAGGCAGTTAGTCCTTTGGGGCCTGTGAATCAGAGGCTGCAGGAGATCTCTCCCTTGTGCACTCTGATAAACTAGTCTGCCTTTGCTACCGTAGCCTGAGGCTCAGAAGGATGTTTTGGAGATGCACTGCTTGCAAACTCTCATTTCATGAGCAGCCGAGCTCCATGGAGCTATTTAGTGGATGCACAGCTGAGGCATAGGCAGCCTGATTGTGGTAAGGGAAGACTCTCAGATTCATGGCAGGGGAAGACTCTCAGATTCATTGCTCAGGTAAGGGGGGAGCACGGCCGTGCTGGGAGAGTCTGAAGGAACAAGCATGAATGTGTATAACCCATGGTGTGAAACCAGTGCTATAAATAACAGGCTGATGGAAAACAGATCTCTTCTGCGTGTGCTTCCCATTTCTACTCCAAGCAAGAAAGTTGTTTGCAGTGGAACGCTCATACATGGCCACACTTTGGCCTCTGTTCCTTCCCCTAAGGCATGTGCTGGTCCTTCTGAGACCCTTAAAGGGAGATTCTGGGCGTGACCTGGGAAAGGAATGCGCAGATCTCGTGAAAGAGTTCCTACTGACCACTGCACGTGAGGGTAGGCTAGCATCATTCATTTCATAACAGGAATTGTCTTTCTTACTTGTTCCTTCCTGCCCCATTTTTACAAATGAAAAATGTCGGGAGCTAAAGTAGCTGGTATGAGCAGAGAAGGTTCTGTAAACGAGCACTGCTGATAGCAGCATCCAGGGCTCCCCTGTTAGTAGTTAGTGTGTTGGCCTCTTCAAGCTGCCAGTCACATAAAGTGGAGGAGGCAGGAACTGCCATACATAAATGTCCTTGGTGCAAAATCCTCCTGTGAGCCACCAGAGCCAGGAAGTTTGCTTCCCTCTTACCTTGGAAATCACTGAGGTCAGTGAGATTAAGTTTGCATAGGTCAGCGTGAGCGGGAAGCAGAAGTACTGCTGGCTTTGGGGAATGGAAGGAGAGCAGAAATTTGGCTACCATTTGTCAGGGGGTTAAAGAGAAGGAAGCGTATTCCCCAAGGCAAACAGCAGAGCCCCATTTGGAATAAATCTACTTGCTGGCTGCACTCCTCAATCTGGCAGTCAGCTCGTTTACGATTCAGGCCAAGTTTTGCACTATGGTCAGCTTTAACTAATAAAGATCTAGCATGGTACCTTGCTAATCTCATTAGATGGAGAGGTATGCTTTGGTAGCGGTTTCTGGGGGGGGACAAAGAGTGAAGTACATTTAGCAATTCATGCTTGAGCCACTTCTGTCAGTTTTTTTTTAAGAATATATGTGTGTGTGTGCGTACATAGTATGTGTGCTCTATGTGTGTGTATTCCTACCAATCATTTCTACTTAAGTATCCCACTGAATGTAGTGGTACCAGAGGCCCTATCTCCAGGGATAGCTGCATTCCAGGCTACAGGGGCTCCAGCAGTCTCGTTGCATGGGGCTGGGTACTGATCTGCAGGGTCTTGGTAAGGTCTTCTCTCACCTTCCTGGAGCTGGACGCGCTGAGCTCTGCTCTGCCAGCAGCACACCGCCAGCACTGCCCCGAACATCAAAGTCCTGGAGAAGCTGTGATGTTAAAACCTGCTGATTTCAATGGCTTGCCCAGTGCCACGCTGTCAGGTTTATTTTCAGCAACAGCAATGGATTTTCCCCCCACCCCTGTACCAGACTTAAAAAAATTCAGGAACTGGGCCAGCACTGATGAATGGCAGCTCTTTCACTTGGAGTACAAGGCATTGCCCCACCCTACTAAGCCAGCTCCTTGCAGAAGGAGAAAAACAGCACAAACCTGGTTCTCTCTCCTTTTCTTTTCCTGTTCCCAGGCTGCTGTGGCTGAGTGCTCTGTGCCAGCTTTGACGTGCCCCGCGCATCGCTGACGCCGTTCCTCGGGACGTGTCTGCAGGCTTTGCTCCTCGCTCCTTCCCAGTGCCTCCACGCTGACATCTGTCAGGGAGGGCTCAGCTGCGGGCTGGGAGCTGTGCTCCTCATCACTGTCCTCGGCATGTAGGGCTGTAACTAATGCAGAGGGGGAAGCGTATTGACACTGGGGGACACACTTGATTAATCCATTGGTCAAGGCGGTAGCGCGGAGGCTTTGTTGCACTATGCGAGGTTTGTTCCTTCCCCTTCCTCGTGTCACAACAAGGACGTTGTTGTGTTTTGCTGAATCCTTCCTTGCTTGGGGCCAGTCATTTATCAAAAGAGATTTCCATCTTGGACTAATAATTCATCTCTTATTGCGGCCCTCACTGCTCTGAGGGCCCATTTGTTTCCTCTTATCACAGCCTCATTATTTGGTGAAGGAAAATTTCTGCCCATCTTGAGGACAGTGGCTGAGAGATGGGGAGAACCTGGCCTCCAGGTAGGGATGAGCGTGTGGGTGTGGGAGAGGGCTCTGGGGTCAGCCCTCCTCCTTTGGCCCAGCTCTGCCTATGTCCATTTTTCTCAAACAAGCGCTCACACAGGCATCACACCCACACATCTCCCACCACACACTCTCTCACTTTCTCTTATGCATGGGCACACTTGCACTCTCACACATCCTAATATGAAATCCTGTAATTTGTCATAGAATCATCATAGAATTTTAGAATTATTAAGGTTGGAACAGACCTCTAAGATCACCAAGTCCAGCCCCAGGCCTTCCCCACCATGCCAGGTTCGATGGGGCCCTGGGCAGTCTGATCTGTTGCTTGATCTGTGTCTGGCAACCCTCCCGTGGCAGGGAGGTTGGAACTGGATGATCTTTAAGGTCCCTTCCAACCCAAGCCATTCTGTGATTCTCTGCCCATATGGAGTCCTTAGGGTTGGAAAAGACCTTGTCTTTCCATCTCACTGTGGAAACCTGGGAACACAAAAAGAATAAGAATTTGTGTCATACATACTTGGCCAGTGCTGGGATTGCAGAAGGGAGGATGGGTGGATGGATGAACAGATAGTAATCACAGCAGCATAATTAATAATAATGACAGAAGGGCATCCTGCTCCTATTAATAGCACATGCACAGCTTTAATCAGCTCTATCCCCCATCCGATGGGAGGCTTGAACTGAATCACTTGCTGGCTTCTATCAGAAAGCTTGTTCTGACCAGGTTGATGGAGGGATTTCTTTGTTTATTTATTTCAAAAAAGGAGAAATTATTATTTATTTCTGTGTTTTAATCTGCTTAAAGGACCCAAAATAATTTCTTTTTTTTATGCTGGGGACACGTCAGGAAGTTTCCCCCTTCCTTCTCCCATGGCCTGATGTCCTCAATCCGCTGCCCCTTGAGCTCTGTGCAAAGCTCCTGCCCCTGGCAGAGCTCACGGCGTGGGCAGCCGAGCCAGGACACGGCCATTGGCATGGGCAGCAGCTGGCTGTGCAGCTGCTCTGCCATGGGATCACCTGGGGCAGGAGAGGGGCTCTCTAAAACCCAACCCCGTCTCATTCTGCCTCGCAGCTGTTCCGCTCCAAGCGCAGCAGCACATTCAGCTGAGCTGTAATGACCACTTGAACCACTTCAGAAATTTTCTTTGAGGAGAAGTTCGAAAACCCTGTTGGTTTGTTAAGCACATCACTTGTATAAATTGTCCATCGCTGTGCTGCATGCAAAAGGCACAGCGGACGTAATAACGACCTTTTCCACCATTCCATTTTGAAGCCCCATTTACCTGCACCGAGCTGCTTCCAATGAATATTTCACAACATGTTTCTCCACAAGTGCACTTGCAACTTATGAAGCAAACACAAATGTTTTAATTCTGACAAAATGAGTATTTTTCATGCACCAGCCTCTATTCAGCACATAGTTCTGTGGCTAAATGGCTTTCTGATTATCATGTCCCAGGATATTACTTCAACTGAAGTGATATGAAATGTCATTAAAAAGTAATGTTCCTCTGCTTTGACAATCATATTAGTAAACATTGGAGGCTCTGCAGGTTATATGTCAGGCGGGCCGACACTAATGGCTTTATTAACATATACAGTAGCACTTTGTCAAACCTTCTTGTTAATCTAAATTTGCAGGTGACAAAAAGAAGGGGGGGGGGAAGAGGATGGTATTTAAATACTGCTTAGGTTTGGCCACAAGTGAAAGAAGCTGGGAAATCCCTGGTGAGGCTGGGGCTCCTCAGCTGCTCCCCTGCTCCCGTCCCATCCCAGCCCTGCTCCCATCCCATCCCAGCCCTACTCATAGCAGAGCAGTGGGGCAGGGAGGCAGCAGAGCTGTCCTGCAGGCTGGGCACTGTGGGAGAGGTTTGTTTTGGGGTCAGGGATGGTGGCCAAATCCCTGTCTAAATCGGTGTGTGCATGGTGCAGGAGCAGTCTGGGGTTTGCGAGGTGCAAATGTACGAGAGAAAATGGTGTCAGGGGGATGCTGGGAGCACAGGGACACCTGAGTGTGTAAGATGTTTCAGCCACCTATGTGCTAGTTCCTGCGAGTGGCCAAGCTGTCTGTCCTGGAGCACAGCATCAAACTGCTGCAGGCTCTGGCTGCTGAGCGGCAAGGAAGGGCTGAGGCTGGGTTTCTGCTGGGTGCAGGTGGTGGAGGGACAGGATGGATGGGCACCTGGGGATCCAGGCATCCTGTTGAGATCCTCCCTGCAGAGCAACATGAGATGGGGCTTCATATGTCTCAGCTGCCAGACATGCTGTGAGGATGCTCGAAAGCAGCAGTCCCCCCATCCCAAAACACCCTGACCTGATAAAGCTGCTCTGCAGGGACCACTGACCGCGGGGGTCCCACTGCTGTGTTCCTGTTTTGATTCTGCCCCGGGGGGGGCAGCAGCTGAGGTGTTCCCGAGACAGCTCCGCGGGGTAAGTGAAGCCAATGACTCGCCGTGGTTTTTATTTTGGGAGCTGGGAAGTGTAAGTACAGTGGGACCTATTCTTGTCCGAATGACTAAGCCTGCGCCAGCCCGGAGCTCTTCATCTTGGCAAACAGATGGTGCGTGGAGTAAAAGAGATGCTGTTTGCTGCTATGAAAGGCCTTTTCTTTCTGGAGCAGCGCCTTAAAGGTACAATGGTTTGTTTTGTGGTGCGGGGAGTTGGGTTGGCTTTAGGGGAGTGACAAGAGCAGGGAGCACAGAGCGGGGAGCACTGAGCAGAAGCAGCTGAAGTGTTCCCCTGCCTACAGGGGATGGAAGGGCCACGTCCTCTGCTGCTCCGCTGGGGGATGCTAAGGAGCAAACAGCATTTCTCGGACCAGGAGGGAACCTCGGGTCCTTTCACAGCCAGCCCCATGTGACCCAGAGCTCAGCGAGATGCAGTGTTGAGGTGCATGGGCAAACCCACCTGTTCCTTTCCCATCTGTTGAACTCTGCCTGGTGGCAGCACTTCTGGATGTGTCCCTGCTGCCTGAGCACTGTGTGCTGCTCGGAGGCAGTGGAGCAGCGTTAGGTTCCTCTGCTGTGGGAGTGGCATAGAGCAGAGCGTGGTGCAGCACCCCCAGAGCTTCTCCTTGCTGCTCCTCTCCTGCAGCCCCCAACCTCCCCATGCATTCATCTTCCTTTTAGTTTCTTTTAGGACTCCAGAAGCAGGTTGGCTGTGCCGCTGTGACACATTACCTACCAACCAAGGACGCTTGATGGAGTAGATGCCGGAGCTGGTAAAGGCTGTGGGAACTCAGCCAGGGCTCCATAAAGTTCTGTAACACTCAAAGTGTGAGTTTTGCTGAGTGCTGTCTGAGCATTGTGGTTCCCGTGGAGGTCAGAGCCAATCAAGTTGGGTAGCACAGTACTCCAGGGATGGAAAAGGTGTCTGGGTTTTAGTTGCTGTGCTGTGCTGGCACCCAGGTGAGACGTGGGCACGGGGTGCGGGTGCTGACCTGCACCCTCCCAGCCCAGCATCACTGTGGCCCCTGTGCTGCCCACTCGGTGCTGCGGGAGCTGTGCCTGCAGGACTGTGGTTGGTGCTGAGGAGCTGTGGGTTCCCCGGTACAGCACGAGGGCAGCGGGAGCTGAGGAGCTGCTGAATGAGCACTGCATCCGGGGAGGGAAGGGATTTCCTCTCCCCCACACACTTGTTTTTCCTCCTTCCCTCTTCAAGCAGTGACAGTGGGAAAAAAAACTAAAGAAGGGTAGAATGGAAGGGCCTGAGGACAACAGGTTGGAGAACAAACACCAGAGGAATGAGAAATAGTTATTTGAAGAAGATGGTTATTTGCTTGGAGATCCAACTTTTACTTCTTTGATCTTTTTAAGAAAACGGAAAAAAAAATTCCTTTTCTCCAAATGTTTTTTCATTTAAAAACTAGAGACAAACTTCTTGTGTTGCCTCTGCTCAGGACGGAGTTAGCAGTGTAACAACCTCGTTACGCTGCAGATCCTGAGGCTGCCCGACTCCTGTGCTTGCCCATCCGCCAGCACAGCGTTTCCTGACCTTTTTAAGAAAGTTGGAGTGAAGCAACCAGACTGTAGGGTGCCCCGAGTGCATGGAATAAAAACAGATTCTGGAGGGGAGAAAATTTGTAGCCCGGACGCAGCAGCACAGGCTGAGAGCTGCAGTGACCTCCGGCTGGAGCAGCAGCCAGGAGCTCACACAAACCAGTTAATAAATGAGGGGAGATGGGCAGTGAGGGCTGGGCTGCTTGAGGGCTCTAGAAAGCATCTCAGAAGGTCCGGAGAGGGACTGGCTGCTGTTACGTTGGAGCTTGTAACTGGTGATTTTCTCCTTCAAAAATCTCATCAGGTGATAAATGCAAATCCTGGAGAAGCTGAAGCTTGCAGGTGTTGGCTGTCTGGGGCTGCTTTCTCTGTTGTGGACAATGCTGGAACTGAGCATCATGTAGCCCATGGTATGCACAGTGGGTATTGGAGGTGGAAGATTCTGCTTTCATCAGTATGTCCTGGGGCGAGTTTGAGAATGGAGACCCAAACACTTCACTGCCCCAGGCCTTAGGCTGGAACCACCCCCTGGGAGCACCGCTGTTCCCTGTTAGTGGAAGTGTCCTGGTTTCAGCTGGGATGGAGTTAATTGCCTTCCCGGTGGCTGGCATGGTGCTGTGTTCTGGATTTAGGATGAGAGCAGTGTTGGTAACACGCCGATGGTGCAGCTGTTGCAGAGCAGTGCTGCACAGAGCCAAGGGCGTTTCAGCTCCTCACGCTGCCCTGGCAGTGAGGGCTGGGGGCACGAGGGGCTGGGAGGGGACAGAGCCAGGACAGCTGGCCTAGGGATATCCCATGCCATATGGCATCATGCTGAGCAGTCAGACTGGGAATGTTGGCTGGGGGGAGGACCTGCTGCCTGGGGACCGGCTGGGCATCGGTCAGCGGGCGGTGAGCATTGAGTTGTGCATCTCTTGTTCTGTGTATTCTTTTATCATTATTATTTTCATCTTCCCTTCCTTTTCTGTCCTATTAAACTGTCTTTATCTCAACCCATGAATTTACACTTTTTCCAGTTCTTTCCCCCATCCCATTGCAGGAGAAGGGAGCAAACAGCTGCGTGGTGCTGAGGCACTGCCAGGCCCAAGGCACAGAGCTGCTGTGGGACACATGGACATGGACATATGGACACATGCACACCCGGCACAGGACCTAGCATGGCCTTTACTTCCATGCTCTCCTCACTGCATCCAGCTCACTGTGTGGTTACACCACACAACATGCAGCAAACTTTTTGGGTGAAGCAGAAGGGATGGCAAACGTGCTCCGGTCGGTGCCTCATTGGTGCCATGGGGAAACGCGTGATTGATTTGTTTAGAACTTCACTGCGGAGATGTGTGTTCTTCCTATGCCCTGAAAGCAGAGCCAGAGCCTTGGTCTGTAATTCTTTTAAGGAAAGATGACATAGTTGGTCTTGATTAAAGCATTAGTTTAACGTTGATTAAGCCATGGTTAAATTATTCATGTCCCTAGCTGTTCACACACTGCATCAGGAGTTTATTGCTGTGGAATGGGCTGCCATACTCAGTACAGAAACTCGCTGCTGTGCTCACTAGCAACTGGCATGGCAAAATAAACAAAGGGGGTGGCAGGGGAAGGATTTTCTGCTTCAACACTGTAATGTAAATGGAGCTGTCCTTAAAGCTGAACTAGCATTAGGCTCTTGGTGATGCTCATTGTGGTGTCAGGGAACAGCCAGAGCAGCACTCGCAGGGAAAGTCCTGGGGCTGTTCTGGCACAATGCATGGAGCCAGGTGAAGGGGATGCCTTCCCCCTCTCTGTACAGTGTTTGCTTCTTTCCTTCAACATTTAAGAGCTTGAGGTGCATAAAATGTACCCCACACTAATGTGCCCCGGCCTGTTTGTGCTGGGCACCAGGGGGTCATTTCATTGCTGTCATCTCCAGGAATAAATCACAGACACTGGCTGCATGTGGCTCTGCCTTGATGCCCAAGTTGGCTTTGGACCTGTGCTGGTGGGTGAGAGCCCCATGGAGGAGCCTGTGTGGACAAGAGGGAGCAAACCTCGGTCCCATCGCAGCAGCCTCGCCAAGATGAAATCCCCTGGGACTTGGTCACACGCTTCTTGGGAGAAAAAGCAGAGGCAGAACCTGCCCAGCATGGCTGTGCCCCGGGTTCCTGGCACACCTCTGCAGCACCGAGCAGGCTGGACACCGTTCTGCTGCCGGTGTTCCCAGATGGGGCATTCATGTCCTGTGGGAGTGGAAAAGATCTGCATCTTGAGATACTCACGGGCCGTGGCTGAGTGTCACCCCGCCCTGGTGGGCTTGCTGGGTGGTGCAGGAATGCGTGCTGTAGGTGTGCACGGGGACTTCGAGCATCAGCCCTGTGCCCCTGGCCGAGGTGGCTGTGATGGGCTGAGCATCCTTCCCACACCCACTTTTTGGCCAGTCTTTTTGCTATTCCTAATTGTGTTTCTCCCTCTCCACCAAGGCTATGTTTCCTTGTTCGCATCCCACTGGGATAAAACTCCAGACCCCAGATCTCGTCCTCTGGTGCTGACAGACAGGGCCACACTCCCTGGGGCCGGGGTGGATGTCACAGCCCCACGTGTCCCCCAGGCAGAGGATGTTGGCTCGGCACGGCCGTGATAGGAGCAGTGCCGGAGGCGGCATTTGGTCCTCATTAGCAGAAGCTCGGTAGCTGTTTTGTCATTTTTCTTGTTTGTCATAAAAAATAAATACAGTTTAATAGATGATCTTACAGAGCAGGTTTTGGCAACAAAACAGACCGTGTCCCATTATAAACTCAATGTGTATAATTTAAAGCAAGATGGAATATAAAACCATTTCCAGCTCAGATGAGGGAGAGGGAGACACAGATTTAGGTCCTGATTTTGCTGAAATGAGAAACAGTGCGTTCTCAGATAGTGTGTTAAATCATGCATCCCGCTTTATGGAGTCCAGGCTATAAACAGCCTCTTTCAGAATAATTAATCACATTGTTTATTTTTTGGAGAGGGGATTTCTTTAATTTCTTTCTTTATTTTTAAGGCCATCCTACGTACAACAGCAGCCTTAAATGCTGTAGGAGATTATCTGGAGACCGGGGAGGGATTTAAAGGGACGTTGCTGACAAAACCCCATCCATCAGCGTGCGCTGAAGGAGCACTGGGCAGTGCCATGGCCACTGGGACGGGAGGTGGTGACGGAGCTGGCGATGTCCCCACCCTGCTGTCACCAGTGGGCATCCTGCATGGGTTGGTGAGCATTTGGGGTCAGTGGGGTTTCAGGCTGCTGCTGTGTGCCAAGGAGAGATGGGGATGCAGAGCACAGCCCCGCTGTGCACAGCCCCTCTGGTCTCGGTGCAGTGAGGCTGTCTCGCCTCGGTCTGCTCAGTCCCAGTCTCAGCAGAGCCCGTGTAAATCCAAAACAGCTCTGGGGAAGTCAGCCGAGTCGCTCCAGACTCCAACAGGGTAGAGGAGATAGGAAACTATTCACAGCTTGTATGGAGCTGTTGACATCACATATAAAGCTGGCTGAATGCAGCAGCAGTGTGGTGTAGGCAGAGCGCTAATCTCTGTTGTTGCGAAGTTTCCTGACGTTTCCCGTTAGCAGAGCTTCATTAAGGTTGTTTGTAGGAACACAGAACTTTCATCTTTGCGGTTGGAGCACATCAGCCATGTGCCATCCGTGATGGGGTGCTGCCGGGCTAAACTTTGCCTCTTCTTGGGTTTGTGACAAGCCAGGGAGCAGCACCAACCCTGGATGGGCTACCCACAGCGATGGACAAAGGCACCAGGTCCTGCTCCCTGGAGGACATCGTGCCAGCACTCCTCTCACCTGGGCAGCATTTGTTTGTGCCATGCTCTGCATGTGGGGCAGACTTTAATCCCTGCTTACGTGCTGCTCTCCCTATGGGACCCCAAGATAAGGTCTCAAAAACACAAAGGCAGGGCCCCAGTCCTGCAGCCAGCAACATCGTGTCTTAACCATCATATGTGGATTTCTCCATCAGCTCATCCCTGGCAATAAAGAGCTGACCAGGTCCCGTAGGAAACCTGCCCCGCTGCTGCAGCAAGAGGCCGTACACCAGCGTGCATGAACCAGGAGGCAAACCAACCTTGCTTTGAGCTGGAAAGCGGCGTGTTTTACTGGAAATCCCAAACAGTTTGCTTTGGCTGTGCTGCGCACGTCCTCAGGGCTGCTGTTCCCCGCTTGGGTGCTTCATGCTGGAGGTGTCGTGGCAGCGCGCTGGAGCTGGAGCGGGTAGGCCTTGGGCCAAAATAATTCACTTCAGGTTGCTTGGCTTTTTTTTTTTTTTTTTTTCTGATGAAAAATCAAAATTTCCTGTGCAAGATGAGACATGATTTCAGTGGGTGGGGGAGGATGGAGCGGTGGTGTTGCAGGGAGAGGAAATACTTTCTTGAAAAGAAAAAAAAAACGCTAAAAATGACTTCTCCTTTGCAAAATAAATTTTATGACACATTTTTCTACCAGCTCTAATTTTGAACAGTATTAGTAGCTTGGTGCCAGCCTGGGGAGCAGCTTACATTCCTGGAGGAAAGAGCTATAAATCCTGGCACCAAATACCCCAAAATAAGTCCCATAATGGGCCTTTCTCAGTGGGACACTGTGGATGGAGGCACCCCAGTGTGGGGCAGGGCAGGAGACCGTGGCAGTGGGGCTGGTGCACAACGCTGTGGTCTTCTCATGGATACAGCAGAATTACAGATCCTGTGATGAGCTCCTCAAGCATAGCAAAGCATTTTGGCTATCAGATGGATGGTAAAACAATTGTGTGAATAGACAGATGGGTTCGTGATGAGATTAGAAAACAATCTCGTTTGGAGAGAAGTTGTTGCTAAAGGGTCTGGTTTGGGCTTCCCACATGTTGCATTGCGATGCCCCACTGTGTCATTTGTCATCTGCTCTGCCCTGGCCACCTCCTGTCACCAAATGTGCCTGTGGGGCTGCAGGATGGGGAGGGCCAACCCTGCATTTCAGATGCCTCCAAGACTTGGGTTCAGTTTCCAGCTCAGCACTGCTTCACTTGCCCACGTGTTGCCTCTGTATGCTTTCAGCATAGGGTTTAGTTGGCATGGTGCTGATGGGTTGATGGTTGGACTTGATGATCTCAGAGGTCTTTTCCAACCTCGATGATTCAATGATTCTGTGATTCAGTGCCTGGAGCCCCCGTGGTGCACTGACTGGGACCTCCTTGGGCCCTTTGTGTTTTATCAGTGAGGTAAAGGAGGACTTCAGGCTGTGGGTGCCACCGGGGCTGATGGATGGGGTCAGTCTCCGTGTGCACTCTATGAGCGCTGCTGTTTGTCATCTCTGAATCCAAAGAGGAAAAAATGCAATTTTCAGGACATAAAGAGTAGGAAAAAAAAAATCACCACTCGTTTGCTTGAAGCAAACGGATCAATAACACTTGATACGTACCTAAATAAAACTGAGCCAGCCCCCAGCTTGCTGGCTCTCCACGGTTATATTTTGTGGCTGAAAAGGTGGCTTTTCTCCTTGGAAGTGGCACGGAGCTGTTTACCACATTTTGTGGGTAGGAAGGGAAATAAATGAGCACTCTTCCATTCTTTCTGGCTCCCTCTGACTTTTGTTGCGAACACCCCAAATGCTGCTTCTCAGCGCGGGGGCTCCTGCCTCTTTGCAGGGTTTAAGTGGCTTCACTGGAGCTGTGGTCTCTGCAGCCCTGCCCTGCGCCCTCCCCGTGCCCTGGGCTCAGCTCAGGGCCATCGCACACCGATGTTTGGGTGCTGCTGAGCGATGGGTGCAGCCCGGGGCCGGGTCGGGCCGCTGGGCGGGGCAGAGCCGCCGCCATGATGGCGTGGGGCAGGGGTAGGCCGCAGTGCGGCTGGGCCAGGCCGGGTGCGGCCTGCAGGCTGTGGGATGGACATGGATGTCCGACAGCTTCAGCTACAGAAAGGACTTGAGTTCCCTGTGCACGTGCTCCCATCCAAGTGGATGAAGAGACCTTCCCAGTGTGCTGCAGACTCTGACCTTCCCAGCAAGCAGAGCTGTGTTGGCCCCACCACAGGCACGGCTCCATCTCCCTGCCGTGAGCAGTTAGCTCAGTGCCCCACAGCGATGGGTTTGCTCGGTGTGAGCTGTGCAGAGCCCGAGGAGCAGAGCGCTGCAGGCAGTGGTGGGAGCCATGCAGCAGGGCCGGGGCAGTGCCCATCTCTGGCATCTGAGCTCTGAGGAGCGCGTGTTGTGTGCTCTGCCACCAGAATGAGTAAATAAAGACTCCTCATTTATTTATGATGCAAATAGCAACTGTGCACACAGCTCTAGGACTTGTTGATTATTTATTTAGAGCCTCCCGTCTCCGAGGCACTGGCTGTGTGCGTGCAGGAGGCATCTGTCTAGGATTATTGCCCACAAGCAGACATTTTGCTGCTTGGGCTGTGGCTGTGAATATCTTTGAAAGCCTGCTGTGGGGACAGAAACCCTTCCAGGGAGACACGGAGCCCTCTGCCCCTGCAGAGCCGAGAGCAGCTCGTGGTGCTGCTCCGTCGCCCCGTGGGTGTCACGGCTGTGCCATGTCCCGCTCGCAGGGAGCAGCAGCACTGAGCTCCGGCACGTGGAGGGTTCCACCAGTGAACATCGTGGCTGCAGTCTGGCTGCTGTCAGCCCTCGGCCTCTAAAAGCTGAAGGGAAATGGGGAGGAGATGGATGCTGGTGGGTGTGCGAGCAGTGAGGCAGTGCTTGGCCCAGCATCCCAGAGATGGGGCCTGGCGAGCCCCTTGCTCCCCCGTTATCTCATTACCCACGAAGCTGTGCCTTACTGAACGTCTGTCTTTAATTATCCCGTGCAGGAATCCCTTCTTTGTAAGATGATGCCATGGTCAGCATTTTAGAGGCAAGCACTGATTTTTTCCGAGATTTCTCTCTTCCGGGAGCTCTGTGTACCTTTTATTTGATTGCCCACCTTGCAGTCTGGGGGACTATGGGTGGGGATTATTTCCTCAGCACCCCTGTGGTGGTTTTTGCAGGGTAGACTGATTCACATCCATTAGTCTCAGAGCTGTGAGGGAGAAACATAAGAATTATTCCATGCTGCACAGTACAAGTGGCCAGCCTGCATCAGAGGGCAGTAAAATCCGGAGCTATATGTCCGAGCTGCAGCACCACAGTGACTGAAGGCTCTGCCCCAGGCTCAGATCCCGCTGGATCTCTGCTCTTACAGACCAAGGAAAGGTTGCTGTTAAACCAGATGATAGATTTTGCTTGACTTCTGCACCCATGGCAGTATGTCTTCAACCATTCTCATGGAGCTTCTCTGGGTGCTCCTCCAGTTTTTCAGCCTACATCTCGTGGTGCAGAGCTGCCTAGGGCATCACAGACAGCATCCAACCTAAATTTTGGATGCTTTGTGCAGAAAACCTCCCCAGCTGGGGACTCAGCTCCTGCGCAAAGCCATGGGAAAAGGGTCTATGCCTTTGGATGCTTGGAAAAAAAAAATTGTTGTGTATTTGGAGAGACAAAAAGGGCAGAGTAGAGATAAACAGCAGAATGGTAAATAGAGCACCTTGCTTGCTCTATTTGATGTGCGCTGGTGTGGATGGTGCACAGACAGAAACCCTTATGGACCTGAAGGAATTCTGCAGCTCCTAACCCAAGCACGGGGATGCCAAGTGCATCTTCAGACAGGCCCCTATGTATAGAAAGCCTTCTGCCAAAAGGTAGCAGAAAATTTGATGTAAAAACAGAAATATGCTTTGGTTGCCTTGGAACAGAATATCCTCCCGAGCTTGCTTGCGTATCGCTTTACAAAGATCAGCTGTCCACCAAACTAGCAGTCCCTCCCGAACTTGGCTGCATTTCAGTGCTTGTGGGAAGCACAAGAAAAAGAAGAGGAGAATGATTGAGCGTCTCTGTTTCCAATTGCCCATGGTGCAAAGTGCCTAAATCTGAGCCTGAGGATGGAGCTGCATCTTCTGCGTGGGGGTGGTTGGGGGAGTTCCTGCCATGTTTCTGGCTGGGGATGGAGCAGAGAGAAGGGCACCTCTATGACAGCAAGCAATAGGAGCAGCTGCTGCACTGCAGTTCGGCGGTGGCTCCCCACCTGCAGCTCCTCCAACCTTCCCTTTCATCCCTTTATTTCATTCCACTAATAAAACCCCTTCCTTCCTTCCCCCAGCAGATACTGGAGTGCAGCCCACGGGCTGGGAGGGACGGCTGCAGCTTGGCTCCTGCTCGCCGACCCCCAGCCAGCTCCTATCGAGATGGATCCAGCAGCGGCGCGGGAGCTCACATCCAAGAACCCCGCTGCTCTGCCAGGGCCACACAGGTAGCAGGAGCCTGACACGAAGGCAAGTGCAACATCTGGGAGGCTTTTTTCCCCCATTTTCCCTGTATTTTGGAGCAGCAGCTCTCAGGGGTGTGCTCAGGGCTTGTCAAGGCTCCAGATGCTCCTCGCCTGCACAAACACCCCTACATCTGCACGACCACTGCCCAGGTCTGTATAGGAAACCTGGAGCAGCAGCTCTGTCCTGGAGCAATGTGCCTGCTTGGGGGGTGGCAGCACTGAGGGCACCCCATTTTGTTGTGTTTTGGGGTATTCAGGAAAAGAAGTGCAGAATCCCTTTGTGCTCTCAGAGGGGAAGGGTTTGATGGGCACACACAAGGTTTGGCTTTGGGTCTGGTCTCAGTCTCTGCATTCTGCTCTCAGGGTACCCCTGGCAGCAGCAAGTAGCTGCCACCAGGCACGCAGCCATGGGTGCCTCCAGTGGGAATTTAGTACTTGCACCTGGATGCTGCATGGTTTCACTGGTGCTCTGCCTCTCCTGCTCTTGCTGTGCATTACTTATCCTGACCCTTGGTGGCTGTACTTAGGGCTGGTTGCAGAGATGGCCAAAGAAATTTTAGAAGTTCAGATCTGTGAGTGTCTTCATGAATGCACTCAGAAATGTGTGATCACAGACTGCTAACAATAAATGCCGGTTACAGAAATGAGCACGTGCCCCAGACCTGATGAGTTCTGGGGGCCCATCACCCAAAGTGCTCTCAGCGAAGGGCCGTGGGACTTGACCGAGTAACCAGTTTGTGCCTTTTTTATTTCCTGGGACATTTGTTCTCCAGGAGTTCTCTGGAAGTGGGTGTGCTGCCACGGGACTTGACTGAGCAACCACCAACCGTAACAGCACAAACAAAGCAAAAACAGAGAATTCCCTGACAACAGAACCAGCAAACTGTGGTCCTGAGAGCTGTCCAGATGAGGGAAGGTCAGAAGTAAAAAGGAATCATTTCAGGAATTAATTACAAGCAGAGAAGGAGTCCAGTGCCAATAGTGCAGGTGGGGTCTCCATCTTCTAGGAAAAAGACAAAAAAAGGGACAAGAAAAGCCTACAGGAAAATGTAACTTGAACATTCATAGAAGAAATGCAAATGCAGACATCTGAGGGAGGGGGCTCTGAGCTTTTCCTAATGAACTCCAATGCAAAAAGGAAAGTAATGACTACTGTTTCTTTCCTCTGCAGAGGCTGAGGAGGGATCTCCTGCACTCAGACAGACACATGTCACTGCTCGGGGGGTTCTGACAGAGTGTTCTTTGTTCTTTTCATTAAGAAAAACAAACAACCAATTCAACAGAACCGAAACTTCAAGCAGGAGAAGACCCACCTGGACAAACTGCTCAGCTGAGTGTTCCTGGTTTTGTGTTTTCATTTTATTTTATTTTTTGAAAGGATGTTCCAAGATGGTCCAAGATTCCTTTCTGAAACAGAAGCACTCAGCTTTCTGGGCCGTGATGCTTTCATTTGGAGCTGTAACTGAGTGCTGCATGAATGGGGCTTCTTTGCTGAAGGTTTGAGAGAATTGAAACCAAATGTTTAAAAATTATCTACTCAAAATGCTTGGCTTGCCTGAACTCAAACGACTGTTGTTTTTCAAAACTATAAACAATATTGAGATTCTGACTGTTTATCCCCATATGCCTTGAAAATTGTTTACAATTTTTCGACATTTTTCAGGAACTCAAAACCTGTTTCCCATGTGCACTCATGCTGGCAGCTGCTCTCTGAAGGACAGCTCAGCTCCTCCAAAAGCAGAGGCATGTGGCTCTTTCCCCTGTAGCAGAGCTGCTTTGAAATGGGGATGAGCCCTTTAGGAACCTTTCCCTGGGCAGTGAATGCCCGGGCTGGGATTTTCGGTCCTGGTGATGGATGCGGTGCAGATGCTCAGTCCGTTGCCATGCCAGCAGCATCCTCCAGACCCTGTACATGGGGGTCTGCTCCAGATGTCACAGCTGTGCCAGGTGGCTGAGCTTGTGTGGCACCTCCTGCTCTCTGAGAGCAGAATCAAGGGGCTCCCAGGACCTCAGCCCCTGCCTCAGCCACATCCCAAGTGAGCAGCCCCCCAGCAGCGTGTGGCCATGCAGATATTGCCTTCATGGAGCCTTGAATCTTCTCAGTGTGTGAAGAGGAGGAGCTGGGCCTCAGGCCAGTGCTGGTTTTGAGTTAAAAGGAATGATACTATGCATTTTTCTTTTTTAACTCGTGGCTTATGATGCTCTTGGTTGTATCTCTGCAATACCCATGACGGGCTGTGAGAGGTGTGTCTGTGGGACAGGACAGGTCCTTGCGCTGGGGCTTTGCTTGGGACAGCCTTGCTGAGCTTAGCAGAAATGCTCTTCTGCTCAAAATAGTTGTTTAATAAAAACGGGTAGAAAATGGTTCCTGGAAATCCAGCAAATACTACAATGCTGCTGAAGCGGTAACGTGGTCTGCACTGGGGGGAGTCTGTCCCCATCCCAGCCTGTCCCCATTGAGGGGAGCCTGTCCCCCGAGATTCCTGGCCCAGCCTGTGCTGTGCTGTGCAAGCAGACAGCTTAAATCCCAGTCAGCCCTCCTTGGGGTGGTGTGTCTGAAATTGGGGGTCACAGGGCTGGGCCAGACTTGGAAGACAGACACTGTTTGTCCTGGGCATGCCGTCGGCCCAGTGCCCCGCAGCATTCCTTGTAAGCACCAAGAGCACCATAAACCTGTGGCTGCTTTCCTGATCTCCTCTCTGTGCACTGAACAAAGGGGGGGGAAATGCAGCATGGTGAAAGCACAAACGCTGGTGCACAGCTTGGAGCTGGGGTCCCAGGACCCCCGAGAGCCGGGGATGAGCTCAGTGGCTGCATCTGCCGGGTCGATGCGATGCATTCAGCCCTGCTCGGTGTGCTCTCCAAGTCGTCCTTCTCGGGAGAATTGCTTTGCTCCATTGCCATCTCTCCTGTGCCCAGCCGTGGGGGTTTCTGCAGCAAGCTGTACAGAAAATGTATTGATTCTGTTCCATACGCCCCGTACACGGGGAGGTAAGTGCTCCCCAGCCAATACCTTCCAGTCATTTCCTTTAAATTTGCTCACATGCCCTAAATCACAGCTGTTGATGTGGAACAAAAGGAAGGAGCTGGAGGAGCTGTGGATGAGTTCATCTAATTCTGCCTAAAGCATCACCCCTGCCCAGCATTGGTGGAGCAGAGCACGGGGGCCAGGAGCTGGGATGTTAGTGACGAAGGACCCTCCATTGCCAGGGCCATCCCGGTTGCACATTTTGGACTTGCAGATTCCAGGCCCTGGGCAGGGGCTTGGGAAGGGCCTGTGCGTGACTGTGGGGACACTCTTAGTGACATCGATGTAGGTCCTGGATAATTTGCTTTGTTCTTCTAACGAGGACCACAAATTAGGGCCTGTGACAGCTGTGGAGAAGAAACAGTGAGGAAGTTTGGCAAGGAGGCATGTTCTGGTGGCTGATAAGCTGCTTGCAAGGTTCCTCTGCTTCACGAGCAGCCTCAGGTAATGCTCCAGAAATTGCAGAGTTGTCTTAAGGACCATGAGTTGATGATTACCATTATTGCTGTTTAGCAATGCTGAGTCTTTTCCGAAAGCCCTGCTTGGCCGCCAGCACCTTTGCTGTGCTGATCAGCGTTGTCAAAGATCCTGGGCTGAGCTCCGGGTTGGCTCCACAGCAGCACTGCACCCAGGTGGATGCTGCCTCCATAGGAATTCCCACCGTGTGGCCCCAACCTCGAGCACGGTGTCAGCTCTGATTTATTGGGAGCTTTTCCCATGGAGCGAGGAGCTGCAGCCCCTGTGCAGCGGCTGTGGACAGGCACTAAGATGAAGGAGGTCCGATTTTTTTTAAGGAACATTGCTGGCCAATGTCTGGGTAATAAATGCTGTGGATTGAGGAATGCAGCCTTGTTATTGCCTGGCTAAGGGGAATTCATTCTACACGTTGGCTTTCCCAGAGTTTTCCACCCGGGTGTCGTTGACTCCTCACCACCGCACAGATATTTCTGTATTTCAGCAAAATTCCCCACTTCTAATCTGGATAGTCCTCGCTGGGTGGAGTGCAAAACCCACACTGTTAACTCCGGATAACAGTAATTAAAAGAAAATAAAATCAAAGGTGCTCAGAAAAGAAATGGAACATTTTTCCGTGGAAGCCAAAAGATTATATTAAACTTCAGTGGTTTAATAAAATATTATGAAGTTTGGGAGCATATTTTCCCTGGGACTTAATCTGTTTATACATCTAAAAAAGTAAATAGAATATCACTTTACTTGACCACACAGAAAACCTGATCTGCGGGGCTGTCTGTGTTTCTTGGTGCGTTGCTCCCACCTCGGGTTTCGTGCAGGGCGATGTGGGCTGGGGCTGTTCCTCCTTGGGAACAGCAGGAATTTGGCAAATCTGGTGGCAAAGCGCAGACGTGGCAGGGCTGACCAAGGGGGATCGGTAGGGTGAATGGCAAAGACACCGCTTTTCACAGTGTTCTGCTGTCTAAAGACAGTAATGAGACATTAAGCTCGCTGGAGAAATGTGAAGTGGAGGATTGGATGCTGTGGAAATGATGCCAACGAGATGGAGAGCCAAAGTGGGGAGTTCCAACCAACCACTGGCTCTGTAGACTGAATCCAATGTGAGTGGGTAATTCTGCTTTCCCGTCCTCCGCAGAGCTCCCCGCTCCTTCCAGGTTGCTGCCGCCAGCACAAAGAGAGCACAGCCTCTCAGTACCCGTAAACTTTATTAAACGTGTGCTTTTTCATTCTTAAATTAAATTAAAATCAGCCTGTTTCAAACTGAAATAGCACCAAGGGGAGAAAGATGACAGCATCACAGAGCAGAGGGGAGGGAGGAGAGAAAACCCAGAAACCATTATATACGAACAAGAATTTTTTTAATGGTTAAGAAAATGAGCATTTTTTCCCCCAAATCTGGAGAGCGGACATTGCATATGCTGGGGTGTGTGCGAGAGAACCGAGGAGGCTACGGGCTGGTGTCAGCCAAAGCACTGCGTGCAGGGTAGGCATCACCAAGTGCTCAGGAAATTGGACTTTGCAGTGCTGCACCTAAAGCCCACCCCGAAAGCCACGTAGAGGAGTCTCCTTCAGTGATCTTCATGGCACCTTGGCCTTGATATTCCCTTTAACTGTGAATTCTTGGCTGGCAGCGCTCTGGTAGGGGCTGATTACATTCACAGTATGAGATCAGGGCTGCTCGCTGCGACGTGGCTGGGTCCGTCTTGCCAAACTGCACGGCAAAGGAAAACCCAATTTGTCTGAAATTTTCAGCGTGCTTTATAAAGATTTTTTTTTCTTTTCCTTTTAAACAAATGTTCTAAAAATCTAAATGTTGCGTGGCGTACAAGCCTAAGCTTTATCAGAGCCGAAGGGCACATTGGATTATTGAAACCTGAAAGTTTTTAATACCCCCAATTAGTTTCTCATCATTAATGTATTGATTTTTCTGCTTTTTTTTTCTTTAAATCATACTCTATAGGTCACTTTCACTTTTATTTATAGCTGCTTTTGCTTTCTCCTCCTAATACAGAAGCTCCATGCTATGGGCTTAGGAGGGGTGCAGGTTTCAACAGTTTACTTCCAATTCTTCTTAGGTTAAAATAATCTAAACTTCATGGCCGGATTTTAAAATAAGCCTAAAGAGTTTAGAGGCTTAAATGTCATTAGAGTTCAAAGCAATTTGATTGCATGACCCCTGTTTAAAAGCCGTTGTTCATACATGGAGGGATTTTCAAAGATACTTATGGTCCAGATCAAAAAAACGACTTACAGGCTCCGATCCCCAAATAGTTTTAGGAGGTGTGCATCGAGGGAGTGAAACCCTTGGAAATTAATGGAAGTAAAGCATTCAAGCATTTATGGGAAAGTGTGCCTCTGGAGCTGGGATGCTGGGAGGTGTTTTAAAGGCACGTGTGATCGTTGGGCTTGGTACACACCGGAGCTGTATGGATTTAACGGCTGTGATTTGGTGGCAGCTGTAGAAACTCATTTGTTGGAAGGTGCTTCATACTGCTCGAGGTAGTTCAATATGGGAGGAACAATCTGTAGCACTACAAAGCAGCTTCATACGAGTCTAAATGTGACCAGATGAGAGACAGTAGCAATATAATTATATTGATTTTTTAAAATCATACTCAGGTGATATTTATACTTGTCAAAAGCACGTACAGCTTAGCCCACCCCTAAGTCTCCTTGAAATACCAAAGGAGCTGCCTGCTTATCTCTTCTTTGCAGCTTGGGAAACCTGTGTGGTGCCTGGGGGAAGGATGGTGGGAAGGGGAAGAGCACCACTGGGGCCAGCGAGGTGGCACCAGGCCATGGGGACAGCTGCTGCCATCAGCCCCGTGCCATGGCCCCGCCAGCCAGGGCACAGGACCTGAGCTCAGGTTGGGTTTGGGGGTATGGGGATGGGAGAAGGTCCTGGGATCCTGCAATGCAAATGGAATTGTCTTAATTGCCTTGGGAATTTGGATAGAGAACCAGGTAGGTTCGTGTCTCCGGGGGGAGGACGGCGGTCATCCCAGGATGCAGCATGGACGCAGGGATGGGCGTGCAGGCAGCCAGGAGGGGCTGTGATCAGTGCCTGCGGCGGGAGTTGGTGCCATGCAGTTGTCCAGGTCCTGGGCTGTTCTCCTAACCTGGCAGGACAGCCACGCTGGAAATGACTCTCATTGAATGGTAATTTCTGCTGTGTGGTCCCGCAAAACTCTTTGGACTCCTTGAAATCTCTGCTGTGATCTCATTAAGATCTTGATCTAGTGGTTGGCAACCCTGCCCATAGCAGGGAGGTTGGAACAGGATGGTCTTTGAGGTCCCTTCCAACCCAAGCCATTCCGTGATTCTATGATCTTGGCCAGCATGCAGCCAGGCAGTGAGCAGAGACCCAACGCTCCTTCCTGGCCAGGTTTTCCAGGCAATCCCCACTTAAGTGTGGTAGACTCCATCAGGAGCTTTCTTAAAGTTAGGCTCAGAGAGGACGTTGTGCTGTTACACAGCACCAAGCCCTAATTAGGTGCTCCTGTAGTCCAGAAAATGCTGAAGATAAAGAGCCAGCAGATAAAGGAGCCCACAGGAATACAAGATCCTGCTTCACTAATAAATTTCTGTCTCTGAGCCATTTCTACTGGCCAAAAAAGGTGATAATGATCAAAGCAAAGAATTTAAAGCCCCTGGTTATTGCAAACAGGAGATGCATTTTGCCTGACAGTTTTTAAAGCCCTGCACAACCAATGCTCTCATTTCTGCTTCCCCCTCGGTTCTCCTTCATGAAAGGATAAGAAACCTTCCATCACCTTCTCCTCATTCTCTCCCCTTTCTGGACACAACTTTTGTTCATTTTTCCCCTTTCTCCACCATTTGGCTCAACCCAAAACATTCTTTATTATGGCTTAAAGATCATCCGCCAGTCACTGTAAACTTGTTTCCTGCACGCGAGCGGTGGGATGGCGGGGCTCCCTCCGCCTTCCAGACGTACCAAGAGCATCACCTCGGCATGGGCCATCCCCTGCCATCACCCAAATCCCTTCAGATGCCTTCAGATCCCTTCAGATGGGCCCCACTGGGAGAAGCGCCCAGCAAGAGGGGTGCACGTTCCTGGAAGCAGGGAGCACAGACGAAGAGCCAGAGCCCTTCAATGGGAACTTTTCATCCTAATCCTGGCAATTTTCACCTTAAAGTCAAAAGGATCATTTGTCTTTAACTTTTGGCAACCTTTTTTTTTTTTTTTTTTGGTCAAAGACAAACCAAGGAACATTGGTTCTGGCTTCTGTAAGATGAAACCTAAGTTTGGTCAATGAGAAGAGCTTGGTTTAGTGGAAGGGCGAAAGTCAACCAAAAAAATGGATAAATGAAAAACAAATCCTCAAAGATTTTATGCAATGAAAAAGATCTTCCAGGGTAAGATTTTGAAAACCGAATTAGATATTGCACCTCCTTTGTTTCATTGTTAAAAGGGACAAGGTCTGTTCTAAAATGGCATTAGTCTGGCTGAGCTGGCAGGCCCTGAGCTCCCCCATGCACCCCTGTTGCTTGAAGACATCTCACAATTTTGCACCTTGATGTTTTTTTTACAGAGCCAGTACAGAACCTGGAGCCCACTGAAGGAAGCACCCAAACCGCAGGGTCAGTGGCACTGGGCTGCCGTTCTCTTGGTGACACATCACCGAGAGAAGAAAGACAAAGCAGTGCCAAAAGGAAAAAAAGTAAGAATGAATCGTGTTTCAGCACAACTGTTATTTTTTTCTGTATTTCCCCCCCATCTCTACTGATATGTAAAAAAAATATATATTATATTATATTTTCCTTTTCTTAAATTATCTTTGTCAGCCTCAGTCCCAGCCGAAGTCCTGCCCCGTCATCTGGTAGAACTTCATGTTGAAGGGCCGGTAGAAGTCCCGCAGCCTCTGCACCACCTCCTGGTCGATGTCGGGGTGGGTCCTGCCTTTCGTTTTCCCCAGGCAGTGGGGTTTGCTGCTGCCCTCCGCCTTCTTCAGGCAGGGGAAGCCCTTGGTTTTGTTGAAGTAGAAGTGTTTGTCGGTGATGATCCTCTTGAGGCCCAGGAAGTCCTGGACCCGGCCCAGCTCCCCCGCGGGGTCGCTGATCAGCCTCTCCCCGCTGACGAAGAGGATCTGCCCGATGGGGAAGTAGAGCAGCCAGTTCTCCAGGTGCTTGGCGTAGATGCCGATCTGGATGGCGCTCCACGAGGTGTCGATCAGGCCCGTAGTCCTGTTTTTGAAGGTCAGGCTCTCAAAGGTGGGGATGTCGGGCTTCTTGGAGAGCGTCTGGGTGTAGTCCGAGATGGCTCTGGTCACGGGGTCGCGCACCACCACGATCAGCTTCGTGCCCTTGGACATGGAGGAGATGCGGGCCGGGGCCTCCTTGGTGACAAAGTAGCTGGGGGTCTTCTCCATGGTGATCTGCCCCTCCAGGGTCCTGGGCATCAGGTCCCTGCAGGGAGAGGGACACGTTAGTGCCAAATACTTTAGAGGTGTCCAGGCACCACGGCCAGGATGGCCCCGTGCCTCGCACCCCCAGCCCAGCTCGCTGTCCTCCCAGCACAGCCAGCCCGCAGTGCTCTAACTCAGCAGAGCGTCTCAGCACACACCAGAATCCATCCCCAATCCTATCCTCCCTCAAAGGGGCTTCTTGAGATGGATGCCCCTTCTCATCCTATCATGGGCAGATAGTGATAGGATGAGGGGAAACAGATTTAAACTAACTGACAGGAGATTTAGGTTGGATGTGAGGAGGAAATTCTTCCCCCCCAGGCAGTGAGGGCCTGGCACTGCCCAGAGCTGTGGGTGCCCATCCCTGGAGGTGCCCAAGGCCATGGATGGGCCCTGGGCAGCTGAGCTGGGGGCACCCAGCCCACAGCAGGGGTTAGGGGGGCTGGGAGGGCCCTTCCAACCTAGCCATGCTGTGATTCTATGATTCCATACCATGACACTGGAAGAACACAGCAAACCTCTTCAGTCCTGACATCCTACCCCTCTACATTCCTTCCTGCCCGCACTGGGGTTTCCTGCACATTGACTTAAATTCCCCAGAATAACAGTGAACTTCTTGAGTAACAACGCTCCCTTTCTGCAGGGCACAAGGGATTTTTCAAGGGGCAGGATGTAAGACTCCATCTTTTGGTATTTGCAAGGTGGCAGCAAGCTGATGTCACATAAAAATGTGCAGTGTCAGCACCCTGACCTCAGCAATTTCCTTCTTCCACCCAAAGCAATCCCGCACATGGGCCATGTTGGGAAGCTCTCCCGACTGGGGTGAGGGCCCTGTTCTGGGGTCTCTCCTGCTCCATGGCCCTGTGGGAACTCACAGCTCTCCTGGGCTGGGCACCGGGTGGGATTTGCTAAAAGAATGAAGGATTTGGCCACCAGATGACCTCTGTGTTACGCAAGAAAAGCCAGAAAGGTGCAGGACACCTGAGCTGCATCGCTCTCCTTGCTTCTCCTTGCACGGAGACACCACATCAGATCCCTCAGATTCACATCACCCCGATATCACCCCACATGGGGTTGGCAAAATGCCACAGGTTCACACGAACACCGTTTGGTTGCATGACCCCATTTGAGGCTCCTCACAGATGCTTCCTACCCGCGGTGTGGTCCCAGCCCAGGGACAAGAGGAGATGGATGGGGTTCACCGCCGTGCCACCACAGTTCTCATGGTAACTGCAGCCCTGGACCCACAGCCCCAGGCACTGACCCAGCGCGGTGCTGTGCGGTGATGGACTGCTCCCACCACGGCAACATCTGGTGCACAAACCTGGGCAACGCGCCGGGCAAATTAAAGCCATCCATCAAGGCTGCAACAATGGGGAGCCAACAGCTAACAGCACCAGGAACTGCCAAACCCCAGGCTGGGCCGTTACGTTACAAATGAGGCAATGGGGATTGACCCTTCCTAGAGCAGTTCCTTCTGTTTGAAACCAAGCTGCACAGAGTTAGGGGCATGGTCCTAGAGAAACCACATCTTTGGTGGTGTCTGCTGAGGGCCTCTATTTGGGGGAAACTTCATGAATTTGGGACATTCAGAAGCAAGCTGAGGGTGTGAGAGAGCGGTCACTCCCTGAAGACATAAAGGACAATAAGGATGGAGGTGGGTTCAAAACCAGCACAAGAGAGACCTTTGCCAAGCACAGACACAGTTCTGTGTTGGGATTTGCCATCATCTGATGTTGCAAAGCCAAAAGTATAAATGAGCCAGAAACAGCCTGGTCAAATTTCTGGTGGATTAAATCCATCGGTGGCACTGGAATGCAAGAACTTCAGTGTGACTTCAGCCCTGGGGAGTCCCCAGTGCTGATCACACCCAGATGGGTGGAGAAGGCAGAAGGACCTCTGCACATTGCCTGTACCCAACACCATGCCCCATGGGGACTGGGCTGGGCAGCTCTGGGGCCTGGATTGGTGCACCCACTGCTGTGCTTCTGTGCTCATGAGTCACCTTCCTCCCACGTCCCCCAGTGGCAGCCATGGGCAGTGTGCTTCCCACAGCCCCAGGGCTTGGAGGGCAAGCATGGCACTCGGTGACGGAGAAGGGAAATTGTCTGGAGCAGGCACGGGATGGCAGCAACCCGAGACAGAAGGGAAAGTGCATGGATTTTGAGTTACGGTTTAATGGGGAAGGAGTTAATGGGACGACTCAGGTGTGTCCCTCCATTCTGTATCTGCTGTGCCATGAGGAGGAGCTACCAGAGCACGGCCCAGCTTTGCAGATCTGTGTCCTCCCTGCTGCTGGGCAGCAAGAAGGTGCGACGACCACCCTTCATAGGCAGGGCTGCAGCCACATTACCCGTGTGCTGCCCCGCCGGGCTGGGTCTGCAGCCTGCAGCACAGCGGGCCACCAGCAGTGGTATATATATGCCTCAGTGCAGCTGATTCCACTAGTGAGGTGACAGCACGGTGACACAACTCGTTCAAGCAGGTTTGCACTGCGTGGTCCCCAGCTCTGTCCCCAGCTCTGTCCCCAACCCCGTGCAGCTGTGCTTTGCCACTGAGCAGCAGCCCGTTGCACAGCAGCAGGCGAGCGGGTGCATCAACTTCTGTTGGGATTTCAGTGTTGAAATCTCTGCTGCATCTTCCCAAGGAGCAGATTAACCCCTTCTTGGCCAGGCTGCAGCACAAAGGCCTTCTTCATTGCTCAGGAATGAGCCCGCTCCGTGCTGCCAGCCGGCGGGCAGGGACACGCTGGGACCCACAGGGAATGTGCTGCCACAGCTTTCGGGAGATTAATTAATTACAAAGGGCATCTTTCATGGATGTAAACAGTTGCCTGGAGGCCTCCCTGGACTAATGGCATCTGGGTTTTATTGCGAAAGAGCCACTTGAAAAGACAAGAACCACAAAAATGTTTTTGGCAAGAGCAGCCACCAGCGGGCCCTGCCAGAATAAATGGATTCTGTTATTTTAATTTTAGTAGAGCTTGGGGCTTTATTTAATTACTTAATAGGAGAGGAAGACTCTCCTCAAAGGGAGCGTTTGGGATATGCGTGCGGACTCAGGGCCGGCCCTTTGCGGGGCCGTACCCCGTGGTGGTTCCTCGTACCACCAAAACAGGGACAGCTCCGGGCTGCAGCCCCTTCCCCGCCCCAAGGGTCCTCATGGGACAGGGACGTCCCCTTTGCTGTGGGGATGCAGCAGTTTGGGTTTGTCATGTGCATGTGCTGCAGTGCCCAGAGGGATGGAGGCAGCGCTGGTGATGCTGCACAGGGCTGAGCCCCGTTCTGTGTGAGTCCTTCCCATGGGTACCTTTGTGCTGGGGTCACACTGGGACGTCCCTGTGACCGGCCCCTGGCCCTCAGGCACCCCTGGTGCAGGAGTTCAGCTTTGATGTCGTGTTTGTTCTGGCTTTTATGTCTCCTTATTGACTGCACAATGATCCCTTACAGATCTGAGCAGGGCATGGGCTTAGCCCCAGCCACAGGGATTAGAGTCCGCAGGGATGGGACCCGCTCACGCGTCCCTGCAGGAGGAGGGATCTGGGGCACAAAGCTGTGCTTTGTGACAAGGAACCACAGCAGCGCGTCAGGCTGCAGCCCAGCACGGCAGAGCACCCCGGGGGTCGGGAAGGCAGGATTTGCTCACACGGAGCTGGGCATTCCCCGCACCGCGGAAACCCTGAGCACTGCAGCTGAGGCTCTCTGCGCTGCACAGCCCACGGGGTGCACGGGGGCAATGATATGGCAGATGTGGATGCATCGCTCACTCCCTGCACCCGTGATGCCGTCCCCACAGCCTGGACACCGCCCTTCAGCATCCAGGCATGTTGTCTGCCTTCACCCAAGCACAGAGAACAGGCAAAGAACCTGGGGGAAGGGAACCCCCCGGAGATTTCAGGGCACCAAGGAGCCTCCCTGGGAGGTTTCCATGCAGGAGCCCAGGGAGGAGGTGTGCTGCTGGGCTGGGGCCAGAACCACCCCACTGAGGAGGGTGGGGAAACTGAGGCACGGTGAAAGCAATGCAGCCTCATCCCCACAGCACTGCGCATTGCTCCCCACCCTATCACAGCCACACGTCTCCTCCTCCTCCCACTCCATTTCCCATCCTCTTCCAAAGCATTTTAAGCAGAAAATTCTTAAAAAAAAACAAGCTCTGCGATCACATGCAGTTGCCTTTCCCCACTCTCAGGCCCTCGCTCCCAGGAGGGCCATTGTGGCACGTACGGGAGATTAAAGAGAAAGATGCTCTGGCAAGAGTGATAGCATAACCTATAGCGTGCACGTACAAACCAATTAACCACCAGTGCCTAACGAGAGGCCGCTGTCCTCGTGCTGGGCTGTGCCATGGCAGCAAGGGCATGGCCGAGCCCCCTGCGTGGCCTTCCTGCAGGTATCAGATGGAACCAGGACATGGAGATGTGTTCCAGGAATGTGGTAGGACTACAGCAAAATGCCAAGAAAACCTGTGGGAGTGAGGAAGATGGAAGGAGTGGAAAATGGCCAGAGGCACCCATAAGGAAAATGGGAAATGGGGCATCGCACTGCTGTGTGTGAGCCCGATTCCAGCTGGCCTCAGTCTCAACAGGAGACACAGATTTTTTTATTCTCCCCAACATTCCTGAAGGAATCCAAAAGCATAAAACCAGTGCCTGACTGTGCTGGGCTGGAAGCATTCAGCATGCCAACAAACCCCTGTCTTCAGCACTTGGGAAACAGCCCTGAAATGTGGAGCTGGGTGCAGCACGGGCAGTGCTGAGCTCCTCCTGTCCCAGCTCCATCCACCCTGTGCCTGCCCGCAGCTCCCAGCTCGGCTGTGTGGCGGATGCCGGTGTTTATTCGAGCAAACATCAGTATTTATGTATCTCATTACAGCTGCAGCCAGGAGCATCTGTTTCCACGCTGCATCTGTCAGGCAGCATCTTATCAGTGTGGCTGCCGTCCCCTCTCCCTTCCATTGCAGGAGAGGAACCCGACCTCCTCTGGGCTGCGGAGGCTGCCCAAGGGATGGGCAAATTTGGCTGAAATCAGTGCTGCTCACTCCTGTCCCACCCCGATGCATGGGAGCAGACCCGCTGCCCAGTGGGGCACCCAGCCAAGTGCTTCTCATCATTAATGCCCAGAGAACCAAATACAACACCAGTCTGGATTTTGAAAGCAGAGGCTTGGCTGTGGCTGCAAGGTGCTTTCATTGGTTTGCCCAGTGCAGAGCTGCAGCTCCTGCTGTAGGAAGCTGCAGCACAACCCAAGGTTAGGGGAGCAACGACAGCCTGATATGGTGTCCTTAAATGCAGTCTGTGGGGACACAGGGAGCCCTGGGTGCCCGCCCTCACCCTGCTGCTCCAGGACTGCCTACTGGGAACGCTACTCTTCAGCCAGAGGATGTCCAGGGATGCTCTGAGCTAAAAGGGCTGTTGGTGAGCAGCAGCACTGCTGCCCGTGCCCTAAGCACTACAGCAGGGTGGTGGGTTTTGTAAATACAATAATAAACACAGAATTTGTATATATAAATTTATATATATATATATATCCGTATATGATTTTCATTTACTTTATAAAAAGCAGCTTCTTTAATTTGCACCCCTGCTGCATGCCGCGCACCGCAGGCACCACAGATCCTCCAGATCCACCCCCTCACCTCTGGCAGTGACCACATGCCCTTCTCCACACCTCCACGCCCTCACCAGCTCATCCTCGCAGAGGGGCAGACCAGGCTCCCCAGTGATGTCATAACGTTTCCAATGTAGCTCCCAAACAAAAAGTGACTCCTCACTCCCCAGGTGGATTCGCTTGGGTAAATTCAGGCCTGTGGTGACTGGTTCTGGGGGCTTTCTGGTGCTGCTCTGCACTGTAAGTGTGGCTCCTCTTAATGAGTACTGCGCTCTGCTCGCTTCTACAGATGCCTCTACTATTCTGCACCCTGCTGATTCCCCCATTTTACGCCAGAGGGGGATTTTTCCTGCTGAGAACATGGGGGTGCGATGGCAGTGCCTGGCTGACAAGGAGTCCCATGAACCCAGCCCTCCTCTAAAGCCACACGTATAGGATTTAGAGTGGGATGGGATAGGATAGGCATAAGTGACTCAGTAGCAAAACTAAGGCTGGTACAACAAAACCTCATGCCTGCTCTTCTTCCCTGAGAGCATCCCTGAGGTGTTCTGCGCACAGTTCTCCCCAGCATCTTCCTCAGTGCTGCTGCTGGCCCCACAGGGACCTTCCCCCATCTCTGCCCCATGAACCCACCAATGGGTCAGCCATGGCAGGGGGCTGGCACTGGGGCATAAAAAAAACCCAAAACAGTGAGCAGGTCCCTGCTCCCCATATGGGCTGCCAAGACCATACACATCAACACATCACCCACAGAGGAAGGTTAAGGAACTGTTTATTACTGGGAATGCCTCCCTCTCTAGGTCTCATTTTTTGATAAATTAGCTTCAGCTTCATTACTCCATGATATATTTCCCTTGACATTTAATTATACTTACCCCAAACACATTAAGCCAATCAGTCTGAACAGCTTCTTATTAATATGCAAATTTCTCCTTTGAAAACCCGGGAATCTGTGAAAAATCTCTTCGGGCTTCAATTAGGGCCAATGGGGAAGTTGGGGACTCCCCGAAATGCCCTCCTGGTCTGAGCACAGCGAGAAGAGGATGTGGCTATTGACTGGGGCACCCAGGGGACCAGCGTGTCCCCAGAGATGGAGGTCACATCCCAGAAACCTCATGGCATGTCCCCATCCCCAGCCCTGGGGACGTGGCAGGAGCCCCACCTGCGATCTCAGCCCTGATTTAGCAAAACAAACAGGAATCTGCTTCCCTGTAGGTACGGGCGGACGGGATGTGATTTGCATTGGGCAAATAAACTGAACCACACAATTAACCATCTGCCCTGCAAGACGTTTGGGTTTTGTTTTCGAGCATTGCTTTCAGCCTCTGTGTTCTCAAATCCCTCTGAACACCGTGGGATTTTCGGCTCAGAAACCAATGGGGAATACATGCACTGAGCCATTCCTGCCAGTAACTGCAGAGAGCCAGCAGCACGGGGAAGCTGTTGGCCTCCAGGAAGGGTTTCCCATGAATCACACCCACTGCTCCCAGCCCTCAGGGTTCTCAGTTCACCCCAAAACCTTCACTTGGCCAAACGCTAAGATCTGGGGGTTGGACTTGATCATCTCCAGAGGTCCCTTCCAACCCCTACGATTCTGTGATCCCGTTCAACGACACCGCAGAGGCTTCTGTCACTCTGTGATTTCCTGGGAGCTGCTGATGACCACTGCATCTTTTCTAGGAAACGCTACCCATTGCATCTCACTTCAAAATAGCTTGTAGTTTGTAAAAAACAGGATTTGCTGCTTTTTTTTTTATTATTCCCTACACTTAGACATTAAAATCGGAACTGCATTGCAATCAGTACACTACATAAATAGTCCAATTTTGTGAAACAGCTCTCATGAGCCATAAAGAAACCCAATTTGCTACTTGCTATCATAAAAATATCTCTTTTAGCATGTAAATCAACCCAAAGTGAACAGATAGCAGAAAAATAAACTCAACCCCACTGGTCTTTGCCTGAGGGCGCAGGCAGCCGGCCCGGGGGAAGGGCTCGCTGCCCTGGGTAAACACATGCGAGAGCAAATCTGTTACAAACTGCAGCCACCACTTTGTTTTCGGAAGGTCCCAGTTTATCCTTGGGCAGATGAGGGAGGGCTGGGGAGAGGCCAGCGAGAAACCCAATCCTTTCCTGTATAAACAGCATCGCCCGCGCTGATTTGAAGTGCATCGTATGGCATATACTTCATGTGTGTATACAGAGGGGGAGAAGGAGAGATTTTTCAAGCCAGCCAGAGATGTAAAGTGATCTTATATCATCTAAACCCAACATCTTGCTCGGACTCCTGGCAGTTTTCCTCGCAGCCGTCCCCGCCACCGCCGCCCCTTCCCCCCGGCCGCCGCCGCACGCCGCAGCCTCCCCCATTATTTTTCACAAAGGCATATAAATCACTGTGGAAACTCTTATTATCTTATTTTCCCTCTGCTTCCCTCTTGTCTGTTTTGAGAAAAATTAATGCATTTGTCTCCAGAAAAATGTGCAGTCCCTATAATTCAGTTTTAAAACAAGCACAACTAGCAAATGGATAGACCTCGGTTAGGAGACTCATTTTTCACACGAGTAATTGAACCCTTCCCTTCGATTTTTCCTTTGGGTGTTAAAGACAACTGATGCCTTCCTGGAATTTGCTGAGGTCTAAAAAAGATGGAAGGACAGACGGACAGAAAGAAATAGGAGAGAAGAGAGAGAGAGAAAGGAAAAGAAAGAAAGGAAGAAGACAAAGAGGAAAAAGAAGAAAAGAAGACAAGGAAGGAAGGGAACAATGAGAAAGAAGAAAGGGAGGACAGAAGGAAAGAAAGAAGGAATGGAAAAGGAGGAAGTCTGAAGTACATCTCAGTGTCGGTGGTCTCCGTGGGGGGGCTGCTGGGGAGCAGCTCAGTTGGAGTTTTCCTTGCTGCCTTGGTTTTGGAGGCTCCTCACCTGGTGGGGAGAGCCATCCCCACTGCGCGCACCCCACAGCCCCTGCCTTAACCTGTGCATCCCATTCAGTCCGCTCCAAAACTGGCGACGAAGAGTTTTTCTAAACCAAAATCACAGCCAGCTTGGAAGCAACCCCCATCTCCCATGCCAGGGGGCTGCTGTGCAGAGCAAGCAGTGTGGGGACGCCCCGCAGCGCCCGATGCGCAGCCCCACGCCGTGCCCTGGTCCCACACCAGCTCCGAGGATGGCACAGAGGATGTCGGGGTAATTCCAGCAAAGCCACAATCAAGTTAGCACTCAGGCCGGCCAAGTCTATTGTTCCTTTGTCTTTCACTATATTATCTCTGTCCCCTGGGAGCGGCATTATTGCCTGCAATATATAATGTGATTTGCTTGTTTTCCATGTCTGCCTCATTTTTCTTCGGCGCAAACACACTTCAGACATGCATGCTCACAGCAACGCACGCATCCTTCATGGGAAAGAAATGGCCCAGAAAACATCCCCGTGTGTTACAGCCTGCATGTGACAATCAGCCTGCGGAGCTGGTGCAGTGATGCTGGTGGGTTCGGAGGCTGCAAGTCTGCAGAGCATCCCCAGGCAGTGGGAATCCATGGAATCATAACGGTTGGAAAAGACCTCTGGGATCACCAAGCCCAACCCCAGCCCATCCCCACCGTGCCACTGACCGTGGCCCTCAGTGCCTCATCTCCACGGGTCTGGAACACCTCCAGGGTGGGGACTCCACCTCTCCCTGGGCAGCTGTGCCAGGGCATCACCACTCTTCTGGAGAAGAAATTTTTCCTCATATCCAACCTGAACCTCCCCTGGCGCAACCTGAGGCCATCCCCTCTCGTCCTATAGGAAGGAGAGGAGTTGGGGCAGGATGTGAAGGGGAATGAAATGCCTGCAAACAGGGAGGTGGGGAAAAAACACTGAATGGAGGTGATTTGGGGAAAAAAAAAAAAGGTGTTCTCCACCCTCCTTCCCCCCAGAGAAATCCCTTCACATCTGAGATGAAAAATCAGCACCCAGGGAGTGCTCGAACTGATTTGGCTGCACTTGAGCTTTTGCCTCATGGAGGTAAAAGCATCCTCTGGCGGAGTCCTGAACACTTTGATAGAGATTTGCAATTTTTGGAAAATAGTGTGCTGTACTCTTTATTGCTGGGGATGTACACTTGTGTGTGTGCACATCAGTGGAGGGCTTTGCAAGAGCCAGACACCTCGAAGGACCCCGCTTCTGAGAACAGAGGTTGTTCCTTGGATTATGCTGAGAAGTGACTTCTTTATATATCACCGCACATTTCCTCCTGCTGCAAGGCCAAAAAATCCTTTATCTGTATTATAAAATAGAGAGACTGACCTCAGGCTATGATCTGAAATATATGGAGTCACACAAGTTTACCCTCGCAGTCATTCTTCATCCTTCCTGTGCCAATTCTTTGTCCTTTCGCTAAATGAAACTTTAATGGCGAGGAAAGGGCTGCCTACTTCCATTCCTGGAGCAAAGCAGCCAAGTGCAAAGAGGGCAAAAACCTCCAGAAAATAGAAAGCTTAAAAAGATTCCTCATAGCCTGATTTGCAAATTCCGGGCCAGGCAGGGGCCAGGGCTGAAGAAGGTGCACAGAGCACTCCCACCCAGCCTCCTCCAGCCCCGCTGCCCATTAAGGGATTTCAGCCGCAGCGCAAAAGGTCTCGCATTAAGAGCTCTTTTCTATGCTCAGCTATTCCACCTCCTCCCAGGGAATGCATCACTGTCTCACCCGGTATCAAACAGAGCCATCTGACATATTTCAGGCATTTTCACTTGATTGCAGATCTACATTTCATGAGCGCATCGTGCAGGAAGAGGGGGGAGAGGCAGAGGCAGCGTCCGCCCGAGGTGAGGCCGCGTGCTGACCCCGTGCATGGGGGATGTCACCTGGGCAGCGGTGTGACAGCGGGGTCTCTAAGAGGGGAGGAGAGGACAGGAGAAAGAAAGAAGAGAGAAGATTGCCGAAGTATGAATGGATGAAAAGAAAACCAATTAGCGACCTGGGGTTTATGAGTAAACTCGAGTCACTGGGATCCAGGCCAACACATCTCGTCTTCCCCACTCGGCACCCAGCTGGTTTGGGCTGGGGGCCGGGTCGGCTCCCGCAGGCCCTGGGAGCAGGGCTCCATCCCACAGTGGGGCCCTGGGGCTCCCGGCAGCGAGATGCCTGCTCTGAAGCCACTTTGGAAAGCCCAGCCGGGACCCCTGGAGCTGAAGATTCTGAAGTGTGATCAAAGAGACAGGCAGAGATAGCAAGGAGGATTAATGCTTTTTGCAGAAGCTTCTTAGCTATCCCAGTGGGGCTTTTTTCAAAGGGGGCTACGGGAGATAGGCACTTAAATCTCACCCGGGTCCCTTATTTAGCCTGCAGATCCCACGCTGGAGCAGAGCAGCAGTGTGACCCCAAAGCTCTTTACAAGCAAGAAGCTGAATTGATTCTGGCTCGGTCAGAGCTGCTCGCCCTGAGTGGCAGCTTTGGGCGGAACACATGCAGGGTCCGATGCACTGAAACAGATAAATGTGGGACCAACACACTGAGCCCCCGTGGGCTGTGTTCTCCACCGTCTCTAAAGAAGCTGCAGGATCTGCCTAGTTTGGTTATTTCTCACTGTTCATGTCTCTCTGTATTTTTTTTCCCCATCACCAGCCCATTACAGTAAAAAAATGTAGAAAGAAGACCTGGGGGCTTTGTTCCCCAGACGTTCTGTTCCCTGGTGCCTTACTCACACTGTCCTGGAAGGTTGCAGCACGGAAAGCAGCACAAGAAAGCTGGAAAAATGGCACAAAAAGCAAACATGCAAATGCATGCAAATGTTCCTTGTGACAATAATAACACTAATAAAAAGAACAGGGCAGATGAGCGCTGCACACCACGCAGCGGCCGCAGGGGATGCTCCCAAGCCCTCCCCTGGCTGTCACTGCCGTCCCCTGCCACCACCATCCCAGCACAAGGCGAGCGGGTCCGGGGCCATCGGGGGACATGGCGCCTGTGACGTGCTATTGTCCCTAATTTGATTAATGAAGCGATGGCGCTAACGGGGCACTCCACGCAGGCAGCACCTTGTTACGAGCCCACGCCGGGAAACTCCCATCAGAGCATTAATTCCCCAGACCTTGCCTTTCCCAACCTTGTCAGGTAATTGTTTATGAAAAGATGAATGTATACAATAATACTGGGTGAAGGGAGCTGATGTATGTGGTGTTAATGAATGAAATAATCAGTTTGGTAATAACTGGCATGTGTATTTGTCAGAAGGGAGCCAGCAGGACATTAGCATTCTGCAGCCACAGAACCTTTATCTCCTGGGCTTGTGTTTGACAACCGCCCCCAGATACTCCATGAATAAAATACAGAGTAGTACCCAGACATAATTAAACTGCCAATGTGGATGTACCTAAATGAACTTGATATCTTAATGACACCAGATAGCAAGCGAGTAATGAAGGCGGCGTGAGAGGGCTGCGCACACTGAACGCAGCCCAGCTGCCCGGTGGGACCATCCAATGGTCCCCAGCCTGCGTGGGGACACGGGGTGGCACCTCCAGGAGCCCTCCTGCACCCATCCTCACCGGTGCGTTGGATCCTCCACAGACCTCTGGAGTGCTATTGCACAGCACGGATGTGATTTTTTTAGAAGTACTTAACACGATTGAATTAGCAGACATGTCCCCCCCTTTTTTTTTTCTTCCAGTGTGGAAACTGTTTTTCAGGGAAAAGCCTCTCCCTGGGGATGGGCTGCTCAGAGGACAGGGACAAGTAGCTCAGCAGCCCATGCAGAGCCACAACCCATCGCCATCTGCATCAGCTGCTGATGGCAAACCAGGCACATCGATCCCACACCTGGAGGCTGATGGACACCCTACAGCAGGCATCCCACCCCATATCATCCCACTTCATCCCATCTCATTGCATTCCATCCCATCCCACTGCATCCTGCCCCATCACACCCCATCCTATCACATCCCATCGCACCCCATCCCATTGGACTGCATCCCATCCCACTGCACCCCATCCCATCACAGCCCATCCCATCCCATC